>JAJJMB010012696.1:45324-208762 GCA_023531105.1 Papaver atlanticum | reverse complement strand
AAATGACAACTAATTAATTCAAATCATAATTTCAATTAAAATTAGTGAAAAAGTCATGAAAAGAATTAAAAATAATTACCCAAGTGTGAAATAAGGCTTCCTCCATCGCTCCAGTGTTGGGGTTTAGCTCCTCATATTATAGACACTTTCAAAAGATTTTTTATTTGCTCAATAAGTGTTTACAATGGTGAAAATGGAGAAAATAGTGAAATGCAGGATTTTGTGACGCATGCAAATCGTCGCAAATGAACGATAGAAAGAAAGTGTGCAATCACTATTCCGAAGTCGCTTGAAAGGTGTTCAAACTGTCGAGTAAATGCGACAGTTTCCAACGACTTTCTTTGACGGGTCTTTGTTCTTCGTGTTCTTGATGTTCATCAGCAGCAGAACCCGAGTTTCTGCAACTCGTGATTTCTCGCTCCTCAGCCCTCCTCAACCCCCCAAACTATCGACCGCCCTTCCTTGTACCTGGAGCAATCTATTTATACTCCTAATCCTCATTTAATCAGGCCATATCTCCCAAATAATCTTCATTTATCAATATTATTCTCCACGGCCAAAATTTCCATTTTTTGATCTTCCACGCGTTCTCAGCTGTCAACCTTCCTTATTTATCTTCTTCATGCATCTCTGTAGTGCAACACACTCGAAACTCATGCATTACACGCCTCAAACTCGTGTCAAATTCACTTGAACCCGTGAAAACTTGTGTCCACTATTTTGGATTGAAACACGTTATTAAGCCAAATTTGATCGGAAACAACACCCATACTAGCTTATGATATCCTCTAGGAACAATTCCAGCCCTTTAGTCTACCAAAAATTACTCCAAAAATCCGACTGAAAATCTGTCAGTGAAAGGGAATATTTTCCCGCCAAAAATATATTTTGAATTTGGGAAGAAAGTCACCCCTTATCCATGGTCTCCCCTTATCCGTTGCTGGAGTCCGAATAACACATGTCCCTTGCGGTGCCTTTAGTAATTTTTCTGGGGTGTTTTCAACACTTTTTTCGGGGTTCCTACGGCGCATTTCTGGGATGCCTTTAACACATTTTAGGGGTGCTTTTAGTACTTTATCCTGGGGAGTAAAACACCACTTTTCGTGCAACATTCTTCACAAGAGCTTATTTACTAGAAAAGACATAAAACAAGTTTATTAGTGATAAAATGAGTCCCAGCTAATGTAGTTATGGGTGAAAAAGCGTCACACTTACGTGCTTATCAGACACCTGAACCATTTCAAAGCAGCTTTTTGAAAACTGTTGGGGTGAGAATTTTGCCATTATCCATGTGTTATCAGGATAGGGTGCCATCATTTGTTCGTAATGAAAGATGTGTTCGTTTGGATCTGAATCACCTTTGAAACCTTTAAGGGTTGGTAAGTGAAATTTCTCAGGTGAGCGACACTCACACAATTCTCTTGAGAGTGGATTCTCCTTGAACTTGTAAGTTGGATCAGCTTTTGTTTATTGACCAAAAACTTGATTTTATCTTCTTGTGTCTTAGAAATCTTTCCATCTTTGAATTTATTGAATCTTGCACCAAACAAACTTTGACAGTTGGTGATGCTTCAAAAACCACATATCTCGGTGTACGCATGCATTGATTAGCTTACGGAATGCAATTTCTGAACTCCTATCTAAGGTCTCTTGCTTGTTTGCTTGGTAATTGGTTTGGCAGAGATGATTGAATTGGAAATGGTGGTATGTTAAGGTAAAGATTTGATTACTCATGTTGTATACTCTGAGGTGATTGAAATACAAGTTGTTGCACAACAAGTGTTGAACAAAACTGAGATTGAGGTGGTGTTAATTGATTGACTTTCTCAGCTAAAGAGACGATGGATCTTAGCAAATCCTGAAACATATACCCAGATATTTACACCACAAGTGTAGCGTTTAAAGTTGGAGGTATGGTTAACCTTCTTCTCCGTTCAAGTGTTATAGCTTACCCGATTAAAATAGCTCGTGGTTCTCCGCCAGCTATCATTTTTGAAGATGTGATGATAGGTGGGATTGTTCTTTCACTTGTTACTACAGGTTCAGGTCCTAAAGTTGTTATTCCAACTGGTGTTGATATAGTTGATGTAGGCCCTACTGTGTTATAACACTCCGTTGGCGTTCTATGTATCAGTGTTGTTGGTGTTAGTCGCAACGATGATGTTACACCTTGACGAGGTGGTAACCTACTTTTATGCATTTTAAGCTTCACAATATCAGAAATCACATATATGTATTTGTGATGGAGATATATAGTTAAGATTGAGATAGTTGATTAAACATGCTACGTAAAAACTACATTTTTGCGTTGTGGCGGTTACATCTCATATTTTTGTTGATTAACAACTTGATTAACATCAATTTGATCTTGCTTAATTATTACGCAACAATTATAACATTGTAAATCAATGATTGCCACTTTTTTGTAAAATGTAAGTGATCAATTGACACAAAAATATTGGCAATGGTCCGGGCCGAAAAACCAAAAATGCCCCTCTAAATAAAAAATTTCTTTTTTTCCTTTAGACATTTACGTAAATAAACCGAAGACGAAGGGAAAATAGGTATTAGCTATTTTCGTAAATAAACCGAAGAGGAAGGGAAAATAGGTATTAGGCATTTTCGTAAATAAATCAAAGAGGAAGGGTAAATAGGTATAAGAGTCAAATTGTATTATAATCCCTTATGTATCATATTTTTTCAGAGGTGTAATTGACAAGAAAACTAGAATATAACATATCTAAAAATCCGTGCTTTGGAATTTTACAAATTTTATCTCGTTGGAAAGACTTTAAAGAGATCTACACAATGAGTACAAACAACAATATCAAATTAAAGTTTTTACGAAAAATTCAGAGGTGTTTATCATTTTAGGCACAATTTTCAAAAATTGATTTCATAGTCATTATGCAAACCACCACAAAGGATGCATAACACATTATGTAGCCATATTTTGGTTTATGCATCAACTAATTTTCCATTGCAACTAATAAAACGATGTACTCCTTCCGTTTTAGGAAAAGTGATACTTTCACTTTAGGCAAAATTTTTCTTTTACAATCCAATTGTAGCAGTGTTTTCTTTTTTTTTCAGTCGGCCCTCCCCACCGTGGTAGCGGTATTCTAGTTAATTAATAGATCTGATTTTCAGAGAATGATTGAATATGTATGATGAATAGTAGTAAATTCCCCAACAAATTTCAATATATCATGATTATTATCAAATAAAAATATGTTTCTCAAGATTTCATCAAAAAAACAAAGATCAATTTTACTAGATCCAGAATCTTACGAAATTAAAGATTCTTATCAAACTAGAACAAGCGTTCATCATCGTAGAAATCAGAATTCACAATCTTAGTTTGATCTTGGCTTGGTAATCTGGTTTGTAAAATATCAACTCACTAATCGACGACCTTAAAGATAGAAGACGAAGAACAACAGAGATACTTCATCAACAAAGGTATGTGAAGATTATCCAATTTACTCATATTTTGTACCATTCTATCTACTGAAAAACGCGCAATTGGGGGATACTTAACCTAATTGGGGGATATAGGAAAAAGAAAAAAACGAGATTTAAATAGTAAAGCAGAGTCACCCCATATGCATGTATTTTCACTAATTCCTAATCTACCTGATAAGTACATAAGTTACTATACTTTTGTTATCAATTTCATGCTTGTATTTGTTATGTTTCTTTCATATTACCTTGCATTACTATTGTTTTCTTTTGTTTGTCTTATTTAGGTAGAATAAACCAAAATGAGCGAAAAGAGTGCTGAAGCAGACATAAACGTGAGCTTGGACTAAGGACCAGGAGGAACTCGACCAAATTCAGGAGTATTCAACTCTATTTTGTATAGGATGAAGAGACGAAAAGAATGCAAAAATAATGAGGTCATTCCGAGTTCGTATGCAAAAGTTGTGGGCAAAACCGTGGATCAATAAGGCCAAATTCCTACCTACGTGTGTGACCGATCACACCAATTACCAGGATCGGTTACACCCTCCAAGAAGTGACGAAAATACTTTCCAAAATTGGTTTTCTTAGTTCCGAAGTATTTCCAAACCCAAATATTCTTAGGGATATTTAAAGATACTTCAAAATACTTTTGAGAACAGTTAAAAAAAGTACCGAACAGAGATTTTATCAAAAGATACGGAAGTGGAGACAAGAAGACAAGGAGCGAAAGCTTGGGTTTTGGGTTCTTCCATTACCGAAACTATTTATCTTTGATTTTATCATATGTATATCATGGGTTTTACTAAATCCACGAGTAGCTAAACTCCTATTTGATTGAGGATGAATTCTAAGTTCTAAACATGATTTGATTTAATATATGAATCTATTTTGATTTCTTCATATGATTATCGTTTGTTTCTACTATTATGAATATTTATGATTAATTGATTGATTGGTTGATTTAGGAGGCCTACTAAACCGATCCCTTGATTGATCTATTGCTAGTAACGGGTTAGGATATCCGTAATTGTTGAATAACCCTTACACAAGTAGAAAACGTGAGACCTTGCAGAGGGATTCTGTGGAGCAATCGCGTGTAGAAACAATACTAGTAAGTGAACCAATCGTACCGAGTTAAACTTCTAGGACCAAACCTAGATTCATAAACCCTAAAGCATTCGATTGAGTTACATCTTGTAAGCATACCTCAAGGTGACTCAGACGGATAGAATCCGATAGCTAAGCGTACCTGTTATTCGGTGATATTAGGAGTCTTGGGGGTAGCTAAGCGTACCTGTTACCCTACGGTTGGTGATAATCTATGATTAATGACGAATAGATAATTATATTACTTTGATGAATGTTTAGTAACGAAGAAGGATTCCTTGATCATACTCCTCATCCTTGATTACATCTTAATTTATTTGTTTTATTATTTACTTTGCTTTATTTGCAACCTACAAAAAAAAAAATTTGTGACATTTGACAACTGAAAACTCCCTGCTCTTCGTGGGAACGATCCTTACTTCCATTATATTACCAGTTAATTGTGTGGAAATAAGTAATTTAATTTGTTACGCTCACGAAACGCATCACTGCCCCTCACTAATCATGTTTAGTGGTTAATTATAATTAGGAAATTTATAAGATTATTTGTTAAATGATTAGTGTATTAAGATTTGGGTGAGGTGAGAGTAGAATGAGGTAAAATTTTCAGAGAAAGGTTTTGGATGAAAATGGTGGATGATAGTGAAGAGAGAAATGCTGCTGAATCTTTAGCTCAACTACAACAAGGAGTATATATTGAATCTTCAGCTAATGATAACAATTCACAAATGCAATTATTTGTGGAACCAACACCCTTGAATCATGGTTTTTATGACCATGGAGAGTTTCGTGAAGAACCAACCCAAGAAAGTAAACAAGCTCCACATACAAGTACTCCAAATACTCAGGTACATGGGTTAATTAGTTGGAAATTTGTTTGTTTTCTTCGAAACTCACCATTTTTGCAGCTGAAAAAGCTCAGTGCCGGCATGGACGTAGTTTGAATACAATGCCGGCAACCACCTTAGCGACATAGTATTCATGCTAAATCCATGCCGGCCAAAAATATCCCCCATTTTGAAATGCATGCCGGCATTGTCTCCAACCAAAAAACTTATGCCGGTAGCAAAGTTACTTTTTACCTACCACAAAATATTCCATGAATATGCTACCCGCATGGTACAATACTAAAGCTACCATGATGATACCTCAAGAAAACCATACAAGAAGTAGTGAATTCCAAAGTTAAATACCGGCATGGTTAGTTATTTATCAACCACGATGGAAAATACTACCAGCGTTGAATTGTCTTTAAAGAGCGTGCCGGCACACAAGGTTCCAGCGTTGATTTCCAATGAAACTATTATGGCGGAAGCATTTCAAATTTGGTCATGATTGTCGATTCATATCGATCATATGTCGGCAATGCCGGTAAAAATGTCGAGCATGCATAGTTTTTTTTTTGTTGAACTAATTTAATTTTCTTCTCTTTCGTTTCTTAGATTGTTACTTATAATGACCCACAAATGCAAGACCGCTTGGTCGGGATACGTCGGAATACTATAACATTCCTCCGGTATGTTACGAAATAATACTTTTCACCTAGTATTTTGAACTTTACTTAGGGATTGTTTATAATGAACCTTATAATCTCCCGTAGTTGTCCTTATGTAGGGAATAAAATCTAAACATGAAGCAATTGATTGGGATAAAAAGACGGCTTGTAAGCATGTGTGTGTGCTTGTGAGGAATACCGGAGGTCCAAAGATTCGTTTTGAGATGGATTGTGAGAGATATGGGTCGCACAAGGAGAAGAATAGCCACAAGAGAAAGGGTTATGTATATCCAAAGAAGACTATAGGGTATACAAGACTCATACGAGGAAGGATAATTGCCCCTTTAATCTTGTATTCAATTTAAGAGACGGTGAATGGAAATATTCGGTGTGGTTTGGCCGCCATAACCATGGGGACCCGGAAACTTTTGTTGGTCACTCATTAGTTGCAAAGCTAAAACCTCATGAAATGGAGGATGTAAAGAGATTGACCAAAGCATGTCTTAAACCAAGACAAATTCTCAGCAGCTTCAAGGCAAAGGATTCGACAAATGTTTCTTCTATGAGTACAATTTATAGTGCACAAGCAACTATTAGAAGGGTGGAATGGGAAGGTAGGACGGTTATGCAAGAATTTGAGAAGCTATCCTTTGATCACAACTACACGTGTATCATTAAAAGAGGGTCGGACAACAAGCCCCTTCAAATATTCCATGCGCATCCCTTGATTGCAAAATTGGCTCATACATGCTTTGGTATTCTTATGATGGATTGCACCTACAAGACAAACAAATACAATATGCCGTTGTTCAACATTGTGGGGCAAACATCGGACAAGGTATCATTCACATTGGCTTGGTGTTTAATGGAAAACGAGATGGATTATAATTATAATTTGGCATTACGACAATTTAAATTACTCTTCCGGGAAAATCATCTTCCGAGGGCCATCATAACCTATAATGATGACTCATTAATGAATGTAATATCCGACGTCTTCCCGGATGCACAAAATTTCCTTTGTACATATCATATACGTTGCAATGTGCAGAAATCATGTCATGCTTTGTTTGAACCCACAAAGACGGATATTAAGAAGAGAATGATTGTTCAACTTGAGGAAAAAGTTCGCACGAAGAAACTATCACCCAAAGAAGAAGAAGAAAAAAGAGGAAAAATTAAAGATAAAGTGGACAAGGAATACAATGAAAATCATAAAAAAGTTGTTAGAATTTCAAAGAGATAGGGAAAACGTTTATTGGTCTCTTACCGAGGATAAGTACGAAAATAATTTGAACAAATTTATTGCCAATTAGAATGAAGGGTATCCAAGTGCCATCTCGTATTTTCAGAAGCAATGGTTGGATAAGTACAAGGAAAAATTTGTGTGTGCATGGATAAACCGGTATAGACACTACGGGAATAAAGTAACTAGTATCGCGGAGTCCGCTCACCGGAGATTTAAAGGTCTCCTCGAGTTTAACCAAGGAGTCGTGGTTACGGTCACCGTGGCAATTGAGCAATACTTCAAGAGTGATATCGATAGGATCAAGGAGCATTTTGAGAAAAGCTCAATGGAAAGGATGACTCAATATCTTCAATATGGTAAGTTGCTCCGAGGAATAGAATTCAATGTGTCTCAGTGGGCAATAAAACATATGATGAAACAAATGATATGGGAGATAAATTACGACAAACCAGGTGATGTGTGTATTTGTCCCGACATGTCTTCATTGGGGCTTCCACGTCGTCATATGCTTGTGAAGTATGAAGATGTGATACCTATTGAGGTTATCGATTCGTTTTGGAAGCAACTATGTTTCATTCCTCCTCCTACCTAAGCTCCCGGACAATCACCATGGGATATGAACGAAGCAAAGGAATTCTTCGACGCTTACTCATGTGGCAACTCGGCTAGCCGGCAAGTCTTGTTGAGCCAACTAAGGATAATTACTCGACGAAGTACTCCACATAATTTTCAACCAAAGGATATAGCCCAGAGTCCTTTACTAATTTTTGGACATATTTACGATCCAAAGCCAAAGGCCATTTATTCGAGGATTGGTGTCGGCAAACACATATAGTTTTCTTATGATCCTACAATTAGGAAGCAATGCGATTATACATAAATAGGAAGTATACATAAATAGGAGACATTGAAAGAAAAAAAAAACATAACAATACACGAGCAGAAGGTAAAAATTCTTACATAGGTTTGATAGATTCGCTGAGCCCACGTGTCCTTATAGTCAAATAGGAGTTTCAGATCGCGCGCTTGACCCCAAACTTTACCATCAGCATGGGCGGGTAACATGTCATTAGGGTGAGGAAGGTGCGAACCTTTTATTTTGACTACTTTCTTCTTTTCTTGTTCTTCTTCTATCGGTCGTTCGCCTTCACCTTCACCTTGTGTTAGTTGTTGACTTGGCCCACCGTCTTCCTCTAAAAATTTGATTTGGCTTGCTTGTTGACTTGGCTCAACCTCATCGTTTTCCTCTTCATCGTGCCCATCATCTGATTCTCTAGTACGTTCACGGATTGCTATTTTTCTACGGTCCCTACTCTCCCAATCTTTCCCTCTTGTAGAGCCTGCCCCCAAAAGCTTATTGCCACCAAATTCTCTCCCTCGAGGAGGCAGAGACTCGGGAGTGCCAAGAGCGTTCTTCTTTCTTTTCTTAACGCCGACATCTTTACTCTTTCCTTTCTTTAGTTCCTTGGCTTTAGCCCTATCAAAAATACATACGAAATAAATAAACAACAACTAACAATCATATCTGATGCCGGCATAGATATGCTCAATAACAATATTGAAACACAGAGGCCGGCATTGTTTAACAAAAAATCGTTCATGCCGAGACAAAAAAACGACATTGGAATTTTAAAATAAACTATGCCGGCTTACAAACAAAAAATAAGGAGTTTTCTGTAGTCTTTTGCTAATAATCCGGCATTGTCTATTGACAACTCGACCATGCCGGGACTTGACGCCGACATAGATGGAAAAATACCGACAATGCCGGTAGTCTTAACATTCCCAAAAGAGCACTTCTGGCATAGACGTAAAATTTAAAACAATGACGTAAGACAATGTCGGCGTGGTATTCAACCCAAAATCAATGGCGGAATTAAACATTCAGTTTTAGGTGATTTTAGTTTTTTTAGCCGGCATGATATTCATACTAAAATCAATGCCGACACCCATTACCGGCATGAAATTCATATTAAATTCAATGCCGGAACTGACTGTAAATCAACTGTTTGAGTTAGGGTTCGCGATTCTAACCTAAACCCACTGCTTTAAATCGATTAAAAGACTTATAAAACGTTTCATAATCACTTACCTTCTCACAGAAATCATTTCTTCGAGAGTTTGATGGTCTGAATCCTTTTCTTCTTCCTCAAGAGCAATCCGAGCAAGCCTTTGTTCTTGTTTTTGTTGAGCTACCGATTTTGATTATAGATTGGGTTTCTTTCGTGGAGGCATGGTTATAAATTCGGGTAATCGACGAAGATGTTTTTGAAACGATGATTGATCGACGATGAAATTTTAATTTTAATTTCAAAACCCTAACTATGCCGGAACAGAAAGAGAATGGGGATATGATTTTGGTTTTTTGATTTTAAGTTTTAAGTTTTTATTTTGGAGGAAGGGTATTATAGTCTTTTCAATATGTTTTAGTATTTCCGCCCAAAAAAGCACCCCTTAGCAGACACTATTGGATGGGGATAGTAATTTATATCCCCAATTAGTTTGTGTATCCCCCAATATTGGGCATTCCAATGTCGTATTACTTTATGAATATTGCAAAGAAGAAATTTCGAGTTCAACTAGTGCTTAATAAATCTTGAATTATAAATTCAAGCAATGAAGAACTTAATATGGGTACAAAGTTTGAGAGCAATTTATTATTCAACATATCATAATTGGGTACAAAGTTCATCGATTATATTCACAAATTAATTTGGTCTGTACACGAACTTGGAACTTATTAATATCACTCTTTTTTTTTTCTACAACCATGTAAGTCATGTTAGACAAGAAAATGATAGAATGCGACTGCAAAGTAGAAACTAGAGTTAATGTACAAGTTTATAGCTTGAGATGACTAGTGAAATGTCATTCACTCAGATGTACAGAAATGAGCAAATCCAATTCCACATTCAATTTAGAAATTCTAAAGGAGACAAAAAATAACATTACTGGTCAAATACACGTGGACAATGAAACACTTCTTCATGTATTCTACATACTGAAAAGACAATGCAGACAGAGTCCAGTTTCCCATCTTTCTGTTCCAGTCCCGAGTTCTTGTTAAGTCTGTTGGGAGTAAAGTTCCATATTTTGATGGTTCAAACATCACCGCAACACCATTGAAGTTCTGCCAATTAATGTAGACCAAGCTCAGGGAAGAAAAACAAACAAAAATCAGAATTCCAAAATCCTAGATAAGACTTTAATACAGAAGTTACCAGTTAGTATGCTAAGTTTATGGGTTTTCATCAAGCCTTGATTGTGTGAATCGCCTACGCCTCCTTGGAACAGGAGACACATCTTCTCCCAGGTCATTTGAGGGATTCCAGCCCTCTGCATCATCTTGAAGACCCAACAAGTTCTCACCCCATAGATATCGACGACCAGATGATCCAGCTGAACGGTTCCTTCTCCTCATAGCCCTAGACAAATTCCACCGCTCACGTCGTGAAGCACTTAGCATCTGAAACATAAAAAAGGTGTCTGCAAATCCAGACCCGTTTCCTTCTCCTAAGCCACTTGCTCTATTATTACCCACATTATCAATAACATAGTCTCCAAACACGACAGCACTAGGTGTTACCGAATGAATAGCACTGATAATATCATTGTACTCTCGCTGGCTCTCTAGATGCCGCCAAGCAACTTGTCTTGATGGGTTTACATCAGACGGTCGGGCCGTTGGGTGAATTCTCCTAGCATGCCTCCGAAGCTCCCTATAATTACCAGTGAAAGAACACAAATCTCCTGAACAACTCCTGCATTTCAGATCTAGGTATTCTCTAGCCTCCTCTACAATCTTCCAGCCTATAACATTTCCACGGCACATTGGACATTTCAAGTTCAAGCTTTGAACGGACGAGTTACCCATTTCAGAAATAATGTGACCCTGAAGCTCAGAACTTGTATATGGGGTTAGGCTGTTATTTTCTCCTAAAACTTCTGCTACGTCTCTTGATGTTCCATTATTGTGTTCCCGTGCTTCTTCCAAGTGGATTCTCATTCCCAAATTCCTTAAAACAGTTTCACCTGAAGTGCCATCTTGGTTTTCAGGTTGGTAGGAATTTGGGAGTGTGGTGTCATTAAGGTCAATAGTCAATCTTTTATACCGATCCAAACAATTTGAATGTCTATAACTTGTGTCACAGATATAAGACCTGCAACCCTTGTTATGAGAGCTGCACACAAGGAGAACTGCATTATGTGGATGATCCATGCATATTGGACATAAAGCCTCGTCCCATTCCTTGTGCAGAGCGTGCTTCTCAGTCTTGGTGGAAGTGCTCCCTTTCTTATCTGTCATCTTGGTGTGCACTGTGTTAACTGTTAAGTTATTTGAAACAGTAAACCAATCAGATGTTTATCTGGAAAGAATGGACTAATAAGTAGGTTTTAGATATGATTCACAGGGTGTCAAAACATGTACTACGAGCAGGTAAAGAATACTGCACCTGCAAGAGAAAGGTCGTCAATAGACCAGCATTCAGATACTGCGGACTAAGTCCATAAAATATCAATTACTTATGTTCTACTGCACAACAAAGGACATAATCCTAGCAATATACCACAATATATATGGCTACTCTATTTCAGTAAGAACTCTACAAAACTTGTCATCTTAGTTCTCCAATGTCCTAAAATTGCAACAAACTAGTGCTGCTCAACAGCAATTAAATTATACAGGCACATACAGGTCCACAGCTGCAAACACCACCTTTTTTCACCAGTCGATTATAATTATGTAATGTTTATACGTCGAGAATAATAGTGGTGACCTACTAGCATATAGAGATCATGACAGCAGTGACAGTAGCAAGGGGATATAAGCAATAAAACGCCAATGAATATCCAATAATCTGCTCTAGCGATATAAGCAAGGGGATTAATAAACAAAAGAATGGCGGCAGAAACATGAGTACTTACACAGGTTAGAACTCTGAACTTTACTTCTCTAACTTGCTTCAGTAATATCACTAACCAGCTTAGATATGTCAGTAATTGCAATCTTGATTTGTTTGTTGACTAATATTCTAAACGACCACTCTTTCAAACAAGAGTGCAAGAAAAATATCCACTGTCCTTAATTTCCAACAAACCTTGAATAATAAACTTCCACCGCTATATAGCATTACCGACAAGGCTAAAACCTGCACTTTCACTAGTGATCAGGAATGATAATTGTGTGCACATAATCAAACAAAAAACAACAACTGTTCACAGTCCTAAAATGGGATTTGCTATTCAAAAGCATTATCAGCATGATGCATGTAATCAGAAGAATTAAACAAAACACAAACAAAAGCCCCTCCCTGCCCCAACTTTAAATCCCCTGCAATTACAGGATACAGTCGAATAACACTCGATTTCTGTTCTACATTGAATTAAAAATATGAGTAACCCAAAAAAGAAAAAGAAAAACATAATTTTCCAGAAAATATCATCAGTTTAATAATTCATTTTGGATTTTCATAGTGAAACTGAAAAATCCCCACCCCTTACTTAAAAATTAATGTCCAAACTCGGATCCTAATTCCTTACTACAAAATAATCCAATTTGCCTCAAAATGGAATCTATATCACAATTCACATGGACTCAAGACTTCCAAGAATTGCAGTTACAGAATCAAATATACCAACATAAACAAAACACAAATCAAACTGAAGGCGTATATGCACCTAATATACAAACGGATAATTCAAACATGTTAGCCATAACGATTATATACAAAAAAAAAAAAAAAAAAAAAAAAAAAAAAAAAAAAAAAAAAAAAAAAGAGAGAGAGAGAGAATTATTGAGGAAAAAAGTTGTGGTTTTTACAATTTTTCAAAACGAGAAAGAAATTCCCCTCCTTCTGTTTTCCTCTGGAAAGAAAGGAAATCCAAATTAGGGTTTTGAAATGAAATTGTTGTGATATTAGTTAGAGAGAATATGTTCTTTGCGAAGGTGATCTCCTTACTCGACCTTTAACAATTATCATCTCAATTTCAACCCATATCTTCTTTGTGGGTGGGGACAATCTTCTTCCTCCGTTTTTTTTTTTTTTTTTTTAACTAATCGCAAGCTTAACAAGCTAAGCTCCAAGCAGCGTACTATTACATAGGTTAAACAGGATGCCGTGCTAGCCTACCAGCGAGCCTCATGAGGAACAAAGCCGAGGGAGCCGAAGCGGATAGTGGCTAATGTCGTCGCAAGGGGGCAAGCTAACTCTACCATCCATGTCAAACTCTGTAATATTGCGCCATCTGGGACTCGAACCTAAGACCTCCTGAAACGCATGAAACCTCTGTTGAGCGCATGAAACCAGCTGAGCTACAAGCCGGTTTTTAATAAACAAAGAATAGATCTTTAATGATTTAGAATAATGTAGCTAACATATTATCTCTGATGAAATTACTTAACCGCCTCGGAAGACAGTCATCCCATATCATAGGATGTTTACTCTGTCTTCCTTTTCTTGCTAAAGAGTCGGCTATATTATGAACGCGCGATTGGGGGATAGTTAAACTAATTGGGAGATAGAGGAAAAGGGAAAAAAACGGGATTTTAATATCAAATCAGGGTCACCCCCCTATCCATGTATTTTATGTAATTCCTAATGTACCCCTCACTAATCATGTTTAGTGGTTAACTATAATTAGTTAAATTAATACATTAGTTTGATAAGAATTAGTATAAATCATTATCATTTTGGTGAGATTAGAAGGATAAGTTTTAAGGTAAAATAATTTGGTTGAGATGATTGACGATAGTGAACAAAGAGATGTCTTTGAGCCTTCACGTAATCAAGAAACAAGTATTTTTTGCCGAATCTTCAGCTAATAATAATTCCTTGAGTTCGCTATGGTCACACCTGAAACAACAGTGTGCCGGCATGGTAAAAGTATGAATACCATGCCGGAAGTAGACAAATCGGCAGGGTCTTCAAACTTCTTTCCATGCCAACACACCATATCACCCAAATGTTATAAATTGCCCAGGATGTTAGTTTTTTCTTGTGTTCTTTTGCCATTGATTTTTATCTGTCGAACATGCCGATAGTAGTATATCAGCGTTGTGTAATAAAAGTGTCGACTATGCCGACACTGACAATGTTTGATTTCACAGAAATTAAATGTTTCTAGCATCTAAAAAACGATTAATACGTCCCAAACAACATCAATTTTTCTTGTATTTTATGTCTGGAAATAACATCAAAATCAATCACACCTATCTTTACTAGTGGGACGCCAGAAACCATCAATCACATCAAAATCAATCACACCTGTCTGGAAATAACGCCAAAATCAATCAAACTTGGTGTTATGATTGGGGTGATGAGCGGCTCAACCGTATTTGGAACAATCTTCCGGTTGCGATATGGTGGTGCATTTGGAAGGAACGTAATGCAAGGATCTTCAACAACAAAAAGAGAAATTTAGCAAGCATAATTAGAGATATCAAGATTCAAGCTTATTTTTGGGTCGAATCAAACACTAAGATGCTAGGTTTAACGGCTAATATGGTAGTTTGTTTATGGGATTCAAATTTCTATCGTCCTATTTGAGAGGGCATGGAGTAGCAAGAGTGTGTGTAACCTCATATACTCTTGCTCTTGTAATTTGTTCGTTCTTTTTGGTGATCGACTCCCATATCGGTTTCCCTTTTTTGTTTCGGTTGTATTTATTGGGTTAAGGTACCCCCTTTAGTACCTTATTTTCAATGAATTCTCCTTTTGACCGATCAAAAAAAAAACATTAAAGCAATCCTCCACAAACAGTGCATGTAGTGACTGAATGAATCATCAGAATGTATAGCTTGTGAATTGACTCGAACAAAACATATATGTGAATTCATCTTTAATAGGTAACAAAACAACCAAAATTTTCTCCACAAAACCGCTGTCATTGGCATCATAATTATTGCAATTGCCCACTATAAACGCGAATTCATTTTGTGAAATTTAGTCCACTGCCGGCACAACAAACATATTATCGAGCATGCCGTTAGTGCTGACGACATGGTACATTGCCTAAATTTTTATGCCGGCGCATGATGCAAATTCCTCAGAAATTTGAATTTTTTTCACTTAATTATCGGCGTTGATATATTTTTATCGAGCATGCCGACAACTAGTTCCGGCATTGAATGTTAGTTACCAAGCATGCCGGAATTTGTTTGAGATGTTAGCTCTCTTATTGGATAAAGCAATGTAGGTTTGTCAAGACTTGCTCTATAAAAACACCCTACTGAAATTCTTGGCCCGACATGTCTTGCAACTACTCTGTGCTCGGAGCTTTTAGACTTGTCATTGCTCATAAGCCGCATGAAATGTACACAAACAAGAAAGTAAGAAAAGCGATAACAAAAGACACCTTAATATGATTTATTATAATTTTTGTAAATCCTAAATAAATAGTTCAATTTGTCAGGAACAAATCACCTGGATAAGATCGCCAATGTTTACAATTAAGGCTCCGGGGATGGGTTTGACAGTAACCGAGTGATTCTGATGTTTGAAGAAGAATCGTGAAGAAACTTTGGTATGAATGCTTTGTTGTGCCCATGTTTAGTTCAGGCTCAGGGCATGCTGGATAGTAGTGACCCAAGAGTGCCAAGTATTGAGTACAATCCATGCCTTTAAGGTGGTCTTCGTTTAGTCCTAAATCCTCTGATAATAACTCAGCAAGAGTGCCAAGGGTATCTCCTAGGCTCAATATATGCTTCCACTACTCAACTACTATATCCTGCTTGAGAATCAGAAGTGTTAGAGACTCATAACCATAAGAAAACAGAGACATATAAAAAAAAAAGATTATTAGCAGTATACAGTCCAAATGTGTAGCACAAGATTGAGCTTTTCTTTGATGATAACTGGAATTGTTTAAGAAAAGAATAAGTTGAGAATTATAGAGTTACCGACACTCCACTAATGGAAATCAATAATCACTCGCAATGAAATTAAATCATTGGATTCTTCTTTTCTTTAGTTTTTTTGTCAATTAATCAAACACAACCGATACGTTATCTGTTGAGAGCACATACATTCAACCATAACAAAAAAAAAGAAACCCCTTCCGGCATTGCAACCAAATGTCGAGCATGCCGACAACAACGTCGGCATTGTTTTTTTTAAACAATCACAACGCCGGCAGTGTAGAAATCTACTTCAGAAACTTCAACTAGTTTTCAAACATATGTTCCGGCATAGTAGTTTATAAAATAACAACGCTGACAGTTAAAACAATTTACACAGAAACTTCGTCTAAATGCACGAATCTGCCGGCATACGAGCTAACAGTGCCGTCACAAGATATTACGGCATGAAAATCATTAAAGTATACATGCCGGTTTTCACATGCAGTATACTGCAACCTAGTAGCAGAATTGCCGGCATGGTATTCAACTAGAATACAGTACTGGCACAAGAAACCGGCACGACATTCATCAGAAAAACAATGCCGACAAAGCTCCCGGCATGGTATTCATACATGTTTATGCCGAGTATACTGCAACCTAGTAGCAGAATTGCCGGCATGGTATTCAACCAAAAAACAGTACCGGTAATTCGTTTTCTTATTTAAAAGTTAGTTTTTCTAGGATTTTATTACAAACAAGGGAAGAAGTGCATATTAGCTCACTGAAACCGTGCAATTCCTCTTGCCAGTTTTTAGATGATCAATATCTGTAATCCCTTTAGCTTATTGCTGATATTTTATTCATCTGTATGTCGCTTGGTTTGACAGGTTTTGTTGTTGAAATTGCTTCCGTAGTCCATAAATAATGCCATTATTAATTGACACTCTTTGATTAGAATTTTTTTGGAGTCCAAAATTTGCCGATGAAATCGGGCAGAGGAGAAGACGAATAGAAGATGGAAAGAAGGATATGAAAAGAGTAGTTTTAGGATTTTTGTTTAGTATATATATGTTTTGAAGGGCACAAAAGTAGTTTTCATAGGCATTTAGTTAATTTCTAGGGTATCTTAGTAATTTTGCACCCAGAAATCACCCTTTAGCATGATTCATTAGATAGGAATAGTAAATCATATCCCCCAATTGCGCGTTCTATATTATTACCTCCCCTGCGGATGTGCGAACATTTCCACTCCTCAAAATCTCTAAGAAAAAACTTACCAGAATTTACTAAGAGTGCGTTTGGCACCGTGACTTTTAGGGCGGAGTTGAGTCGGGGGAGGTAGTTGATTTTATGGGTGTTTGGCATAACTATTTAAGGGATGAGCTTCTTGTTTTGCTTATTGATTATCTATTTTCTTTATTTAAAAACTTATCTCGAAACTGAATCAGAACTTCGGAACTTCACTACCCTCTTTCTCACTCTTCCTCGAAAACTAGAATAAATAACCTAGAATATGAAACCGAGCCCCCTCAGCGAGGGAATAAGGTAAGAGTTGTAGATCTTGTAATTCCCTCAGTAGCTTTCATAGTTCTGAGTTTACTTTGTTGCATTGCCGCAAAGAATGGATTCTCACTACTGATGGTACTCCCATCACTCAAGTTCGGGACGTTGTTAAAGATGGTTGGGGGGTCGAGAAGCAATGACAACATCTTTTATCTAGGTTCCTAGAAAAGAACTTGATAGAGTCACTCTATCAGATTGAAGAGTACGCTCAGCTTGTGGAACTGATCTTTGAAGGTCTGAAATGAGAGAGATGAAGGCACTTACTTGTTTTAAAATGAGGGGACGTAGATCAAAATAGAGACATCAAAAATTACCAAGTTTCTTTCTTTTATAGAGGCTCTGATGGCTCAACATCGTGGCAAGCCAATTGCCGAATCAGGAGAACGGGAAATGCAAGGATTTATCTATTGCGACACTACAGTCATTGCCTGGAATCAAAGAAAGAATGGCATGCTAAAATCAATTAGGGATTATGAGTACCGTTTCCTTTTATGCATTAGGGGGGCAGTCTAGTTAAATACTTCTTATCCAGTGCAATAACTAGATCTATCTATTCTTTCTACCAACTATTCAGCCCTTGAAACCTAAAAGGCTGACTCAGCTGCTTGAGCAAGATAAGGATCCACCAAACTAAAGGGTTCCAGAATAATAGCTCCTTGTGTCTTCGGCGAATGCAGAATCTTGAAATGCTCTGTCTGCGTCAATACTTTTTTGCCTCTTGCTTGAAATGCCCTCATACGGAAAAGTTCTTCAATCCGAAGCATAAGGCTCAAGTACCAACAAACTGCCCAAGTCAGCCCCTCCACGCGAGTTCGAACTACCCCCTTATTTTCCACCCATACAAATAGCATTTTCTCATTCTTCTCAATTTTTTCTCCTTTTCCTGAAAGCTCCGCCATTGAGAGAAAATTCCTGAGCATAAATCTGGGTTACTCTCACTAATCTTTTTATGTTTGAATCCTTAATTCTTGTGAAGATTCCTCTGTTCTTTCTCTCAGATAGTTGTTTTCATCGTCTTCACTAACTTTTTGATGGATTCATCGTCTTTAGTAAATACTAGTAAATACATATGTATGTTTGGGTTTCTACATAGAGGGGTAAAGAAGTTTTCATGCTAGATTTGATGTTTCTCAACCAAAAGGTTAGGATTAATAGAAATATATGTAACTTCTATGGTTAAATTAGTTTTCATCATCAATTTGTTGTTTTTTTCTCCTGTAAAAACATGAATGATCTACTTGTTTTCAGGCGATTGATCACTTGGAAAATGTATGACCTAATTTTGAGAAAGTACAGTACAAGTGCAGATGAGTTTTGACTGAATTTTCATGCCAAACATCAGATGAGTTTTGACTGAATTTTCATGCCAAACATCAATATTGCACTGGAGGTAGTCGGGTTTCCAGGTAGTTAGAACTACCTAGAAATTGAATTCTATTGGTGCCAAACGGGCCCTAAACTATTGTTTGTCCAACTAATTGACTCAGTATTGGATCTAATTGCATTGGCAACATTGAGGGAGTCCCTTTCTATCTCCAACTTTCGTACTCCTTTCTCTCTAGCGCACCTTATCGCCTCCAATGTTGCCTTTGCTTCAACCTCTTCCTCATCTTTAGTTAGCCCATGGAGACATACTTCCCCTCCACAAGTCCATGTATCATCAAATATAGTCAGTCCAACTCCCATGGTAATTGGTAAGGGACGTTGTTCTCTCCTCGGTAACGTGTTGAAAGTCTATGATATAAAGGAAAATGATTTGTTTGGTGTTGGTAACTAAATTTTGGTGGTCGTTATTTCGTGACCAAAACACCCTTTCTGTTTTCTATTTTTTTCCGTAGATCATTGTAATAATGCAAAATGAAAAGGGTACGCCCGTAAAAATGACGAGTTTACATATATATTTTTTGACCAAAATGACCTTCCGTGTATTAAATGTTTTGCGTGTGTCTTGATGGGATTTTGGCAACTTTCATAAATATCAATGTCATTTACATAATCTGTCTTTTCTATTTTTGTGAAACCATCGTTTTTTTTCCTCCTCCACTCCACTACCACTCTCCTCCACCTCTCCAGAAATACCATCGCCACTTCTGATTCACCTAAACTTCAAATTGATGTAATTTTCGGCAGTCATTTACATAATCTGTCTTTTCTATTTTTGTGAAACCATCGTTTTTTTTCCTCCTCTAAAGTTTCTTCCTCCTCCACTCCACTACCACTCTCCTCCACCTCTCCAGAAATACCATCGCCACTTCTGATTCACCTAAACTTCAAATTGATGTAATTTTCGGCATGAAAAGATCTTATTGTCTATCAGTAAATCCCTAGGTATGCCTGTTGACCTAGATTTTACACTTCAGATTGATGTAATTTACACTTCAGATTGGTGTTCGTTCATGTTTGAAAGAGACCACCACTACCGAATTGTAACTTACATCATCTGATCAGTAAACCCAACAATTTCAAACAGAGATTAGATTTTTCTCTTCAAGTCCAGCCCTAAAAGATTCAACTTCAGATAATTATTACTACGTTTTGTTGATTTTGATTTTCAATTTTAAGTTTGATTTTCTTTTCTCTATTGATAGACGCATTTATGTGCCTATTTTGATCTCGATTATCTATTTTGTTAGTACCCATTTTTGTATTTATTTAATTGTTTTATGCTTTTGTAGGTGTTTTTGGAGAAATAAGCTTTTGCGGAGAAATCGGCTCCAAAAGGACAATTGCTAAAGGGACCCTCATTTTGGATAAGGGGCACTCTAGTTGATAAGGAGCACTTCACTTCTATTTGCACCCCAAATTATTAGGTGCACCCCAGTTATATCACCACCCAAAATATTTCTACGGGGCACCCATGTTCTTCTCAGATTAAACAGATTTTGGCGGGAGTTTCAGGTTCAAATATTATTTCACCTGCGAAGTTTTGGAAGAGATTCCGATGAGTTGTTCTCGGATTTGTTCATGGGTTAAGTTTTGTTTGCGCCTGTTTTGATTAGACGGGGAACTGTATGTGGCCTGGAATCGAAAAAACAAGATAAAAATGGATTCACGAGAAAACAGAGGTGGAGAGTATTTCTCTCTTTTCTGCGAAATTTCTGGATGGATTTTTAGTCGATATTTTCGTGGATTTGGATTGGTATTATTTCTATACTTCAGAGCAGGTTTGGTAACTATTTTGGAATCGAGACTTGTGGTGGAGGAAAAAGGAATTGTTTTGGAAGATTTTATCGGGATTTTTGGAGGTTGTGATGTATATATAGGGAGTACACGAGTCATAGAGAGATTATCGAGTTATTGGGGGTAGTTAGGAGGTTGCAGAACAGAGAAAAAAGAGTTGCAGGAAAGTATTCTGCTGGTGCAGAACTGAAGAACACGAAGAACATTGGACGTCATGTGTCAGTCGCAGAAGTTGTCGCAGAATCATCTACACAGACAACTATTGTTCTCCAGCAGTCTTACCTTTTCATTTTCCCCTGTAACACTCAATCTGTAACGCTTATAAACATTGCAGTTGAGCTGCTTTCATTCTTTTTCTCATATTTCTTCAATAAAAACACCTTTTGAGATGTGAATTATTATTTTGAGTGTGTTTTCACCATGAAGAGCTAAACCCCAACACTGGAACGATGGAGGAAGCCATTTTTCACGCGTGTGGTAATTCTATTAATTCTTTTATGACCTATTGCATGGATTTTTATTGATTTATGGTTTTTACTGAGTGATTGTTATTTCAATTGATGGGTCAGCTTTCTTAAGTGTTTGATGTCTCGTGCTTTAGATTTGCAGTCATTACTTTCAAAATCTACTTTCGGCAATGAATTATAGTCAATAAATTGTTATTATTTTAGCCATAAATGTCTAGAATTATTAGTTGAAACCACGTGATTATGAGAATTGGTGGAATCCTGAGTTTCAGTAACTTCTCGATATTGTGACAATCTTGTATATATTTAAATCAAATCTTTATAAGTTTGAGAATCGAACCACTTTTTACCACTATCTAAAATCACATCAATTTTTGGCGCCGTTGCCGGAGACTTGTATTTTGATTTGTTTTATTTTTATTATTTTTTGTTCATTTTTACGCCTTTGGTATTTTTCGATTCTTTTCAGATTTTGAGCGAAGCTATAAGGAAAGAAAAAGCGCTATAAAAGGAAAGCAAAGCCAAAGAAGGAAAGAAAAGAGGAATCCAAAAGGGAGTGAAGAAGATTTTATTTTTATTTTTTTAGATTTTTATTTTTAGAAAACTGTATTAGGGTTTGTTGTATTTTTGTGATTTTTTTTTTTTGGACTTTATTTTGGGACTTTTGGACATTATTATTTTTAAACCCTAAGGAAGGGTTAAAATTAAATATAAACTGCGGCAGGGAAGGATGACAGTTACGATACTGTCTCGGCCCCTCGGGTTCGTACACTGACATAGGAGTCGGTGGCCTGAGTCGACTTCAACGGTTCATTGCCCGTCTGGTACGGGAGGTAAGACTCTATCTACCCACGAATCCCCTGTCATTGAGTTCGACCATTTTCATGTTATTACGATGATTATGACGAGGATAGTGTTGATGAAGAATCTGAAATATATTAGCATAGTAATCAAGAAGTTGTTACTTCAAATATTGACCTTCACGAAAATAATGTTATTTCTGGTTTAGATCCTAATAATTTTAACAATTATTCACATATTCAAAGGGACGAGGATTTGACTAGAGATACTGTTTTAGATGATGTAGTATTTCCTTTTTACGAAGCCGATAATGGTTTAGAGGAAAGAGTTTATCCTGAGAATACTATTTTAGAGTCTAACGATTTAAAAACAATAGTTTTAGACAAGAAAGATGAACTCGTAGAGATAAGTGAGGATGCATCACCTGAATATAACATGGAAGAAGCAATTGACTATTTTCTGGATTCTGACGATCTAGAAATTAGGGAAATTGTAACTAGTCTATCTAGAGATACACAAAACTCTAAGTTTGGGGGTGATTATCATTCTCCTTGCACCTTACCTTTAGCTATTAGAAAGATCCCTCACTTGGGACTTGACATATGTGCCTCAACAATTTTACAAGATTATCTTCATACACGTTTTCCTGAACCTAGTGATGTCCATAATGAAGTTCAGTTATTAGAAACCCATCCTCTGGTTGATGTGGTTTACCCAGGCTATGATACCCATATTTATTTGGTTTTCCCACCAAAAACGTTTCTTCCAATTGTGGGAATGTATGAGTTTCAAATGTGTCATTTATTTAGTTTTGAGACTAAGCCTAATTACTTTAGGAGATTAGAATCGACACTTTTGCTAAAGAATGACCACCACTCTCATTGTGGTCAACTGTGTGAGTCAAACCTGATTGACTTTAAGGATCCTCAATTATTCAGGTTATTATTATGTTCTTCTAAATTTTTCCATATCTTAGAACCTGATCTTTTGGATCTTACTTATGAGGAAGTGCAGCCCATGAAAATATTTTATTTAGACCCCTTTATTGAACCTGAACCTGAACCACAACTAGATATAGTTGTCTCAAACAGGAAACTAGGCAAGGGTGTGCTATGTTTATTCTTGGTTTGTAGAAGTTTCCTTTTGTCTGCGATAACACTTTTTAATGCAGATGACCCACAGTTGTTCCGGCTATTTCTTTATGATATGTGGTGATTAATTCTTTCTTATGTCTGGCTAAAGACGTTAAACGTAACACTTCTTGGGAGGTAACCCATGCTCATGCAACACGGTAATATCTTTGCTTATCTCTTTTACTTCAAATGGTAACAGTTTCTCCTTGTTCATGCTTTTAATTTTATCTTTAAAATATTGAGGACAATGTTATATTTAAGTTTGGGGGTATGGGAGAAACTTTTTAGTTGCATTATAAACTCCAGAGCCTATAAATTTATGCATATTAAGGATATCACTAACCAATCTAAGTGGATGGAAGCATCTTGGTTGTAGGAGTTGAGGAACCAATCTGAGTAGATGGAAGCATCTAAATATAATCTACTCATAAAAGCACAGAGCTCAGGTGTTAGAAATAACATGGTAGTTTCGCCATATCTCGTTGAGTCCTTTTCACCTTCTGTTTTTATTTTCTTTTTTAAATATGTTTCTCTAAGTGATTTGGTGGGGCACATGCATCGAGTTATTACCATTACTAGAGTGAAATAGAGTGACTGAGTTACCCAAAAAATAAAAAATAAAAAGAAAAGATGAAAAAAAGAAATTTAGAAAATGAATGAAAAAAGAAAAGAAAAAAAAGTTGAAAAAAAAAAATTAGACCAGACCATCAGACCAACCAGAATAAATTGTTCAATAAAATCGACCGCTGGTTCCCATGTATATGCCAGCTGAGTTGATCTAGAATTAGGATTGTCGACCACTGGTTCCCTTGTATATGCCAGTTGTGTTGATATTAGTCAGACCAGTATCTCAATCCATTAGGATAGGTTCATCTTGGCAGTGGCCTTCAGACAGATATGGGAAACACCGTTCACCTTAGTCAACATCAAAACCATCTACATTTTTCTCTATTTCCATCTTCTTAATCTATTCATGTGATTTGTTGATTCCGGATATTGATGTCCATAGTGTGACTATCTGAGTAGAGCTCTATCACTTATATATGAATTTTAGTATATGAGTGCAAACTCGTGTACAACAATTGGAATTTCGCATCATGGTACTTCCTCCTGTAGTCAATGAGAGTATGCTAACCAAGGAGGTTCTTTAGTGTTATTCCAAGGTTCTGCGTAGATAGCTAGGGTCTGGAGTAAAGGTTTTGTGGGTATATCTCTGGTAAACCCTCCCGAGACTATAACTCGGCCACTAGGGCCACCTAGGGGTTTAAAGGCTGGTTGCACACGCTAAGTGCAATCGCGATGCCTGCGACATTGAGTTAGGATTTTATTTTGATTTGATTTGCTTGGGATTAGCAAATAATAAGTTTGGGGGTATTTGATAGACGCATTTATGTGTCTATTTTAATCTCGATTATCTATTTTGTTAGTACCCATTTTTGTATTTATTTAATTGTTTTATGCTTTTGTAGGTGTTTTTGGAGAAATAAGCTTTTGCGGAGAAATCGGCTCCAAAAGGATAATTGCTAAAGGGACCCTCATTTTGGATAAGGGGCACTTTAGTTGATAAGGGGCACTTCACTGCTATTTTCACCTCAAATTATTAGGTCCACCCCAGTTACATCACCACCCAAAATATTGCTACGGGGCACCCATGTTCTTCTCGGATTAAACAGATTTTGGCGGGAGTTTCAAGTTCAAATATTATTTCACCTGCAAAGTTTTAGAAGAGATCCCGATGAGTTGTTCTCGGATTTGTTCGTGTATTAAGTTTTATTTGCAATATTTTTGATTAGACATGGACTGTATGTGGCCTGGAATCGAAGAAAACAAGATAAAAATGGATTCACGAGAAAACAGAGGCGGAGAGTATTTCTCTCTTTTCTGCGAACTTTCTGGATGGATTTTTAGTCGATATTTTCGTGAATTTGGATTGGTATTATTTCTATATTTCAGAGAAGGTTTGGTAACTATTTTGGAATCGAGACTTGTGGTGGAGGAAAAAGGAATTGTTTTGGAAGATTTTATCGGGATTTTTGGAGGCTGTGATGTATATATAGGGAGTACACGAGTCATAGAGAGATTATCGAGTTATTGGGGGTAGTTAGGAGGTTGCAGAACGGAGAAAAAAGAGTTGCAGGAAAGTATTCTGCTGATGCAGAACTTAAGAACACGAAGAACATTGGATGTCATGTGTCAGTCGCAGAAGTTGTCGCAGAATCATCTACACAGACAACTGTTGTTAACCAACAGTCTTATCTTTTCTGTTTCCCCTGTAACACTCAATCTGTAAAGCTTATAAACGTTGCAGTTGAGCTGCTTTCATTCTTTTTCTCATATTTCTTCAATAAAAACACCTTTTGAGCTATGGATTATTATTTTGAGTGTGTTTTCACCATGAAGAGCTAAACCCCAACACTGGAACGATGGAGGAAGCCATTCTTCACACGTGTGGTAATTCTATTAATTCTTTTATGACCTATTGCATGGATTTTTATTGATTTATGATTTTTAATGAGTGATTGTTATTTCAATTGATGGGTCATGCTTTCTTAAGTGTTTGATGTCTCATGCTTTAGATTTGCAGTCATTACTTTCAAAATCTACTTTCGGCAATGAATTAGAGTCAATAAATTGTTATTATTTTAGCCATAAATGTCTAGAATTATTAGTTGAAACAACATGATTATGAGAATTGGTGGAATCCTGAGTTTCAATAACTTCTCGATATTGTGACAATCTTGTGAATATAAATTTTCTTTATTTTTAAGTCTTAAATCAAATCTTTATAAGTCTGAGAATCGAACCACTTTTTACCACTATTTAAAATCACATCATCTATATTGAGTTTAAGGTAATAATTTGGATGATTACAGTTTTTTCCTGTGCAAGTGAAAAGAAGAGATCCAAACAGGTTACATTCTGAACTACAATTGTGTACTATTTTACATTGATTCAATATGTTCGATGCTTTTGATCCTAAGTTTTTCTATGCACCAGTTTAGCAGCTTTGATTGCGGAGCATATTTTCTTTTCAATTTTAGCTCTAGCTTTTGGTCAAACCATGTACTATAAATACCAATTTTGAGTATTGTTATTTATTTAACTAATTAAGGAATCTGTTGTGTGGTGATTTGTGGCTTGAGAAACTTCTATGGTATAGTGACATGGAAGGACCATTGGTTTAAGGAGCCTAATTGTTGAATGGATGAAAAAAAATGTTAAGGTATAATCTATGATTGATATAGGAGTTAGATTGTTCACCCGAGATCTCAATTATGCAACAAATCTTTTGATTTCAGAAAGATGGTGTTCCAAAATTGGCTACTTTTGGACAAGATCAACATACTCACTACCATCGTAAATTGTAAGTATAGGATCGACATGAGATATATCATATTAAGGTTAATTTGATGGTGTTGTTCGGAGTGTCGACATTAGAAAATTGTAAGTACAGGAACATTTCATTACCATTCTAAAATATTTATTGGCGTGATTCCATTTTGTTCTCCAGTTGTATCCAGTTCGCAAGAAGAATGACGCTCACCGAATAGTTCTGGTGGTTATCATCTAAACTTCTTGGGTATGGAAATAAAGGGATGCACATGATTCGGTTTTCATCGGTTTTTGGCAAAACCATAACCGAAACCGAAGTACTCGGTTTTCCAATAATGAAAACCAATGAAACCATTTAGTCTATATGGTTCGGTTCGGTTTTGAACCTCCTGGTTTCGGTTTTAAACTTGTCAGTTCTGGTTAACCAGCGAAGTTACAGAAATCTTCTTATTTACGTCAGTTTTACATAACTGATAGACAAATTTTTTAAACCTGTCATTTTTTTCCTAAATTTCAAATACATTAAATGTTCAAACTTCCGATACATATTACCGAAAACACTAAATTGCAAACAAAAACAAAATTTAAACACCAAATATTCATAACCGGTTGTCCCGTTCTTCATAGGATCAGCAACAAATATTGCGCTATAATGACGACACTTTGCATACTTTGAAGGTGGCTTTTCCATATCAAAGTGATCACATATTGCGGCAATGGTTGTACGTGGTGCTGGTGCTGGGTTTACATAGAAAAATCAAAATAGTACCTGCACATACACAAAAGAATGCTGATTATGAACTGCTCAATCAAAATAGTACATAGTCATAAGGAAACACGAAATTGAATGTCCATTCATCTGAGTGTATTGTAGTCATAGAAATTAAAAGAAGAAGGGTGTAGAACTGTTACAAATTATTTGGTAAACAAGCATACTACCATTGAAGATTGAACCAAACCCAACTATTCATAGCATCATAATTCAGTATTTCACAAAAAGCAACAGACTGATACTGGAATGCCGATTACAACTTACAATAATACGTCCCTCTATCCTTGTTCCTTCTATTCGTTCGAACCATCAGATCTGAATCCTAGCTTTCTGCAAACACGAACAAAATCAAAAACAAAACATTAAGAAGAAAACCCAAAACAAAAATGTTGTAGTAACAAAGGATACGAAATCAATTTTACAACTTACACTTTGTGAAATCGAAAGATGAGATTCTAGCACCAGGTGCATCCCACAAACACATTAACATAAAAACAAGTTAGATATATACAAAGCCAATAAAAACACATAAGAAATGAGTAACAAGTAAGGGTTTAAGGAGTCGTACAATATTTCAACAACTATAAGAGCACGAATCATGTCTTCAAAAAGAAGAGAATTATGAGCAATTATAGACTCATGATTGTAACAAATCATGAGCAACTCTACCGAATCAATATCCCTCCCTTATTAGTGTTATTACTAATAACACAAACTTGCACCAAAAAAATTCATACAATGAAACTAAACATAATATTTTTTATCCAAAAATCAAAATCAATAGAAATAACCTTGATATCTTAACTCAAAACACCAAAATCCAAATTAGAGACATAGAGCTTGTTACATAGCAGCAGCATACATATCATATATCACTCCAACCTGCACTTCCAACAAAATCATCAATCAAAACACCATAATTCAAATTAGAGCCAGTTACCTCTCCTTCAAATTCAGTAATTTCTACTCAAATCGATCAATATAAAAATATTTCATCAAAACAAATCTAGAATGAAAAAATTTATAGAGATTTAACATACAAGATTGAAATAACCTTTTGAGTTGTATAAATTTAGAGAAAGAAAGGGATAGCATATCTAATAAAGAAAAATCAAAACTTTGAAGAACAAAAGTAAACCACAGAAACAATCTATTAACTGAACCTTGGATTTAATCTTAGAAACGTCGATACCATCACTTAATCAAAACCCAATGTTCAGAAATAAGAAAATAAACAAAGAAAATCACATAAAATCAAAGATTAACTTACCGGAGGTGCTGATTAAAATCTTGCATGGCCGTTTGTGCTTAATTAGTTGATTCTAGAATGAAGAAGAAAAAGAAAAAAAATGAAGAAAAGAAGGTGGTGGTAGACGTGTAGGTTACTAGCTTTAGTCTTTTAGAGTGGTGGTGTCACTGGTGCTCGAACGAGAAGGAGGAGGAATAGAAGAAGAGAACTGAGGATAGTCATTTAACTCTTACACTTCTTAGGGTTAGGGTAATATAACTCAATCAACGCCTATTATTCACTCAAATCCTAAGACTTATATTCGTCGGTTAAACCATCGGTTTTCGGTTCGGTTTTGGATATATATCTTAACCGAAACCTAAAGTGGCGGTTTTATGAAACTGACAACCATGACAGAACCATTGACAATCGGTTTTGGTTCGGTTCGGTTTAAAATGACCGGTTTCGGTTCATGGTTTTGGTTCGGTTTTGTGCAGCCCTAGAAATAAGTAGTTCATTTGGTTTTCTATGACGGCTACACTAAAGCATACAAGTAATTTGAATATAAGAAGAAATACTTGCAATTGCTTACTCGACAGTTACATGAGTTTCCCATTGTTAATTTATTTAATTGTTGTACTTAATGTATGTTGATAGCTTTGCTTCAGTTTCTTGCTATTTCACGTCAATTTTCTCTCTGTGCAAAGTTCACTTAACCACCGTGAACAGCTGCAACTCCATGTCCATTTGGGGCTTTGGTAAAGAATGGAAAGAGTCGGACATTGCAAGGCATCTAGTTGGTAATCAGACATTGGTATGATGTTTGTGGAAATAGAATTTTGGTTGTGCCTTATGCTAGGGAATGTCAGAACATCAACTGAGAGTACGAATGTAACAGGTTTACATCGAAGCTTTTAATATTCAGTTGGGAATAGAATATTCATTCAGTCTCCACACCCAAATATGAGTCAAACTAAACTTTGGCATAAATCGATATAAACATCACGTCCAACAGAGAGCATTATGTTGATGTCGGAACCAACACCGCCACAACGGACACCACCACTAACACCAGAACCAGGACCACCACCACCAGCATTAGCACCACGTTGATGTCGGAACCACCGTATCGACCCCATACATCGACTAAGGCATTATCCATAGCACCAGCACCCCTTCCGCCCCATGCCATTATGGCACGGCCAATCCACTAGTTAACTAATAACAAACATTCTAACATGTATTTCAAGGGCGGCATGAACCCAAATCAATTAAATCACGTACTGATTTAATGTTGGGAAAAAAAACTTTTAGTCCAAAAACGCATCCAAAAGTACGGATTAGTCCAGACCGAATTAACTAGCTACAGTTTAGTCCAAAATTAATTTGAAAAGGTGTAAAAACTTTCTTCTCATTCGCACGCTTTTCATAATGCACACGTGCATCGAATCCTAACTTTCTGTAACTGACACATTGATTGTGGAGGTGCCACGTTCATCTTAAAAAAACTGAAAAAGTGAAGAAAATCATTTAACATAGAGGAGAAAGAAATAAAAACAAAATCGAAACCCGAGAAAACCCTAACCTAACCGAGAGAAAACCCAAAATCAAAACAATCAAAACTACTGATGAATGCAGTAGCAGTAACATCATGGTGAATTTGAAAAAAATAACTTCAAAGAGAAAAGCAAAAGAACTACCGGAAGTTTCAAAATCAATTGAAGTAGAAGAAAGTCCAAAATCATCAGCACCTAAGACGAGATCATAATTTCCAAAGAGTACAACTGATTCAACATCAATTGTAGCAGTAGAAATTTCAAATCATCACCACCTAAGAAGAGATCAAAACCTTCAAAAAAAAATCAAAACCTTCAAAGACAACAGTGGGTTCAATATTTGTTCAAGAAGCAAAAGGTAAAAAATCATCTGCTACTTTCGTATATTGGCCTTCATAAGGAAACGTGTCACATGATAAAAAAAAAAAGTATAAACAAAAAGTACAACAATTATATTTTAAAATTTGGCCACATTTTTTCCTCTAAATGTTATGAAAATATTCAAGCTTTTCCCACTAATTTATGTCTTTCATTCAAATTTTGGTTTCCCACAAAAGTTTAAATTTTACTAAATTTTTGTGGACACAACATGATTCACTCGCTCACCTAGCTACATCCACATGTTTAATAATTTCTTTTTGTGGTTTCTCTCTCTCTTTACTGATGAGCCACAATAAAAGATGTCACATGTAATAATAATTGATAAAATACATATGGTTTGTTTTATTTTTTACTCGATTAACATCATCTAGGATCTCATGCCCTTACATAGATTCAAATATGGAAAATATACATATATATATATGTATGTAAATAAGGTGAGTCTTTTTTGTGGTCACTTCATAGTAGTGGTTTTAAGTATAGAGATACTAATATATATCTGTGGTTGCCAAACAAATGTGGGTTAGCATACATCGCGTCTAACATATTTTTGTGGCTGCCAAACAAATGTGGGCTAACATGCATCCCGTGTAACTTTTTTTTTTTTTGCGGTTGCCTAAAGCATGCAGGTTAACATACATTGCGTCTTCCAATTTTTTGTGGTTGCTGAAAACATGTGGATTTGCCATGTTTATGTTGGAAAGAACTATAGGCGACCAATTCTTTTTTTAGTTGCCAGAAATTAGTGGGTATAAGTTTGTCCCCACTGAACTTAGCGTATGTTGTAGCCATATGTTGCCTTAAGCTTGGCCGAACAGTTTTCATTTAGTCACATGGTCGGTTATTTAAGGTTTTCTTGTAGTGCATCTCATCAGATAAGAAAATCAATCAACTAACACCACCTCAACCTCAGTTTAATTCAGTACCTGTTGTACAACAACCTGCATTTCAGTCACTTCAGAATACACAACTTGAATAATCTAACCTTCACTTAAAAATATAATCATCTTTGTTTAATCAATTACTAAACCAACCTACGAGGGATATGAGATAAGAATTTAGAAATTATAGCTAGTTAGCTAACCAATACATGCAAACATAAGACTAGCTGTCCCAGTTGATTTAATACAAGAGTCAATAGACTCAAAGATTGAAAAGTTGCTCAAAGCACGAGAAGATAAAATAAAGAATATTTTTTCCTTAAAAATTTCACTTACCAACCTTAAAGGTTTCAAAGGTTATAATGAACCAAACAAGCACATATTTCATTACAAACGAAATATTGGCGCTCTACCTAGACAATACATGAATAATGGAAAGTTTCTTCTCTAGCAATCTACAAGAGGATGCTCTGACATAGTTCAAGTGTCTCCCACCAAATTCAATACTGGCATTTGATGATCTATTAAATTTATTCATAATAAATTATTCTTGCAACATAAAGCAAGGAGATATGCTTGAAGATATCTGTCAGATAACTCAAGTTGAAGATGAGAGTTCCACTGATTTACTCAGATGATTCAAGGCAGCATCAACTGCAGCCTGCAATACACGTGAAAATGTTGTATGTTCTATTCGCCCTTTAAGGGATAATACCAGAAAATCTTTCATAGGGCCATGTTATTTCTTCATAAAAAGAAATTTACAATAAAGCTGAAAAGTTTATGAGAAGAGAACAAGACAACTTGGTTTTTCCTATTTCCGATCACAAAGTCTACTATGCTGGTCGGACCTCAGGTGAAAAGAGTTCACTCGCCAAAAATCACTAGGTCAGCAGTCCAAAAAGAGAAACTTCACAGAAAAAGTGAGTTGAAGTGGAAAGAAGAATCCAAAAATTTCATAAAACTGAATGCCACACCCGAAACAATATTACAATTTATGAAAGACAAGCCATACTTTGTATCTCATTTTTTTATCGGTATAGAATTTGATACTGACGAGATTCGAACTCATGTCACTTGTATCATCACACGGTGACTTTACCACTATACTACAGTTACATCTTACTTTGTATCTCCTAGAAGGCTAAAAACTAAAGGGAGACGAAAGGCTTATTGTTCAATCATGAAACAAATGGACACCTCACCAATACTGACAAGAACTTGATAATGCTCATTAAAAGCATGGCTAGGGAGGGTTGTGTGACAAAGTTCATTCTTCAGGAACTAGGTCACAATGGGAGATCTCTTGTTCTACAAGTCAAAGAAGGTGTCGACTTGATACATTTAGCACTAAGGGATGGACCTGACTCCTTAATTGATCTAACTGATAGAAAATGAATGTACCTGAAAATGAATGTTACAGGCCCTTACCCATATGTAAAGATTTTCTCATACCCCCTTGTTACAACACTGCTCGGTTGAATCCACCAAGCGTTGGTATGTCAAGGTTGGTTGTCATATTTTAGTATCAAAACTCATAATTCACTTGATTAGATTACTAGAGTCAACTCGTTAGGTTAGACTAGGAAGTCTAAAAATATTGAGACATTCAAGTATCATTCTGAAGACCTAAAGAATCCGTAGACGTATCGACATCAACGAATACATCATTCTTCTACTTGAGGTTAGTAATACATGACTTGACTTGTTTCCATTTCTATAACGTAACCTTTCAAGGCGTTTCTGATTGAAAACATAACATGCGAAGTTATATACATGAAACTCTAGTATTAGAGACTCGATCATCTTATTATGATCAAAGTGTCAAGGAACAATATATCAATAGTTATGTGGTTTATATTGGTATATTGAATTACGAAGTATATATAATGCTTATCTTTTGAACTTCGTAATTGCGACATCAACATAATCTTTGTAACTTGTTACTAGACTGTGTAGTGAACATAGGTTTTGATTTCATGCCTAGAAAATTATGTTTAATTACATAAGTTTAAGGAAGCAGACTTACGAACTTGTTTCGTAGTTAAAAGAAATCAAGAGGATTAACGGTCCGGTTTTCATTAAAGATCTTAAGGTTGGACGGATCCTAACCTATATAAGAATCAAGGTAGAACCGATCCTAACTTATGTTAGGAGTCAAGTTAGAATCGATCCCTACCTTTATTGGGAGTAAAAGTAGAACCGATCCTAACCTATGTAGGGAGTCAAGGTAGAACCGTCCCAATAGGCAAAATCAATTTCTCTAAGTCACGTACACTTTAGGGTTTGTGTGATTTGGAAATTGGGTTTGCAAAATAGGAAAGTTCAAGATGTTGACATAATGAATAATTTGAACATGTGCTGAAATCTTATTTATTAACTGTTCAAAGATATTCCTTGATACTCAAGGTGAGATCCCAAACCGAAATGGTTGAGAAACTTTTAAGATTTTCGAATAAATATATTTTTGTTTTACCAGCAAGCAAAACATATCTTTGGAAAGATATCTAACTAGATGATAATTGAAACCAAATACTCAATTCTCCTTCATTCTGGCCCCACAAAAAGATGATGTGGACATCTCTAGTACGAGTATTCTAAAATAGAGCTTTCTCATTGACTCTGGTCCCGCACAAGTAATAATTAGCATATATATATATATACACCACAATTACACCTTCAACCCACTTTCGAAATTTCAACGAAATTAACCCTTACTTTCCCCACTACTTCCTATGTGAACATGAAAGAAATCAATTATATCTAAAAAAAAAGAAAAAAAAAAAGAGAGAAATCCACAATCTAAACTAACCCCATTTCAGGTCTCATCTTACTGCTCACAACTTCTTACTAAATTAATTTATACACAAAAATAAAATCTTCAATTCATACCCAAGTTAGTTTTATTCTCTTCATTGATTCTAATTCAGATTTTTAAATTTAATCGGACTAATATTTTTATGGGGTTTTCTAAATTCTTCCAACAGAAACTTATCCCGAGTTTTCACTCCATTGGTTTGTGATACAATCGATAACATTGAGATAAAAATTCAGGTAACTATTCTTTTTTTTTCTTTCTTTTTTTCTTCTTCTTAATTTTGTGTTTTTCAAGTTGAATGGGTTGATTTTGTGTTTTTTCATTTAAACACCATGCTACTTACATTACTGCCTTATTTTGTTTTTATTAATGATTTTAGTTTTTTTTATGGAAACTCTTATTTCTCTAATTATTACTATATGATCTAAGTCAGGGAGATAATTGTTGTTGATTTTGTTGTGACAGTTTACTCATTGGTATACAAATATATCAATTGCAGTTGAAAGTAGAGAGTCCGGGGGTTGCTTTGGTTTACTTTTCTTATGTTTATATATGCTTAAAAGCTCGACATTATCAGTTTTTTGTACAGACATTTATAGTATTTTTTTTTCTCTTTAAACCTTATACAATCCGGTGGAATGATTCCTACTCTATAATGTTGCATGGTTGAACAATGAAAGTGTGTTTTTGGATGAGTGTGGTACAACATCTCTTATAGCTGTTTGGGGTGGTCTCAGTTGTCATTCATCGTGAGGAAAGATGTAGAAACTGGTTCGGAAATCTATGATTCCCTATTTACAAAGGATTTATTGATGCACATGCCTTTAGGATGCTACCACCATTCCTCCTATGGTGAAGTCTCATCAAAGACGATTCCCAGTTTAGGACTTCAAACTTCATGAAGAGGGTAAAGTAAAAAAGCTCAAAGGATGCCCATGTCAAAAAAATAGATACTTTCACCCCCATCATAAATCGGTGAGAACCTCTTCTTTCTTGCAAGTTTTATTTGAATTGTCGCTAAATATTTCATTTTGAGTGTGACATATCACTTAGTATGGATAACACCAATTTAGTTTCTGCATGCCAAATTTGAATTTGATCATTGGACTAAGCAATGTGAGGGAATACTTTAGAGCTTATACGGGGACATCTCAACATTTTCATACACTTATTTGTTAGACTCTCAAGATGTCGTTTCAAAATAGGAAGGTTAGCATAGCAAGTGAAACTTCGGAGTAGGGTGGTGCATTGTAAATCCAAACACCTGTGGAGCTTCCAGTATAATGGAACACCTTTTATCATATAGGTGCTTAATATTTCTTACTAAAAGGGGAAAATAGAAAGAGTTAGATCGCTAACATGTTATGTGTCTTTGATATCATTTTTATTTTTGCTTCTATTGAACCTGCTGAGAGGTTTCATGTTTAAACCTTGGAAGGATCTATTAATATCACCACTGCTTTGAAAGGATGTTAATTTAGGTTTATGTCATTACTCATTAGTTTGTTTTGGGTTTATATAAGATTAACTTATATAACTTTTACAAATCATTTTTTGTTGTTTTGATTTTGAACTCCAACAAATTGGGGTGTTTGGAATTTTCATACAGTAATGCTTTTATTATTGAGAGCTTTGGAACGTATGACAAAATCGTAACTAATGGAATTCATTTCTTGGCCCTATTTGCTGATCAAATTGCATATGTTCATCCGTTGAGGCGATTCTGATGTCGGATCAATCTGCTAAGAAAATTAAAGATATAATCGTATTATGGTTGATTATATGTTATATGTTATATGTTAAGGTATGGTGGGTTTTTTTTTTTTTCTAATAAGAGGGTTGAGTTTCAAATTTGGGTGTCAAAGCATATATGTTTTGTTTGTTCAAAGTTTTGTCAATTCATTGCAGAATGTGGATCCATCATTGGCATCATATGGTGTTCAGTTCAAACTAATCCAATGTTAGTCAACAATGGCAACATGGTTATACATCGGCTATCATGGGTTGCGTCTTTCACTGCATTTCAATTTTTATTTTCCTTGCTCTTTCACTAATCTGTCAACAGTTGCTTTCTTTAAAATTTAACAACATAACGACTCGACATACGAAGGAAAAACAACTATTGCCTAAATTATTTTGGGACAACAATTAGTCGATTGCTGTTTCCCTTAAGGATGGAGTCTAATTAATTGGTACCATCCGGATTGATTCAAGAGCTATAATAGAGAATAACTTTGGTCCAGTAATCGTCGACATTTTTCACACTGTAAGCTTGACCAAGTGGTAACCTACTTACATTTGCAATACTAATACTTGGATTGAGATGAATACAAAAATGAATTATCCTTACTTTTGTAAACTATTGTAACATTGAGGGTATTATTTAGACGTGATGTAGTTTTGAATCGGATCTATATATTCGTTATTTTTAGGTAATACACACTTCTAAGGTTAGGATTATATAAAGTTTCTTAGGAATATATCAAGACAAACCCGATGCGAATCAGGGTTACTATCTAGTATTAGTTAAGTGCTAGCTAATATTGAGTTGTCCAAGAGAAATTTCGGTTGTACGGTTGGATATTGGTTGGAATTAGACAAAATTGAATTTAGGTGCTTATTGCATATCTTAAGAATGTATTCGGTTATGGAAATTCCTTGGTATCCAAACTACATTGGTCTATAAATAGTGAAGTTTGTTTTTATTACAAACTTATCTCGAGGCAGGCACTTCGTTTCGTAGTCACTGCTGTAGCCGAATAATAGTATTACTTGTAATACTATCTTGGAGAAGAGAGTAACCTAATTATGTGAAATCTCTTACGCCTGCTAGTTTAAAGACTTCTTTGGGATCAAGAAGCCTCTACTAGTACCGTTGGTGGGAAACTAGAATCTGCATTATTATTTTAATTTTCGTTTATTGATTTGATTGACTAACGGTTGTTAACTCTTGATTGCACCTAGTTTGGTTATTCTTGAGAGCCTTCTCTTCTGACATAAGGTCACTCAAACTAGATCAAGAGATTAGCGGTAGTTCAAATCTGATTTTAGATCTGATGCTGACTTGTGATCATCAATTGTTAACAGACTCCATTCTATGCATGATCGATCATAAGTTGGAATCAAGTTTGTTATTTTGTAGGTACAGAAGACTATTAAAGATTTGAAGACAAAAAGATTTTTCTTATTGGTTTCGTATCTTTGTGATTTGCTTCATGCACGAACTTGATCGTCTGGGATCCGAATATATCTAGTTTACTTTTTGATAGATTTGTTATTGCTAGTCATATTTATCTCGACAAGCTATCATTTGGTGGTACTCTTCAGTATCAAAATATGGTAGTTCTGTTTGACTTGATCTGGTTAACTTATTAATCCGGATCATGGAAAATCTAAACTCGATAAAGGAGATTAATTGATTTAAACAGAAAATCCTTTGTCACGTTCAACAATATATCTCTGATTACTTCCTGACACAAGAGAGTGGTTACCAAACAAATTAGTCCTTTATTGTTTGGAAGACGATCGAAAGGGTTGAGTGCTTAAAGTCTTCAGAGAGGCTGAAGCAACTTAAGATAGTGGACTCTATCTTAGGATTCATGTGCATTGGCCAGATTGGTTGTAGGCGTAGGGATACTAAGGAAACCAAGTAACTAAGGGTATTTTACTTGGTCTCAACTATACAAAGTTGGTAGTGTCTTTGTATAGCGGCTTAATTATGAGAGTATTCAAAATTGGACTAGGTCCCGGGGTTTTTCTACATTTGTGGTTTCCTCGTTACCAAAATCTTGTTGTGTGCTTTTATTTTACTTTCCTGATGCGTTACTAGAAATCATAACATTAAACTAGGGCAAATATAACATAGATTAGGATTGATAACAATAGAACGTTAGATAATTGAGTCTAGGTTAAAAACCCATTACTCTTCTATAATCCGCAGATTAAAGTTTAAGAAAATATCAATAATAAAGTCTGCCTTCTTTAGAAGACCTAGCAGCCTATTTATACTAGAAAGAAAACCCTAATAAGAAAATCTAAGACTAGGACAGATACGCCCTTCTTAAAGATATAAAATAGCTAAGGTGTTCCTAAATAGATAAACACTCTAAAGGGTCATATTATGCCCCTGCATCAGCCATCTCAGGTTGAAGAATTCTTAACTCCTATGAGAAGCTTCAAGAACTCTGTATATATCTTTGTTGTCACTTTGGTCTTCCAACTCCCACATAAAATGCCCAACTGACTACCAGAAATCTTAGTTAAACTTGTAGAAGAATGTTGGCTACGTCTAGTTCTTTCTTTCCCAAAATAGTAGCTTTTCCAAGATCAAACACAAAGATGGTAGTTTTAGAGATCCAACAACGCAATAAGGAAGATACGTTGTTCAATACACTACATGATACCCTACTTGTTTTCCCACGGTTAAAGACAAGAACCATAACTTGATCTCCTTGTAGCCATTTCTTACACCTTCGATAAACGTTTGATGTGCATATGTACTGCCCATTCTTTTTGACTGTTTCATTTAGAACAGACAACTGACCTAAATTGCCGATACCTGAAATAAAATATTCTGATCTTAGATCCGCAAACAAAACTTGTAACCAAAAGATGATCATAATCTCCAGAACCCATAACCACCACGTTATACAGTACACCAAGTTAGTCCCGATATTCCCTAACTTCCCTTGCTGCAGAAAGTTGTAGACCTTCATTGTTTGTAAGAAACAAAATGGGTCAAAAGCAATCTTTTCCGCAAAAATAATATCCTTCAGTGCCTTCTCTTTGTGTTTTGCAAAGTATGCAGAACTAATACACTGTCGTAACTCCTGAGCTTTTAGCATTGCTCTCTCTTCACGATCTTGTATTCCTTTCTGCCATATGTTAGTACTTGCTGCCCTTGTGTACTTCACAGTAGTCATTCTAATGGTTGCCTTCATAACAGTTAACTGACCCATCTTCTTACTGCAATGCAGTTCCATATTTAGACCAAAACTTGGCACAATTAGGCTTTCTACGAGAACTGTCAGGTATTGACTAGCAACCTTACCAACCCACTCCGCTAGGCAGCAACACGACAAGACGTAACTATGTTCTGATTTGATTTTAAGATCACCTATCTTCATTACCAGAATAGTCATCAAATCCCAACCATCCAACATCTCATGGAGGTACTATTCAGTGTTTCTGCTCCCTCAATGGTCATATCTCTACCTGCAATTGAAAGTACTTCCTACACCACTATTTTCTTCTTGTTTATGGTTGCACATTCCTTGTGAAAGATACGTCTTATAACATCACCATAGTTTCCCCTTCCTCCCCAGCTTGTTTGTCCAAAGATAGTGCTAGTGGATCAACGCCCTGTTGTGGATGATATCCATAAGATGCCCCGCGTAATTCCTTAGTAATAGCGCAACTTGGAATCTCACCTTGCAGCATAAACTGATTGCAAGTATTTACACGCTCTCTTGAGTAATGCATATCCATTCTAAGGTTTTCTGGAGAATCTTCAGTCACTGTATTCCTCCTGATCTTAGAGAGAATTCGACCTTGGATTCTACTTCTATAATTTTTGGCATAAGTTTCCTTGTGACAACAATTTCTCTTCTTATACAAGTCATAACTCAAACTAATACTTTCTTCATGACTAAACTCTTCTTTATAAGAATCTGATTTTGAATTAATGTTCTTTAATGTATATAAAGCTTGATTCTTGTAAATAGAATGAGTTTGGTTTACTGGTACACTTACAGTACTTGGATCAACACATCCTGATGTAAGAACAACTTCATCTTCAACTTATGGATAAGTATTGTAAACTGGTGCTAAGTCCCAATCCGCAACAACTCTATCTTCTTCACTCTCACACAATGAGAATGGTGTTTCCTCACGAACAACAACAAGTTCGTCTTCACTCTCACATAATGAGAATGGTGTTTCCTCATGAATAAAAGGTCTATGAGAAAGATTTTCATCGACAACTGCATTTTCATGTTTATATACTTTAGAAACGCCTTCCGGTGAATCTAAATGTTTGCGTAGGCCTTCCGGTATCTCCATAAGGGCTTCCACACGTCTCTGTCGCTCTAGTTTTTACAACCGTCGCAGCAAGTTCTCCAACTTGGTTTTCTGCTCCAGCCTTTCCAACCGTGGCAACATGTTGTCAACTATAACTCTAATCTGTTTAAGTTCTGCTTGAGAAGTTTGGTACCTCTTCCACCACCACCTCTAACTCTTCCTGCCATTATAGCTAGCTAGGGTTTGTAGGTTCCATATTTCTAGCACCAATTGATGCGTTACTAGAAATCAGAACACTAAACTAGGGCAAATATAACACAGATAATTGAATAGAACATAGGATTGATAATAATAGAACATTAGATAATTAAGTCTAGGTTAAAAACCCATTACTCTTCTATAATCCGCAAATTAAAGTTTAAAAAAATATCAATAATAAAGTCTGCCTTCTTTAGAAGACCTAGCATCCTATTTATACTAAAAAGAAAACCCTAATATGAAAATCTAAGACTAAGACAAATATGCCCTTCATAAAGAGATAAAATAGCTAAGTTGTTCCTAAATAGAAAAACACTCTAAAGGGTCATATTATGCCCTTGCATCATTTCCGCATTATAATTTATTTAAGTTATAATTAAAGTAATTGCACTTGTATGTTAATCCAAAACACTTGGGTTGATCTCTATAGTTTAAGGTTTGGTTTCCAACTAGAAACTATATACCAAGTGCATACCTTGTGGTCGCTATCTTCTTGACAGTCTCTGTCTATATTAGATCACGCAACGTATCAGACTTATAGGTTGATATCGAAAAAATTGTGGTGTACTTGGTACCCTCGTCATTTCATCCCTGGTGACATCAGGTTCACCTCGAATGACCTAGCTGGAATTATATTCGGAAACTCAGATGCATTGGTGGTAGAGTTGATCATAGACGTCTGGGACTGCAAAAAAATCCTCATGTAAAGGATAAACATGTGCCATCATACACCTCCAGGAAGCTGAGCAGATAAAGTTAACCAGTGAAGGTGCTATGAGAAGTAACATATCTGCTATTATGGGATTTAATGGTTCCAGAATATACCATATGGGAGAAATAACTGTAACAATTGAAGCAAGCATAATTAAAAAAAAAGAAAGTGGATTTCCTGGTTGTGAATACCAGATCACCATATAATATGATTCTAGGAAGAGACTGGATCCATGCCTTGCAAGCAATCCCATCAACATATCATCAAAAACTTGAATTCATGACAAGCAAAGGTGATTATGTCATTAGAGGAAACTAAGATTTGTCCAAACTCTTTGGATAGCAAGAAGATCCATATGGTGGGTCAAGAGAATAGCAATTTAAAGTTTCCAGGTAAAATATTAAATCTCGAAAGACTAAAAGTTGAACTTAATTATTTGGCATCCAAATAGAAAGAAAAGAAGGTTCTCACTCTAAAACATGAAGAACAAAGTAATGTAGTTAACCTACCTGATCGAGAATTCAAACAAGAAGTAGTTTAACCACTTAATAAGTGAATGCTGAAAGATAACATACACTTGAAAAGATCTCACACCTGAAGAAAAAGAGAGTATGTACCAGCTTATGAAAGAGAATGCTGACCTCTTCACACGTAAAATGTCAAACACGGCAGGTAGTGATCCCAACATAACCTGTCATTCGTTGTATATACATCCAACCTTCAAATTAGGGAATCAAAAGAAAACAAAAGATAAAGACAAGTTATATGATGTTGTGAATGCTGATATAGATCAAATGCTCGAAGATACGGTGATAAGTGAATGCAAGTATCATTTGTATATTTTTCAAGGACTTTGGGGTCACAATTGACTTTAAACTGAAGTAATCCAAGATAAAACTGTATCAAAGAAGAATCAATGGAAAAAAAATAGGTATTAATATATCATGAGCATTAAGATTTAGAAAATAGAACTTTATCGTAACATAAAGTAACCTGACATGAGTTATACTACACTTTACTATCAAGTGACCCGAATCTACCCATTGGCATTCTTCATTTTCAAAAATAAAAAAGGAATACTTAAGTCTTTATTATCCTTTTGAGACCTCGTATCTCCATCACGGTGCTATATGAACAATAACTTCTAGACAAAAAAGCGAAATTTCTAATCCATCTAAAAAACACGGAAAAAAAAACAATCACTTTAGCTTAAGTAAAAACATGGGTTTAACACCAATACAAACAAAAATCTGATTCCAGTTCCCTAATAGAGAAAGGAAAACTAAAAGAGCACACATTTCAATATCCAAGCAGTATCGTACCTTTCATCACCAATTTTACAAGCTGGGCTTGCACAAGATCTTCTGGCCTCCAGGCATTTATTGTATACCTGCACAACCCTTTTGGGTCCAGAAAAGAGGTCCTACATATCATTAAAGTATCAAGTTTTCAGCAAGATGGATACTCTAAGCGGAAATGTTAAAACAAAATAACACTTATGACCAGAATCTTACCTTTGAATTGTTGCCTTCAGCTTCTCTAAGGGAATATGCTTGAACAAATCCAATACTTCTTTTCCTTTGTACCACCTACATGCTGCTCAAAATGGAAGGGCGTAACCACATGAATCAAAAGAAAAAAGGTTTTATCCATCCACTAATCTCTTGATAATATTAAAAGAAATGTACCAAATAAGAATAACAGAAGACAGATAAGTCTTACTTTTCCCGCTTTGCATAAGATATAAGAACAAAAAATACCAAGCTCTTTTATTTTTTCCCCAAGCTCTGTTATCTGAAAAATATATCAAATTAGTTTCAATGAAAGCAACTTTATTAGTCAAACAACAAGTTACTCACTTGTACACAACAAGTTTAATTAGCAATCCACCAAATCTAGTTCTAATGCTACCACGTTTACTTTGATATCAATTGTTATACCCTATAAGCTATAACAGTAATATATGCTTCCAACGTGTCAATTAACCCATAAATTTCATGTTTTAAAAAAAATCCCTAATTCTAAAAACCCTAAAATCAATTTTACAGAAACTCTAAAATTCAATGTTGCGATTAAACCAAAATTTAAAATCATAGATGTGAAATAAAGTGAAAAATGATGTTTTTGAAGAACTTACCCGTTTTAACGATCCATAATTTTTAATGGTCTTTATTGAAGCCTTTTTCTCTCGATTTTTAAACTTTGATGGAGTGAAAAACCTAATTGGGTCACTGAGTTATCTTCTTTTTCCTTCAATGATACCCAAATCTTCTAATTAACATACATGACAATCTTTTCACTCAATTTTTCTTTGCTCCTTTCTCATGATTTATTTTTAGGCTTCTCTTTCTTTAGTTCTTCTACCTAAAAAACCCTAAATAAGTTTTTGTCAATCGAACAAACCCTTAGAATTCGTATAGCATTAGAAGTAACAATAGAAGTTCCCAGTTCCTGGATGAAAGATATGTACAGTTACTTGAAATCTTAAGTGTTGGGTGCAATAATTTAAAACAAGGAAAAATCAAATAAGCAAAAGTTATTGATACTTAGCTCCTTTATAATGGAAGTGATCGATTTGACGAAAAGACAAGCTCCCCAGATCTCCGCAACAACAACAAGGCAAGACTTTGAAAAACAGAGTGAGTCACGTGTTCAACACGCTGTCCTTAAGACATTAGCGCCCGGCTACACTCAAGAGTGATGCTATAGCCCTAACAGGACGGATATCTCCAGGATAAAACACCCTACTACACCCACTACTAGCATTTGTAGTAGATGTTCAACTTGAGCTTGGCAACTCCGAAAAACTCCGAAACAAAACCTTAAGGAAAAACGCGAACGCTTAAGAAAACAACATAAAAATATTTTCCCTTGGAGGTCCCTCTAAAATATAGAGAAACCCCTTTCCCATAGATTTTACAAAAGTAGAGAATTTGTTTATATAATGGAATAATACAACTTAAAAAGAGGAAACGACGAGCTCCCCGGATCTCCGCAACAACAACAAGGAAAAACTTTGAAAAACTGAGTGAGTCACGTGTTCAACACCCTGTCCTCAAGACATTAACGCCCGGCTACACTCAAGAGTGATGCTATAGCCCTCACAGGACGGATATCTCCAGGATAAAACACCCTACTACACCTACTGCTAGCATATGTAGTAGATGTTCAACTTGAGCTTGGCAACTCCGAAAAACTCCGAAACAAAACCTTAAGGAAAAACGCGAACGCTTAAGAAAACAATATAAAAATATTTTCCCTTGGGGTCCCTCTAAAATATAGAGAAACCCCTTTCCCATAGATTTTACAAAAGTAGAGAATTTGTTTATATAATGGAATAATACAACTTAAAAAGAGGAACTCCCCGATGTGGGACTAAAAAGTTTCATTCACAAAAGAAAACAATAAGTTATTATTTTTCTTAAAAACTTTAAAAAAACAATTTTTTATTAATTGTTTTCCAACAATCCCCCACATGAATGAAAACCTCAATAAAACATGAAAAACACAAATAGATCTTGGTAAATCAATAACCAAACCTTACGACCCTGCCTGACCGAACAGACCTACGGACCGTCTGTTGAAATCATATTAGTCATTTCTACGTCCTCTCCCTCACACAAAAGTGTGTTGACCCAAGGGTCATACTATGGATTGCATAAATCATAACAGTATAGAGAGCTTTCATCTTTAGTTTCTAACAGGTGAGACTAAAGGTTTCTTTCACCAAAGTGAAAAAGCATGAACTAGTGAACCCTTAGTGACCCTTAGGTCCTAAGTTCCAGTAATACCAAAACCATCAAAACGAAAATCACATAAAAAACGCAGGAAATACCATTTTAGGCAGAGGTGTCCATGAGATCTTGAACCTTTACTTAGTGAGATATTACCGGAACTACTTGCTAGAGATAGTGAACACGATGTCTTGAACTGCTAGCGTTTGATGTAATTCGCAATAACAACCACGCATGATATCTCCAAGGTTGCCGCCAAGCTCGTGCCGTTGTGTCCGTTTTGGCCCTGGACATATCCTGTTTCTCAGAATGCTCTAGAGAATTAGCTCATATTCTCATAGGAAGCGACCCACTTCCTTATTCAGATAGGTGAGTTTCATCAAGAGTGTTTACTGTTATACCCCACTTCAATCTTAAATTGAAACTATAGAACTCATTAAGACTTATTTAAAAGTAATCCTCCACATGCAGTACCCACCACAAATTAGTTGTCTCATTCGAAACCTTGTTCTTGGGATCTCTAGTCAGCAAGGTTGAGTATACTTCATGGCAATTTTAATTTATGAGCTTAATCCCCATCCCCCTCGATGCATTTCTAACTATCTCTTTGGATAAACCTTTCGTCAAAGGTTGCGCGATATTCTCCTTGGACTTTATCCAATCAATGGAAATAACGCCGATTGAGATTAGTTATTTTTAGCTTTAGCTATTATAGCTTGGATAACACAATGTATAGATATAGCTGGCACAGGCCTATGCCAGAGATGAATGTCTTCTAAAAAGCATCTTAGGCACTCGTCCCCCTCTCGTGTTTTATCGAACGCAATACTCTCAGATTCCATAATGAATTGAGAAATATATGTCTGTTTGGAAATCTTCCAAAAACAAACCCTCCAGCTAGAGTGAAAACATATCCACTCGTAGACTTAGACTCTTCTTAGTCAACTATCCAGTTTGCATCACAAAATCCCTCAAGGACAGCAAGATACCTTTCATAAACCAAACAAAAGTTAATAGAGTATTTTAGGTACCGTAATACTCTACTAAGTGCATCACAATGCTCTTGCTCTGGACTACAAGTATATATACTTAACTTACTCACAATATAGGCAATGCCTGGACTCTTACAGTTCATTAAATTCATCAGACATCCTATAACTCTTGATTCAAGTTAAGATACTCCACTACCCTTATTTTTCTTGAGTCTACTAAAATAATCGTACGGAGTACAAGCAGGCTTACAATCAGACTGATTGTATCTCTTAAGCACAAATTCAACTAATGAGAACGACTAAGACTATAAATATTATATTATCTTTTAATCCTCATCCCTAAGATTACATCAACAGAGCCTCAGTCTTTCAAGTCAACGTTCTCATTCAGCGCATGCTTTTAGTGGAATTAATCACATCTATGTTTGTATCAAGTTTAAGCATATCATCAACGTACAAGCATACAATCACACATGCATCCTTAACAAGTTTACTGTAATTACACTTGTCATATTCATTAACTTAAATCCACTACCCATTATCACATGATCAAATTTTTCATGTCACTGTTTATGTGCTTATTTAAAAAACCATACAAAGATTTGTTCAACTTACAAACTTTGTCTTCACAAACTTTCACTAAAAAATCCTTAGGTTGGTCTATGTAAATTTATTTATCTAATTCACGGTGTTAGAAAAAGATGTCTTAACATCCATCTGATGTATCTCTAAGTTGTTTATGGCAGCAATAGGAATTAGCATCTCAACGGAAGTAATTCTCGTCACAAGTGAATAAGAATCAAGGAAATCTACACCCTCTTTTAGTTTATATCCTTTAGCTATCAACCTAGCCTTATATTTTTCCACAATTCCATCTACCTTACGTTTCCTCTTAAAGACTCATTTATATCCAATGGTCTTACTCCCTGGAGGTAAACTAGCAAGCTCTCAATTCTGATTCTAATGGACTGAGTCCATTTCACTAAATGAAGCTTCTTACCATAATGGGGTTTCAGTAGATGTTATGGCTTCTTTACGAGTCTGGAACTCATACTAATCTAGGCATATTTGAAGTCAGGTTCATAAGAAGTCTCAGTTCTAATCCTTTTACTTCTCCTAGGATCAACTCTACTTCATCATCCTTTGAAGATAAATTCTGACTAGTTGAAAGGACATCTAGGGGATCAACAACACATCCCTAAGAAGAGACACGTTTCAAAATAAACATGTTCAAAGAACTCAATATCCCTAGACTCCATAAAAGTATTCACACCAATGTCAGAAAATTAATACTCACAACCAAAAAACTATATGCAGTAGGGTACTCAGGATACCTTATCTAAACACCCCCACACTTTGATGTATGCATAATAAGGTTGTCTATCTTACCATAATTATATGGAGTTTTATCCGATCCTTTAAAGGTTACTCTATTCAGGATATAACGAAATTAGAGGACGACCTCCCCCCACAAGTTTGCGATTATCCTTAAAACAACATGGCATATATCATCTCCTTAACGGTTTTGTTCTTACATTCAACTATACCATTAGACTATGGTGAATAAGGAGGTGCGATCTCATTAATAATGCCATTTAACAAGTAAAGTTCTCCTATATGAATTTCATAATTGCCATCACGTTCAGACCTAAACCTTTTAGTGGTAACATATACTTCTCTTTCAATTTCAAGTTTATACTCTTAAGGATTCTAAGGCATCATCATTACCCCTAAGTAAGTGTACAAGATAGTGCCTCGTACAATCATCTATGAAAGTTATAAAAACACCTTTTACCACCTTAGTTTGGGTTGATTTCATGTCAACTAGGTCTTACTGAATTAATTCTAAGGGTTTAGAATTACTCTGAACAATTTTGCTAAAAGGTTTTATAGCATATTTGAATCTGCAAAGATTTAACTTTTGTGTTCAATATCCAAACTAAATTTGGGTACGCAGCCTACGCTAGCCAGTTTATGCATTGACTTATAAGTTTACGGTTCCAAGTCTACCATGCAAAAAAATTAATCACACAAAAGAAAACACAAGAATCAACTATGTTCACTTCATCATTTTTTCCGTTAAGCTTATATAGACCCTAAGTCTTATAACCGTTGCCTAAAAAATCACTGCCCTTAGTAAAGAAAAGTTTTCCAGATTCAATTAATATCTTAAATCTTTTACCATCTACAACAGAACAAGATACAAGATTCTTGCATATGCCCGGAACATGAAAACTTCATTCAATGTGAGAACATTACAAATATAAGCTTCTGCTCGACCTTTCCCTTTTATGCAACCTCTGTCGCAGATGAGTTACTCATATAGAGTTTCTCGACATCCCTTATCCTCTGATAAGAGGTGAACTGGTCTCTGTTTTAACAAACATACTTAGTGGCTCCAGAGTCCACCCACCAGTCTCTCACATTGGTTATTAAAATAACTTCCGACATCATGCTACTGAACTCGTTCTAGTTTGTTTCAACTAAATTAGCATTAACTTTCTACTTATTAAGGTTTTTATGTTGTCTACAATTTACTTCCGTGTGGCCAGGAATTTTACAAACATAACAATCACCCTTAACTAAAGTAATGCCGGATTCAGTTTTACGAAACATACCTTTCTTATGAAGACTACGCTTAGAGTTGTGTTTGATGTTCTCGCCTTTGTCAGCTTTGGAAGACTTGTGTTCATCCACATGCGCCTGGTAGCCATGTCACTTTTAAATTTCATGTCACAATCTTCGTTTATACTCTGACCACGGACACGGTAATTTCCCAATCACCTAATACACCACATATCACAAACCTTGGTTCAAAATCGGAAAATAAAATATGAGTTTTGAAGGTAACATCTAGATTTACAAACTTCGTTTGAATCGCCATATCAAAATACTCATGGTTACCCAATAAAAAACTAATTTTGTCAACAACAAATTTCTGCTCGTCAGAATTTTTCAGGAAAGTTTCTCTGTTTTGTAAAATATCAAAAAAATACCTTTACAACTCCAAAAATTCTAAAATTTTATGTGGGTAACTATCAAGATGTCTACTACATTAGGTCAAAAGGGTTTATCAAAATTCCTTCTAGGTTAAAAGATAAATTCGAAACTCTACAACTGACCAAAAATTCGTTTTTGTTTTTCACTCCACAATTAACATCCATGATTATTACAAACTTCTAATGTCTTAAGATTGTTGGGTGCAATAATCAAAAACAAGGAAAAATCAAATAAGCAAAAGTTATTGATTCTTAGATCCTTTATAATGGAAGTGATCGATTTGACGAAACGACGAGCTCCCCAGATCTCCGCAACAACAACAAGGCAAAACTTTGAAAAACAGAGTGAGTCACGTGTTCAACACGCTGTCCTTAAGACATTAGCGCCCGGCTGCACTCAAGAGTGATGCTATAGCCCTCACAGGACGGATATCTCCAGGATAAAACACCCTACTACACCTACTACTAGCATATGTAGTAGATGCTCAACTTGAGCTTGGCAACTCCGAAACAAAACCTTAAGAAAAAACGTGAACGCTTAAGAAAACAATATAAAAATATTTCTCTTGGGGGTCCCTCTAAAATATAAAGAAACCCCTTTCCCATAGATTTTACAAAAGTAGAGAATTTGTTTATATAATGAAATAATACAACTTAAAAAGAGGAAATCGCCGATATAGGACTAAAAAGTTTTATTCACAAAAAAAAAACAATAAGTTATTATTTTTCTTAAAAATTTTAAAAAATTAATTTTTTAATAATTGGACCATATGATCCACAAGAAGCGAAAAAGTCGAAGACAAAGGCAACAAGATGTCAGCTCCTAGGTGATGAATGTACAGAAAGATCTACCTAGGACCACTTCTGAAGTGTGTAACAGATACACAGGAAGTGCAAATCCCAAAAGAATTACATTCGAGTGATTATGGGAACCGTGCAGGTAAAAGATTATTAGCTGACAAAGCCAGATCTCGGTGCTCCTTTTGACCATGATTATCATGAATATGACTTTAAAAGTCAGAATATAAGTCTGGAAGTCAGAAACGAAAATATGACTCGAAAAGGTCATAAACTTGAAACACTGGAAATTAACAATGTGAGAATCTGATATTTGCAGATATGATAACGAGATACGTGCACCAGCAGAAACCCTGCACAATGTTCTTACACCGTGGTTATTCATGAAGTGCCCATCGGACATCATGGGTCCATTTACTACGTAACGAATCTCAAACTAATAGCTTACTTAAGAGCATCTCCAATGGTAACTTGGTGTGTGTCCTATGTGTACAAGTTCTTTTATGAATGCGAGATAAAATTTCTCTAATTTAAGAGCATCTCCAATGGTGTATGGATATATATCCAATGTGGAAGCCTTAAAAAAGGTATTTTGTTGATATAAAATACAAGCAGATGTTTGTTTTGATAAGCATCTCCAGTGGTAGTTGTATCCAGAATTACTAGTTTTGCACCCGTGCTACGCACGGGAAAGTATCTTTGGGAAGAAATTACGTGATCATGATGCACTTTTTAAGTTGAAGAGTTGTGTGATGAACCAAGAAGAATGCAGTGAAAATTGAAGATACCTATTATGAAATTTTCTGGTACCACTAATATGCCATTCAACATTCAATTATTTTTCATACCCGCCTTAAAGTCATGTGGATAGTATTTTTAAGACAAAATATTTGATCCATTTGATATTCTCTGTAGTCTAGCTTTCTTTAAGTCGGCCAGCATTGTACGCATAGGTAAAAAAATTACTTCTCTATTTTGCTAAAGAAAATGAAGAAGCAGCTCGTAGTTATTAGTAGATTTCTTTTTTTCTTTTGATCGATCAAAGAGAATAGATTAAAATGCACACAGGCCGTGTGCGAGCGAATACAACTGACAAAGAGTGAAAGGCCCACAAAAACGAAATGAAAGCTAAAGTAGAGAAATTTCTACGAAAGCAAGGAGTGTCAACAGAAAAAGACACAATTTGTGAAACCTAAAAAACAAAGAGCAACTTCTATACTGCAATGAGGACCATTACCTATTGTCAATTAGTGAACTCATCAACATCTTGTATAATTAAATCATCGTGGTTTTTTACAGGGTGGCTAAACATTTCTTCACGATTAGTCTTCAGAGGTGGAAATTCTATGCCCCATGAGGAGCCAGACTCCAAGAGTTTATCAGTCGAGACTTTCTAAAGAGCTTTAGATTTTGGAAGCTTTTTCATTTTTAAACTTGAAAGAGTGTCATTAGGGAACATAAATGTACCTTTGGATTTTATACTTCAAGTGTCTGACTTAATATTTTAAGGTCTCATACTCTGTAGACATTTAACCTTTAATGCAAGTCGACCAATGGACGACTTTTTGTGTTTGTTTCCTAGGATAAACTTTTGATTATACAAAATAGAAAATGCGACCCTTTATAGGTTGGGATTCACCAAGAATTCACATAAATCACAGAAGAAGGGAGCCAGAGATGCAAATACTACTAAGCAAGAGAAGGGAGCCAGCGATGCAAGTACTAAGCAAGAGATGATTTCATCTCGACGATCTCACTTCCTTATTTTTCAAAAGTGTTAGTGCGATCTCACTTCCTTATTTTTCATGGGTGTAGTTCTCTGGCTCTCCGTTTCTGTCTAGCTATGGTTGTACAATATAATCAGCATGAGTTGAACAAATCAAACATGTGATCATTATACTGCACAACCATAGTTGAGAACAACGGACAGATATAAGCTTTAACAAACAATTTGCCTGGGTTACCAAAATCCATATGAAAAAAAATTCCTCAATATTGGATTGGTACCCTCAACCAAATTGGTATCCCATATAGCAGCCATGAACAATAGGAATTGAGCCTTAAAAGAATAAAATCAAATCTAAACAGAAATAAAAGAAATAAAATAAGCCTAAATAGAGTAAAGAAGTAAGGTTTTCATAGACCCTATCTCAAGAGTAGAAGTATTATCTTAGGCCCTCCTAGCAATGGTAAATGTTACTATAACTTCTGGAATGCAGTCACCATGTGGCTATGGATTGTCAACCATGAAGTTACACCTAGTACAAAGAAACCCTTTAGCATCCTACAAATGGACATAAAGAAAGAAAATCAGTATATGAAAAAATAAAATAAAGATAATAATAGAAGCTTAGCGTATTAGTAGCAAGAAATTTCTCGATTGGCCTATCAACAGATCATTGAAAGCTTTAGCCACGAATTTTAAGCTTTGGAAGCTGAAGAATGGCATTATCATGTTTGTTGAAGAATGGCATTATCATGTTTATCGACATTATAAGCAAGTACGTTCGTTTCCATTCTTCTTCCGAAGGAATCCCATTTTGGATGGGCTGAATTATGAGTTGGAAATGGTAGGAAGGAAGTACATGGAAATCTCTCTTTTGAGAAACTAAAGCCCAAACTGATTAACAATTATTGGTTGGAAGATTACCGAAGGTATCACGAATGATGATTGTGCACGTCTCCTCTGTTCTTCGGTGTTTGCTCATATTTACTCATGAGAAGTACTATCGCACCCACCTGTAATCCACAATCAAAATAAAACAGATCACATTCTTAAAGACAAATGAACACATTACCAAATAGACATAATAGGGAAAACAACCCACAGAACTTTTGATCTTCTATAGACTATTTTAGCATCATAAGTATCACTGCGTGACAACACTTCCTTGTATCTGTGCCCATGGCACATTGGTTTAAATTATCTTTCCAAAAAGAGGTTGTAAACCTACTTTTTTATCGCCAGCTGCAAGCAAATTGAAACTTACAAAAACCAATTTGACTGTATACGTAATTAATAGATATAAAAGTAACATTGTTAGGTTAAAAGATACATATGGTCCTTCAAGTTGATGAATTCTTATTGCTTTCACCGTTATAGCTGACTCTGATCTTGCAAGTGCTATCGACTAAAATTTGTGTTATTGATTTTTGATGTCAGAAGAATTATTGCAATGGTTGTGTCTGTAGGCTCATTCGGGGAAGTCTGGAGATCTCCACAGTTTTAGCTAACAATCAAGTATCTCCACAGAGAGAGACTGACCAATTGAACTGCTCATGGAGAAGAAGGAAGAGCTTGACAGCCATGATACAGACAAAAATTTAGGCACACTGGATTAGTGATTATCAAAGAACTATATATTTTTAGAAGTTGGCATGTTTCTAATTTAAGACATAAAAGGAAAAACTAAATAAGCAAAAACCAATCATATCAACAGGCATAGATATACTTTTAGACTCTAAAGACCAATTGTGAAAAAGTATACTTAGTATCACAACGGAAAAAAGATACTAATATAATAAAACAGAAAAATAAAAAACAGTTAAGAGATGATATAAATGTACTCAGAAGGAACTCAATTGTTAACAATGATATTACTTTCTTGATGTCAAGAACAAAAAAGATATCAAGGTTACTCACCAAAGCCAACCGATTGAACTTGAGTGGATTTGTTGCACTTAATTATCTTCATTCACCAAGCTAGAGTTTGGGATTCTTATAACTATAGCTGCCTTTCCCTAGATTCAAGCATATGCCAAAGAAGCAAATTTTCAGTATAAGATTTCTCCAATTTCTTCACTTTATAAATGCCTGCAAAAAAACAACACTAAGTACACATTAAAAGAAATGGCATGTGAAATTTAGAATTTTTGATATTTGGGTTGCATGTTAATGCGTGACGAATGCATGACCCACATTGCACTTATTCTATAATCAGATATAGCCAACACCATGAGAAGCAATTGAAAAAGAGGACAATGTTCAGAATTCTCCAAGATATATTATCGTAAAGTCAATACTGGCAAGTATAGAAAATAGTAAGTACCCTTATGGTATTCATAAGCAACCAATACACTCATTGAAAGCATCATCAAGTAAACATCATGGCCGAGACTTGTTCTCCTTGGATGATATTTCCAGTCTGTTACAGTCAAGCCCTTTCAATAAGACTGTTGGTTTTGAGGATTTCAGTTTTCCAACCTATAGATTACTCATGCAGATAAATTAAAATGGCTTCAAAAATAAGCTAAATGTTTTCTGACCAATAGATTATTGTGCAGATTCAAGTAAGCTCAGTAAGACAATTGAAATGCATATATAAGCTAAATGTTTCACCACACTATAACTGTTTTGGGGGAAATAGGCCAATTGCAATATTAAAGAGTTTTTGAACCTTCTAGAATTCAATATACTTGTCATAACTCATAAGCATATCTCCTAGCTTTTCTCTGAATAGATCCAATCCACACCTCGTGTCCTTGCTTGATTTGAAAACCGCCACATTTATGATATAAGATTATACAATTACACCCACTGCAAGACTCAATATTCTGCTACACAACAACCTCAAGAATTATAATTTTATTTTTGCAATAATATGTCAATCATTTAAAAAGAAGGCGCAATTGGGGATAGTTAAATTAATTGGGGGATATAAATCACTATCCCCATCCAATGAAGCCTGCTAAGGGGTGTTTTTTGGGTGCAAAAGTCCTAAACTACCCTCTATATTAATGTCTAGTCTCCAAGATCAATTGCAAATTATATTTGTTACTCTCCAGAGTTTACTGCCGCTTTGAGATTGAAACTCGACAATGCTGCATACCTGAAATGAAAACCGATGAGATGGAGTTCACGGCTCAACCTCGGTTATAAGCAGCAGTACCTCTATAAAGATAAGAATCTTGTTGTACGTCAAGATGGAGAACTATAATCAGAAAATTATCCGAATAACAACGAAACATATTATAATTTTACCAATTATTAGGCAGGTTAAATCAGCGGAAGATGGGGAGATGACAAACTCAGCGAGCGTCCAAGATCCGGAGTATTGATTACTCTTCTTTTGCCTCCAGATCTAATGTCCTTAATTCCCTGTTCAAATCCTGCAGTAATATGTTCATTAGTATATCTACTCGCGCCGAAAAAGAAGAAAGAAAAGAACGCACATAAAAATTAGCACAAACAATTCAAGTCTAAATCTAAGCTTTTACCTGCCGTCAATACATTGTTGCCTACACGAATCTTGGCTAGAGCTCCTGGTAAATAGGTACTATTGATATGACGACCTGATTCGCTATAGCCAATATAGTGAAATGTCACCTGCCACCAAAAAAAAAGTATAATCTTTAGTTCAACCATAATGGCGCTTGTTAGATCAGCTTTACTCCTCAAGTTAAAGATAATATAGATTAGTTTCACAAAATATGAAACAATAGCTTCCAAGAAAATGAAAGAAAAACCTGCTGACCATCTTGCGGGCAATCATCTTGACCAACTTTAATGTCTATGTATATAGCCAGTATAGTCCAGAATCACCCTTCAAAAATTGTCTGATTCATTTGATTTGTAGCTTGTAAGGTTGGAGTATCAATATGATACTAAGGTCATCCCTGATAGTCAGTATAGTTTGAGTGCATTAAGCACACACTAAACGCTAGTAAGTATAGCTATGACTAATGACCCTAGAATGCATCATGTGCAAGAACAAAATATTCTAACTGATAATACGCTTAGGCGAAAAAAGACTTCAAAATTAATCCATATTCAGAAGAATACATGCCTTATCTAAACCATCATAGTAGCTGGAGCTAGACGAAGTCTCAAGTGATGATTACTTTTACAGCCTTGACAACAATTAACCAACATCTCCTTACTCCTGTAGTCCTGCATTCCAATTTCCAAACCTGCAATAAGTGACAAACTTTAGTTTACCAACTGCGCGAGACAATAATTGTACAGAACATGAAGATGGGACTAAGAGACTACTAAGCAAATGCTTATATGTTCAAACATTCCAAGCTAGAAGGAACCATTTGGTAATTCTGAGATAAATTCAGTCAGACACATTTACACATCAAGTTATCAACCATTGTGGTAATTATACCCCCTCTATCAAGCAACACTTGAGAACTTATAAATCTTCCCTTTACTGTTCACTACTCAACCTTCCTTGGTACAAACATTAATAACCAAGATATGTCCCCAGTCTACTACATAGTACACCTCAGCTGTAATGTTACAGCTTACGAATGGAAAGAAAACCCATGTATTGCTAAACCATCATGTGTGTCAGTAAGTGTACGAAATATGTCGACTACGATCGTGCTCGCCTTCAATCGACCTCTGCTCTTCCATCATATTTAGCCGATGGGTTCTTTGCCGAACGATTTCTTTTTCGTTCCGCCAGCTGTTCTTCGAACATGTTTTGTGATTGTCTCCGAACTACAAACCGAGCTCGGGTAGTTTTCATCTTTTGCATCAATTAAACCTGTGTTGTGTGTGTTTGTGATGTAAAAAGAAAGTGAGATTCATTCATAGGTTTGCTGATAATGTTAAAACTCGAATGGTTTCTATTGGAACTTAGTCATGTTAATCAATCAAATTAGAAGGGTTTCTGTAGATGCTAGTGGAGGATCTGAAGCACAAAGGTTGTACAAATTCAGTTACTTCAATCAAATTCAGCATAACCCTAACATCACAGTCATGATTCAACATAGCTATTTAAGATTTCCCAAATAAAAAATTGAGTGTAAGAAAGAGTAAACCAAAATAACTTCCCAAATAGAAAATTGAGTAAGAAAGAATACATGATAAATTCAATCTCTAAAGCATGAATACATGATAAACTCCTCCATCTTTATGATATCAGCACGAATACATGATGAATTCCTCCATTAATTTTTCGTATACCATAAAAATTAGGGTCAGCAAATTTGAAATCAAATTTAAACTCAATCCTCAGTTGAAATCGACAGAAGAAATCAAGTCACATCTGATTATATTGATTCGTGAAATTATTTGTACCAAAAAAGAACTAACCTGGTGATGAATCAGTACGACTGCATGTTGAATTCCTCCATTAAATCTTCGGTTTCAACAGCAAGCTCAGGGAGAAGAGAAACCGATCATCTTCTGTTCTGTTTTTTTATTTTAAGTCTTTAGAATTCGAACCCTTGGAGTTTCGTTTATTTACAGAAAACCTAGTGTGCAAACACCAAATTAGTCGGTGGATTTTGGGAATCTAACGGCTAAATTTTAAAGTCAGTTCATCTGACGGTTGAAATTGTAAGTTTGGTTACTGGACTCAAACACGGAATGCTTCCGGTTTTTCTTGTTGTTATTAAAAGGGGAGAGATTGTTACGACTGTTTTGAATCATTTGAAATTATGTTAATCTACTACAACAGGGAAATAATTGGTTTAGAATCTTTTGATGGAAATTGACATGTTCGTATGGATCTCCTGGAATCACTGGTCTCGCAAGACTAGATTTCGAGTAGATCATGCATTTGAAGACATTTTATGTAGTGGGGTTGCACTCTCTGTTCCTTGACGCACCTTTTGAAGGGCAGTGAGATGTAGTATTTTGACTCTTCTTCCATTTAATAGATGATTTGTGCGTCTTGATTATTTTCAGCTTGTACGACAACACGTGGGACGATGACAATTCTTTGGGCCCAAAAGAGATTCACTATTTAATTCAGGTGATGTATAATAGGCGTAACAAGTTTGATCCACTTTGGAATTCACTTGTCATCGGTGGAGTAAAAAATGGCAAGAAATATCTTGGCACGGTAATGCAACACTCCATATAAAGCACGAAATATCTTGTACTTTTCACCTATGTTTTCCTGTAGACTTGACAAGTATGAAGTCTTGTTAGTGTTTTGTAGGTCAGTATGCTAGGAGTGCATTTTGAAGACGATCACATAGGAACCGGCTTTGGGAATCATCTGGCTCGGGCAATTCTCCGTGCTGAACATAGTAATGGCATGAGCTTTGAAGATGTTGTTAAGTTACTGGAGAAGTGCATGCTTGTCCTTCTTTATCGTGATAGATCTGCAATCAACAAGCTTCAGGTACTTTCTTAATCTTGTATCATATCAGGATGCCTCTGAATATCTCGAACTAGCTGAAAGTTCTGTCGGAACAAAGTTTTAAATCTGGTTTTATATGGCGGATAATGCATCTAAGTTTTTTTAATCCATATAAAACATGCGTCATCACGTTGTTCATCTAAATTTGGGTTGTTGATCTTTTTATCTGACTTCAAATGTGGTCAACAGTTCAAAACTAAATTCACAAACTGCTTGCTACTCATGTTTGATTTTGAAATTGCAGATCTCTAACATTACTGAAGAAGGGGTCACAATTTCACAGCCTTACTCTCTGAAAACTTTCTGGGGTTTTTCCGCCTTCAAAGATCCAACCAAGGGTGCCCAAGGTTCATGGTAGTGACATTATCCTTTAATATCTTGACATTGACATCCCCTGTATATTGATTAAGAAACTCATGACATGTATTTAAAGTTGATGTTTGTTGAACTAGAGATGATAAGTTGATGCAACTTGATCCATGAAGTTTTTATAGATTGCTTCAGGTTCTCTTTATATGGGATGTTTTGCTTAGGATTAGCCCCTTTCCTTTCATTTTGTTCAACTATTGTAATAGTCTAGTATTACTTCAGTTTCATGATTAGTATGTATGTTAAAGTCTACGATGTAAGGACCGAATTCCATAATAATCGGCATTGTTTGTAATGAAATATCAATGCCGAAAGTATCGCCGGCATGCTCGTGTTTTTTTATGCAATGCCGGCTTTACTTTGATATGCCTCTCAATACTACTGACATCCTTTAAGTGCGCAATCTTCTGCACTTCCAAGAGTTTCCTTTGAGCAATTGCAATTTCATTGGATATGTGGCCAAATTCCTTCTTACTCCATTTGTTGAAAATCCCTGCCATGTCTTTGAGTCTGGCTGCAATCTTCATAAAGTCGGGATGGTCGAGCCAAATTTGTTCAAACTTGTAGCATTTAGATTTCTTCTTAATCTGTCTGCAACTTGAATAGAATAGGGGCATGATCACTAGCCCATCTTGGGAGATGAAGGACAGAAACAGAGGGATACTCTAGGAACCAATCTGTTGAGCACACAACTCTATCCAATCTTTCGAAGACACCACCAGCAGCATTTGGTTTACTAGTCCATGTATAAGCAGGGCCAGCAAAACCAAGATCAATCAAATCCCTATCCATAATCATTTGATGAAAGGAGGCACAAAGGTTGGTGTCTTCACTACCTCCCCATTTTTCTTTCACACTCATAAGCACATTGAGATCTCTCATTATACAAATAGGAGTGTTGACAGTGGCAACTAGCTTAGAGTATTCCTGCCAGAATTTATACTTACTATGATTCGGAGGACCATAAGTGCAAAACAGAGTCCACTCCTTTGAATAGGAAGTGCCATGAATTAAAAACTGGATAAAGTTCTTGGAAGATGCCTCCACAGTAATCTCACTATCATTAGTCCACATTGCAATTAAACCACCACTTTTGCCTTTAGCAGCCACACAATGAAAATTAGGAAAATTTAAAGAGTTGTACAGAGAAATTGACTTAGCATGATTTAATCTAGTCTCGGAAAGAAAAATAAGAGAGGGGTTAGAGGATTTGAGAAATTGTTTGAGTGCTCGAATTGTCGAGGGGTTCCCTAAACCTCGACAATTCCACGATAAACTTAACATTGACCTTGTGGCTTTTTGGGGCAGCCACCACACCCTTACCTGAGCTAATGATGATATGTTTCTGTGGAGTTTCATCAATCTCCATTGGAGTAGGACTCCTTTTTTTCCCTGAGCTTTGACTGATAACACCATCTTGAGAGATAATCTCAGTCTTCCTTGCCGCTCTCTTCCACCCCTTCTTCTTAACGGTCTCACTTGAATTTCTTGATTCTCCGGATGAATTTGAGGAAGAAGCAGGCTTCTCTGTGATTTTAGGGTTTTGTATAGGGGAAGAAACAGTTGCAGAGAGAAATTGGTTATTACCAGTGATATTGTTTTTTTTATGTCTCTCGGGTTGTGTTGACATATCTTTAGTGGACTGGATTTTCTTAATTGTGTCTTCATTGGCACTTGGGCCTTTAACCCGTTGTTCTTCATTGGTTCTGAAGCCCATAGTATTGGTGGGTGATGCTACGTTTACTTCCTCCTCTAGATTGACGGTGGTGGAGTTTACCCCTTGCTGACGGTGGTGGAAACCAGGAGGGACAGAGTTAACACTTGCACCAGTTGCTGACGATTTATAAGGGCCGTTAGACGCGTCTCCATCTAGTCTGGTCTTGTCTCCCACTAGCTATTTGTTGATTTTCGATATCTTTCTCATTCGAGTGGTTCCCGTTAGTACCTTCTGAATACTGTTCAGTAAAAGCAATTTTAACGTTATTCTTACCTCCATTTGGTGAGAGAGGTGGAACAGAGTGGTCAGTAGTTTGTTGTGATCCCGATTTGTCTTTGTTTTTCTGGATCTGGTCTTGGTGATGCTGCCACGTGCTCAAATCCTGCTTACCCTTGGATGGCCTTTGGTCGTTTCCTTTTCCAGATCTTTCGCCGATCATCTTCTCCGGCTGCTGGTTTTTCGCCGCGTTATGACTAAGTGACTCTTTTGGTTTGAAGTTAGCCCTTATATTGTCATTGTAACGAGCCAAGGATGGATCATTCATCTTTTGCGCAAATACTTCTGGGTCCACATTGTTATCCTCAAGAAATTTAGATGAGGTAGGACATTGTTTCATCTGATGACCAAAAAAACCACAGAAATAGCAAACCCTCGGTAGCTTTTCGTATTTGATTTGGACGGTGCGTTTTCTTTTAGATGCTAGAGTAATTTCTACATCTCTTTGGAGGGGTTTAGTTGTATCAATTTGCACTCTCGCTCTAGCGAACTTGCCCCATTTACTAGCTTCTTCCTCTGTTATTGGTGTTGTTTTGCCAATTTTCTGTGCTAGTTTAGTGACTTTATTAATGTTCATCATACTTAACGGAAGACCATGGAACTGCATCCAGAAGTAGACATATCTGAAATCATATTCCTTTGGGAGAAGATCAGCTTCACATCTCTCCATAATCATTAAATCATCATGTATGGACCACGACCCCATCAAAACAGATTCAAGATCACAAATGTGTTGAAATTTAACCCTATAGATACCCTCTCCAAGATCAGTTATATCAAGACTCCCTGATGGTATCCAAGATATATATAAAATTTCCTTCAAAATTGAATAGGCATACTCTCTTCCGGATACGAGTTTGAATAACATACTGCGCTTCCAATCATTATCGTTGCCGGCCTCTTCTGTATCTTCATACTCAATAGTCTGAGGGTTATCAAGTAAGTGTGACATCTTATTTAGTATATCATCTAGATCTGGTGGTTGGTTTGATGTAGACGCCATCAACACTCACTATAGAAGGGGAAGGTAAAAGGTGAAGGGTAGAACAAAAAAAAGGAGCCGAACAAAAGGTAAAATAAGAACTCAAGAGAAGAAATCACTAAAGATTCAAGGATGAAGCAAAGATTATGCAGTTAGAAAGACACACTGAGGTGAAGGGAGAAGCACCATGAAGATGCAGAGAGATGTCAGTTGAGAGTTAAATCATCGAAAACCTAGGATACACCACTAGTAAGGGTTTCTGATTTGTGAAAAAAGAGGTCTAGTAAGTCTCCTCGATTTAGTATACATATTTTGACAAAACTTGCACATTGTATAATTTTGTTTATCTTTAGACTAATTTTAGAAAAAATTAAGAATTTTTTTTTTTTTTATTAGTTATATTAGAGTTTTAACATTCATTGAAAGTATTTATTTACTTTCCGATTAATTAATTATAATAATAATAATATGATTTTAAATAAATTTTCTTTGTCGTAGTTAAAAATTGAATAAAACTCCTTCTTAGAGATTCTGGCCCCATCAAAATATATTTCAGCCAAAAGGATCATCATGTTTATTCACACCATTAAAACTTTATCATGGATTATATTTTCACGTTGTTCTTATTCTCTCTCTTTTTCACGCTGTTTTTTATTCATGGATTATATTTTGTTCACGCTGTTCTTTTCTTCATTGATTATATTTTGTTTTGATGATTTACTTCGTTTTATTTTGTAGGTATGATAGGTAAGATTTATACCGAAGAAGATATGGATAAACAACCCAACTAAAACACTAGGTGAAAACCCTAACAGGTTAAAAAAAAATCATTACCTTCTCTTCCATTACGATCCTTGAAATCATTTTTTTTTAGTTTCATTCTGAATTTACAATTAGTTATTTGGGTTGCTACAAAACCCTAATTTAGAATGGGTTAATGTTCATTACAGGTAAATGCTTAACAACCAATTGATTCAGCTTTTTGTGGGCTTGTCATAGTTGTTTTGAGTTACACCTAGCACATCCGGCTCAAATATTGTTGTTCCCCTTGCATTCTTCTCTTAGGTACCATTTAATTTTTTTCTTTTCTGATTTCAAGGGTTGTAAGTAAGCTTTTGGGTTTGTTACTTTTTTTTTATAGAAAGAAGAGAGTTCCACTTCTCTCTAACCCTAATTTTATAAAACTATCCAATTTTCATATTTATTTAATTTTTATTTATTTTTGCTTAAATGTGCGTTTATAGTTTATCAAATATCAAGGACATGGTCTAATCATGAAGGTAGTATTTTATCATGGTGTTGGATCTCAAGTTTGTATGGATTCCTTATTTGTTACGGGATGCCCCAAGAGCCATAATGTCCATATAGTTAGCATTGATTTTGATTTGATTATGTGAGTTGCTTTCTTAATTATAGTTTTGGGAATTTGGAATTTTTTGACTTTCTCAAATCTTCTTCAGTTCAAGCAATAAATTGAGAACTCCTTTGAGATTTGTGTCTTTTGGCTCAATTGGACTGATCGAATCTTCATTAGGGTGCTATGTTGAGAGCCTGAAACTTTTGTTTGCCGTAGTGCAAGTTGTGCAAGGCTGTGACAGGCCGGCGTAAAAATTATGTTATATTTTTATGAGATATTCTCTAATCGACCCGGTATTTTTTACTGGAAAAGACTTTGAATTTGGATTATAGTATAATAAGTAACAAAAAAGATTATCATCATGGGTTTCGCTTTGTCTGTAGATTTTTGTTTAGGGTACGGGTTGGGTATCGTGGATGCTCTAATTTAATTGTGGGGTTTTGTGTGTTACTGCATTTTGGGCAGATGCGGGTACATCAGTACATGGTTCGAGCGCAAGCAACACAAAGAGGAAATGCTACGTGGACAGGCAGAAAATAGTCTAAAATGGAAAAGGTAGAGGAATTGTATATATGAAGAAAGTTAGCCGAAGAAAGAGAAGGGGAGAGAGACGAAGACAGTGAGATGAAGGATGATCGGCGGAAGCAGAGGTCTTGAATTTAAACAACAGTTCTTGGAATACCTCACTAACGCCTAATGGTATGAGAAGGTAAACTTATCTGAGTTCCATTCTATTTTGTTCTTATCGTGTCCAAACATGTGATGCTTTTGGAGTTACATTTCATAGTACATTAGCACATGGGTTTCCTATTTCTTATATTTTATTGTTATAACTTTCAACAAATACTTTTAGGGCCAGTTAGAAGTTAGAACTAATTAATGGTTCAAAATGTATTTAAGCGCTTGACTTATATGTCTAGCGTTAGGCATATGGCACTTTTAGCTTCTTCTTGCTTTCCATGACCTTAATGATTTTATGTATTCAGTTGAAATTGAATTCAATGTGTGGTATCTGATACAACTCCTTCTATTTGTTTGAGCTTAATTTGTTGTTTTTCTTAGTTGGAGTTTGGACAGATAAAGAGTAATGGAGGATCAAGGTGAGTACATGTTAAAACATTGAAACTATTTTTTGATGTTTTTTTGCTATGTTTTATTGTTTTCTTCTGATCTTATATGAAATTTTCATATGCTTATGTTTCACGGTTTTTAACTAGAGATTGCATGTAGGTGAAGGGGTCTGGTGCACTGGCTTCTTTTTCTGTGGTGACCAAGAAAGAAAACTTTAATGTGCAGGAGAGGACAATGGTGTAACAATGAATCAACGATGCAACATGCTTTTGATTATGTGAGAAATTACAAATGTTGACTTGTGTTTAGGAGCTTGCAGTACACAAAACACGATGCACAGAAGAAGAAAGCAATTAATACCTATAGTGACGAAGGCATGATAGATATCAAATCATTAGTAGGTCCAGTTTTCTGTGTAGAATGGACTTTGGGTGTGCTTTGTATCGTATCTTAATGATTTCAAGAAACGAAAAAGAAGAAGATGCTGCTAAAAAGGAGGAACCATAGAACTGAAGCTAATTTTGTGTTATGCATACATATGTACGTAGTAATACTTCCTTTCTGTTTTGGAGTGAATTGACTAAAAATGCCATATATGTAAAAATGTTCTCTTTCGATAATCACTGTTGAGTTTAATGTAAAAATGTAATCTTTCGATATTCACTGTTCAGTTTAATAAGTGTAAAAAAAATTGAATAATGACAGTAGTATTATTTTTACTGTTTTACTATTTATATCGCCAATTTATCTCAGGTTTTAAATCCCAAAAGAATTACCTGCACCAATACACAATTTTCTCGGCAAAACATTTAAGCCCGTGAAATGCACGGGCACAACAACTAGTATAGAATGAATAATACAGAAAAAAAACTTTTGAAACCAGCTGAACCCATTGCGACCATTTAGAACGTAAACGATGGGACCCTACTTTGCTCCAGTGCTTGATATAGAAAGCATCCACCATAGAATTTCATAAAAAAAATAATTTCAGTTTGGGAAAAAATCTTTAATTTAGGAAACAACACTCTAAAGGTTACAAAATTTAATTTAGGAAACAACATTCTAAAGGTTACAAAACTTTAGTAATTTTGGATAGCTACAATATTTGCATATTACCGTAATTAGTGGTTGTTAATATTTTTGTATAAAAAATATATTGCATATCAAGGCATAACAAAATTAGAAATTGGCTTTAGACTTATTTTATTTTTAATTATGGTATAAACAAAATTAACAAAAAGAATATGAAAATGAGGTTTATTATTTTGTTATGGATTGAATTTTTGTATTAACCCGTTTAATATTTTGATTCTTGGTTCAATTTTTTGTTTCAAATTCTAACAATTCTTTTTTTTTTTTTGGACAGGATCAATAAACAATTTATTTGCAAGAAAGACACAACGTCGGATTCAAAGGTTAGTACCCACAACCAACTTGATCAATTTTATTTTCTCCAACTCTCATCAGAAGTGTAATCTTATTCTTTAGTTTTAATTGATAGAATGGAGTTATAATTAAGAAAAGAATGATTCTGAAAACTGTAACTGGACATTGGACATTAGACATTTTTTTTTATATTTTGTTATTCGTTAATTATGCGATTGATTCTATGATTGATGCTTGATTGATTAATTTTTTGATTCTATCGTGGATGTGTATTTAATTTTTTATTTGAGGTATTTTTGGCAATATAATATTTTTCGAGATAATTGTTTTAGGCAACAAAAAAATCTGTGGAACACATCAATTAAACTTCCTTTAAAGTTTGGTGGGGCCAGAATCAACCACAAGCTCCGGTGAATGAGAACGCTCGAAAAAACTCTGTTATTATATAGAGAATTTTAATACAAGTGTCTTTTTTTTTTTGAAAGTTGCATTGCATTCAAAAGAGCTAACTCTGGGAGTTAGCAACCCTTACATCAAAACGAGTAGAGCCATCAAATGTTGGGCTAATGGAAGTTTCCCGAACATTAGATTTATCTACTTCTAAAGGTTGAATAATACATGCCGGGGGCTCATCTGCCCAATCCACAATTGTTCCAAATGACGTGGCTTCCTTTGCCAGAATATCAGCCACATTGTTTGCAGTTCTAGGAATAAAGAAAAAGCCTAAAAAGTTTGAACAGTTACTAAGATCAAGTTTCACTTCCTCCAAAATGTTTTGATTTTGCCAAGTTGCTTGAGATGGCAATCCATTTAAATAGTCAAAAAGATTTTTGTAGTCTCCTTCGACGCTGAAATTTGACATGTTGTGCTCCTTTGCCCACTTCCCTGCTTGGAGAAGCCCTAAAGCCTCTGCCTCTTCTGGTGAGGATGCTGTAATTGGTCCTGCTATGCCTTGTCCAAAGTTCCATGCATCATTTCTAAGAATTAACGAAAAACCTGCTGGGACATTTTCAGAAATCCAAGCTACATCTAAATTGATCTTGTATTGGTTAGTTGGAGGCTTATTCCATATTGCATGTCTGCATTAGGTCTTCTTAAGCTGTTAGCCTGCTGAACTATGGACTGGTATTTTTCTTTATGCCAGAAGTTTATATATCTCTGTATCTCTAAAGCTAGTTGGGCAGTGGATTGCATTTTCTTTTCGAAAGTTCTATTATATCTTTCTTTCCAAATGAACCAGATCTTTGTCATAATGATTTCTATGGGAAGTATTTGGTTAATTTTACCTATCCAGTGTTTACATATATCTAAGAATTTTACTGTAGAATCAAAATTCATTTGAACTGTATAAGGTCTTGTAGCCCATATGGATTTGGCATAGTGACAGTGAAAGAGAAGGTGTTCTAAAGTTTTTGATTCATCACATCCAAAAGTACATTTGGGTGAAATGTCTGGCATAAATCTTGCTAGTTTAAGGTTTGTGGAGACCGCATCCTGGATACATTTCCAAGTAATTTTTATTATTCTTTGAGACACTTCAGTAGCCCAAAGATCTTTCCAGAAAAAGTCAGGCATATCCAAGTTATGCCTGACTTTTCTCTTGTTTAATTTCTTATACATTGATTTAACTGTGAATTTCCCAGAAGCAGTTAACAACCATCTGAGGGTGTCTGTTTTAGTTTCTATATTTCTGCCTAAAGCTATACGAATACTATAGATTTGTTCTGCCAAAGATGCTGGGAACAGAGAATAGATTAGGATTTCATTCCACTTTTTAGTGATTGGGTCAATGAGTTCCATCACAAGTGTTAAATGATTGTTACTTGAGTTTTTGAGATGCCTTAGAGTGCCTTCTAACTTGGGAATCCATTTATCTTCCCATATATTTATGCTACTTCCATCCCCTACTTCCCAAATGCTATTTTGTTCTATTAGTTTTATTCCTTTTCTGAGACATTTCCATATCCAAGAACTATTGGAGGAAGTTTAAGCTCTGAAAATCGAAGTTTTTCTAAAGTATTTAGGTTTTAATTGAGACACCCATAAGGCTGTGGGCTCAGTTAATAATCTCCAGGCTTGTTTTGCTATTAGTGCTAAGTTGAATTTGTGGGCATTCCTGAATCCTAATCCCCCCTTATTGATAGGTTTACAAAGACAAGAATAAGCCTTAGGATAGTATCCCTTATAATTTGTTTCCTTTCCCCGCCAAAAGTCTCTTTATAAGGCATCTATCCTATTAGTGATTTTTTTTTGGTAAGATAAAGCATCCCATTTGGTAGCTTGCCATACTGGCCAAAGTTGCTTTGTTGAGTATCATCTTACTAACCTGAGGAAGTACTTTCCCTTTCCAACCTTGTATCTTATGTTCCATCTTTTCTATTATGCTTTCGAAAAGTTTGATTTTTGCTCTATCTATAAAGAGAGGAGCTCCAAGATAAGAGTCTTTTAGATCTATCTTTTTAATTTTTAAAATTTTGGATAGCATTCTTTGATGTTTGGGTTGAACCTTTTTACTAAAAAAAAACTCAAGATTTATCAAAGTTGATAAGTTGGCCTGAAGCTTTACTAAAAGTTTCAATAATTTGTAAGGTAAAGCGGCATTCAGTCAGGTCAGCTCTAATGAAAAGTAGGCAATCATCGACAAAGAATAAGTGAGAAATTAGATTATTCTTTGGTGTTAGTTTGACACCATGAATAGTTTTATCATTTTCTTTAAAAAGAAGAAGCCTGAAAAAAAAAATCCATACAGATAATAAAAAGGTATGGAGAAAAAGGGTCTCCCATCCTAAGACCCCTAGAAGGTTTAAAATATTTTCCAGGGCTTCTATTCAGTAAAACTGCTATAGAAGTGGTGGAAATACATTGATATATTAGGTTACAGAAGGATTGATCAAAACCAAAAGCTTTTAAAGCAGTGATTAAGAAATCCCAATTAACCCTGTCAAACGCTTTTGACATATCAATTTTTATTCCCATCCCTGCATGTTTCACCTTCTTTTTCTTAAAATGGTGAGTTATTTCATGTGCCATAATTATGTTGTCCGAGATTTGTCTTTTGGATAGGAAAGCAGCTTGGAATGGAGATATGATATTATCTAAGTGATTTTGATTCTATTTGCTAAGATCTTGGCTATTATTTTATAGATTGTATTACAAAGATCAACGGGTCTGAATTGACTAGGTTCCTTAGGGTGTCTTGTTTTAGGTATCAAGAAAAAGAAAGTTTTATTAAGCTCTGGATGCATTTCTCCTGTACTGAAGAACTGTTGAATTGTAGCAATTACTTGTTCCCCTACTGTTTCCCAATTATGTTTAAAGAAACTAGCTGGGAAACCATCTGGTCCCGGAGATTTATTAGGTTTTAAGTGTTTTAGTACATCTAGGATTTCTTTAGGAGTAGGAACTGAGTTTAGTAGAGTATTTTCCTCTTAAGTTATACTAGGTTGAATATGATTGAAAAGAGTATGATCTGGTTGCTGAGGTTCCAAGGTTTCCGAGAATAAATCAATGAAGTAATCTGATAGGATTGATTTCATTTCAGGCCTATTAGAGATTACATCATTGTTTTTGTTTTTTATGCACTCTATTGTGTTCCATTTCCTTCTTCTTAAAGTTTTAGTATGGAAGTATTTAGTGTTTTTTTCTCCTGGTTCAACCAAGTTGTCTCTCGATTGCTGTTTAGCTATGGCTTCTTGTGTGTTATACAGTTGCTCTAATTGAATCAATTTTTCTTGGATTTTTTCCTCTTTTCTATAGACATAATCAGAAGTATTAATGTTATCAATTCGAGTCAAGAGTCTTTTAATTTGTTTGGATGGCAATCCAAAGACATTTTTCTTCCAAAATTCTAATGTTTTTCCTAAAGAGAACAGATTTGACACCAAAGAATCAGCTGGGTTTCCACAAGTTACATGATTCCAGGTATCTTTTATGGTTTGTATACAGGATGATTCTTTCTGCCAAGTGTCATTGAATTTGAATGTGAATTCAAATTTAATGAAACTATTATCCAGTTTCAAAGAAATTGGACTGTGATCAGAACTAACAGCCACCAGATGAGATAATTCTGCTTTTGGGAATTGGATATTCCAATCAGCATTTGCCACTGATCTACCCAGTCTTTCCAGAATATTTGCTTTTTCTTTCCTATGGTTATTCCAAGTAAACTCATAGCATGTGTATCCTAAGTCATTAAGTCCTGCTTTGTTTAGAATATTTTGATAGTATTCCCAGTCTTGTTTCTTAAAAGGTAGTCCTCCTAGTTTTTCATTTTGGTTAAAAATCATGTTTAGATCACCTAGAAGTACCCAAGGAAGAGAGTTTAAATCTACTTTTTCTGAGATCTCATGTATAAAAATCCCAAGCTATGTTCCTATTTTCAGGGTAAGGACTTCCATAAAAGCAAGTTAATAACCACTTTTTTGATTCTGGATTAGTTTGTACTAGAATATTGATCATGTCAATGTTCCATTGTAAATCTCAAAGTATAATCCATCCACCCATGCTACTGCAAGTCCTCCTGCAGCACCTATTGGGTTAACTATGTGAATATTAGGGAAATCATTTAAAAGTGATTTCACTAAGGGTGTTGGGGATTTGGTTTCAATTGAAAAATAATTTCTGTTTTTTCAATTGAAATGAGTTTCCTTAAGTGATTTTGTCTGAAAGGGTTACCACAACCTTGAACATTCCAAGCAATTATTTTCATATTGTATAGCAGCTAATAAAGAAATTAGGTTAATAAACAGACAGAACTAGAAATTTATGCTAAACTACTTTCTCAGTAATTGTAATATGTGATGAAGGGAATATGTCGCAATAATTTTAATGTTAAGGCATAATCAGGCAATAAAATTATAAATAAGCGTAAGAAATTGATAAATGGCTAGAATCAAGATATTAGAGAAGTACCTGTGTCGACTCCTGTTGCTTTGAAGGGGTAAGTGCGGGGAATGGAATTGGCAAATTAGAGCTTGATTGTGCTTTGTGTTCCGAAATGTTAGACCCATATTGATTGATTTTGAAATGCTTTCCATCCACTGAGGGAATTGAGCAAATTTCTTCTGAAGATGAAGAAGATAGGAAATCTGAAACCGATATTTTAAAAGTAGATTTTGGCTGGGTTGATGGGGATTGAAAAGAAGATGTTATGCAGTTTTGAAATTCTTGATTTGGCACAATGATTTAAGTAGAAAAGATAGTACGAGATGCTGAATTAGATATTGGGGATTCGAAAGAATCCCTAGCATTTTCGAATGAAGAAAAAAAAGTCTTCTGTTCACAGGAATATTAGGGACTGACTCGGATTGCAATGTCGTATTAACTATATCTTGTAAAAAAATCAAACTCATTTTGAAGAACCGATTCCGATGATCTTGACTCCTCTATGACTCGAAAAGTTTCCGAGTTGGCAGATCGGAATGACTCACTCTCTGAAACACTTAAAGGTATGTAATCCTCAGGAGATTCAAAAGGGAATGTCCTCTTTCCTAAGACAGATGGTGATGCTAAAGGCATATCTTCATCTATAATTAAAGGTCCTAATACTTCATAATTCCTAGGACTAGCTTGGAAAGCCGGTTCTCATCCATATAACTTCTAAAGATATCTTTGAAGGTTTCACGAACTCCGGGTAAACTTAGATAAGATTCAACCGGCACCATTTCTCCACTACTGTCAAAGTTATCTTTAGGGTTCCAAATTTGAATAAGTTTCCCATTCAGCCAGTTCATGTCATCACTTGGATATGGTGAGTTAACAGTGATATCGTAGATATCTTCTAGAGGCCTTCCATGCAAAATAGCACAACTACCCACTTTATGTCCCAACTGTAAGCAATGGGAATTTTTTTTGGAAGGAAGATTTAAATAGTTGAAATAAATGGAAGTTACTGGGAATTTCTACCTTAACAAGCAAATAATCTATAAGTGGTTTTTCAATGTTAACCCATACTAAAACTCTTGGAAAGAAATCTGGTGATTCATTTCCTCTGAACACTCTAGTGACTTAACCTATTTTGCTAGCTATTAAGCCGAGTTTCTCGTGGGAGCTGTGCTCTGACTTAGCGTTTAAGATAATCGCCCATAAAGGGATTTCCTTCACTTTCTCTGTAGATATACTCATCCCTTGGTAAGCTGTTGTTGCTGCTAGAACATTACCGAATGGATACCAGGGACCATTAGAAGAGATCCACTGGAAATCTGATTTAGTCCTAAAGGTAATAATGAAGAGATTTGGATCCACTTCCCTAATTTGGAATCCTATATTCACTCCCAAGAAATTGTTTAGCGCTCCCCGTACTTCCCATTGTTTTAGTATTTCAGTCGAGAATACCCTAGCTAGAATACTATATGGTTTAATACCATAATCTCTAATGAAGTTTGCTGGAGTTGGAAGAATTCATATATTACTATGGTTTGCTAGTCTTTGAACTAAAGAGAGATCACTTAGATGACGATAAAGGTTCAGATGATCACCCATCGGAGAGCACCAGAGAAAAGAAGGATAGAGTTTCTACTGAAGGCTAAGGATAAGAGTTTGTGAATTCAAATAGTAGTTAAAATAAGTTGAGTTTATAAAGAAAGTAGAGATAGCCTCTTACACTACCCGTGAATGATACTAACCCCGAAAAGATTTCAAAAAGGTTAACCAATAAATCTCAAAGTATCAAACCTAGTATTACACAAAGGTACTAGGTAAAAAGGTTTAAGAGATCTTTGGCTAAATTATATATATATATATATATATTATTTATTTATTTGAAAGAAAACCCTTTTAGTTACGCATCCATTTGACACTGACTCTTCCTAACAATAGTATGGTGACATCTTAGATGCTTTAAAGGTAACACTTATCGTAAATATTTCTATAAAAGATGTTAAGGTGGGATTCCGGGCTTATCGATTGAAGGAGTTGCTCAAGAAGAAAAACTTAGAATAATCTAGAGAAAGTGAGGGTGTTTCAATCCCAGCGTTAAAAGAAAAAAAAAATGACATTTCTAAGACCCGATAAGTTGGATAAAAACCTATCAAGAGTGTATAGGTTACTAGTACCTATTGGTTTTTCTATTTTTTCTTTTAGGATGTTGCTTGCCATGTCCTATTTGTACAAAACTGAAGATACTCTTAAGAATTCCAAGAAATGGGATAGAGAAAGATTGATAGTACATTTATGTCTCTTAGAACCAGTTAATAAAATAAAACTAGATATAGGCCTCCCAATCCATTTTAGAGCTATAGATATGAAGGTTTAATAAGATAATAAAGTTAGAAGAAAAATTGAAGCATTGGGCAGATAAAAACCACGCCTAGTTGTTAAAGATGTCAAGTCTATGCAGAGTACTAAGCCTAGTCATATCTATTAGGTTTGCCTTAACTTTATCCAATGGAAGGTAAGAGGGTTAGTGAAAAGATTTGATAAAGATTCATGAACTGATAGGACTAAAGAGAATCGAGGCAAAGAGTGTACGAGTTCATAACAATAAATGAAGGAAGAAATGTTACGCTATCTTTGAAATTCTAGGGTAATGTGAGTCTCTCCTCATATATAAACTAAATTAATCCTTCTATAGCTTCACCTTTAGATCAAAAGAAATACCCATCAAGTTGGGATTGAACAAACAACTAATTCTTCCTAGCCCAAAGCAAATTTCCTACTGTTTACTATGGCTTGTAATCATGCTATAATTCCCGAAAATGCACCAGTTTCCATTACTCGGGTGATGCAATGCAGGGAGGCGCATCTTCACCGAGTACAATACTATTTTTGTTATCTTTGTGGTACTGACCGTTTCCTTCATGCAGAGCAGGTGAAGTATCTAGCGTATTGCAACTTGAAGGCTGAAGAGAAAGAGAAGTTGAGTATCAGGGCTAGAGAAGAGATTCAGTTTAACATGGCTAATGGTCTTCCTATTGATGCTGCTATTTTGTATAGTGAGATGCCTCTAGGCATGGACTATGACTATGCTATAAGGATGGAGACTAGGTATAATTGGAGAAGGGGAAAAGGAAACTTTGAGGCAGCAGAAGAAGCACAGATTCAAGGTCTCCTAGTCGTTGGTCATCCTTGAAAAAAGAAATTGTATGGAAGAAGTATGTTGTATTGTCAAAGAAATTGGTGGTACTGTCTGAAAAAAGTTTACTTAGTAGTTTTTGCTTTAGTAGTTGTTTTATTCAGTTTCTGAGTTTTAATAGTGTTTGCATGTTATGTTAAGTTAAAAAACATTCTAAGTATATCATCTTTTTGTATGAGTTGTAAGGTTGAACTTTTAAATTGAAACAAATCACCTATCTGGAGAAAAACTTTACTTTCAATAAAGTGCATTTAAAAAGATCTAAGATAAGTACATTCCAAATTTTTCTTTTACTGTAAGCCATCTCCTAAGAATATCAAAGCCAAAGAAGGTTAAAAACTATTAAAGACCTGTATTTTAACCGTTTAAGGCTTTCTATAATCTATCTCCGGCCTAGGAAACCCATACTCCGACTAAACAAAAGCTTTGTGCTATGCTTAAATTTCATTAGAAAATAGCAGGAGCTTAGGAAAATTTCCATCTGAGTTCCTTCAAAAAGATCTTTGATACAACACGTAACAAATGTTGACTACCTAGAGATCCAGTCGAATATCCTAAATGTGCTAGATAGTCTAAATCCCATGAATCTTCTTGAAACTATCATGCTATCGAATTCTTTGAATTATGAGCAGGCAACTCAACAGACATGGAATTACTAAGGCATTAAATTGGGGATGGGAATTAAGGTCAATGGTTATAAGTTGTAGAGTTAAAATTAAAGAGAGGAAGAAAATGAGAAGCCATTGAATGTACTACCTAACCGCAATAAGATTAAGATCCCCTGATTACTTATAAAAGACGGAATTATCAAGAATACAAGAAATACCAGAGATAGGGGCTAGGGAAGAAATCAGAAAAGTTAAGAGAAATGAAAAAAAGAAGATCAAAACAATGTGATCACAAGAAGAGATAGGGGTTATGTGATGCCGAGATAATCATTTACATCGAATCCACTATTGCATCTGTGTCGGATGCCAAGAGGAGATTTTTTTACATCCTAATCAAGCACAATGGTTGGCCTATTGTAATCTAAGTAAGGAAGAGAAGGATAAACTCTGTCCATGTGCTAAAAGGAGAATTTGATTTAAGATCGAGAATGGTTAGTCACTGGATGCTAGGATTTATCTGGACGAGATGTCACTTGGGTCCGATTATAGGTATATTATGAAGAGGGAGGCGAGATATCTAAGGAACATGGGAAAGAGGAATTATGAGGAAATGGAGGTAAAGGATGCCGAAGAGGGTTTAGAGATCTAGAGTTGCTTAACTAAATCTATATTTTCCTGATGTAAGTTTGTTAAAATTGATTGAATGAAATCATAAGCTTTCTTAAGATTTATCTCTCTAATCTCAATTTTGTTGCTTTGCTCTCTGAAATTAAGGTCTAGCACCCTCTAAGTTCTCTCATTCTTAATAGGAATCAATAAACATCAGCAGTTAATAATTAAATTAGCAAGAATTTCTTTGGGTTTACCGTGAAACCAAAAGAAGTTTTGTCGAAGAGAATTGAACCGAATATCCTAAGTTGATTAAATATCTAGATGGATAATGAGATCGAAATGCAATTTTGAGAAGACATCCAAAATCGTTTATAAAAAGAAACCAAAACTTTAAATTGATAGACATAATTTGTATTTTCTGATGGTAAAAATATCTTACGAATTGATGAGGTGGGTTTGGATAAGAGTATCTAAAAATACATACTCTCATCCAAACTCAAGTTGCCAAATCAGATACAATTTAACCATACAACAACCACTGGAGATGTTTTTTTTAATATGGATCTCTAAAATCCTAGGTGGCATCAATATTTTTAAATATCCAAACTCCATTGGAGATGCTCTAAGGATGTGAAAAAAAATCCATCTCCAACCTTAAACCATATATATTAGTTGAAAACATTTTAAACCATTGATTTATAACTTAAATATCTAACTACTTGATTAATAACCTTAGATTTTGATGATTAGGATGTTTACATCCTCTTAAGGAAACCTCTAAAACCAGAGGATGGAGTAGAGGATTTCTAAATAACTACCAGACACATCATCCTCACATTTATCTTTAAAGTTTCCATTGGAGAAGATTTTTTTGTTAAAACTCAAAAAATCCTATGTGGCCTAAAATATAGGAATTCTTCTGTGTCTCATTGGAGATGCTCTAAAAGCATAATGTGAGATTTCAAGCTCTAAAAGTTGAAGTTGAAATCGAAATACCCAGGCACCTGGAGGGAGAAAATACCTACTGGTACCCGCATATTATTCTCTAAATGGGTGGAGTCTAAAGCCTTGGCAACAATCACAGAAAAGGATGTCAGAAAATTTATCTAGGAACACATCGTCTATACATTTGGAATGCCCATGACTCTAGCAGTTGACAATGGCCCACAATTCAAGTCTGATAGACTAACAAAATTATGTATATGTAGAGAAATGAATATACAACAAAAATATACTTCTTCAACTCAAAAACTCTGAATCATATTTTGATCTTTTAAAAGATCATTCATCTTGCTCAAAGTTTAAAGCTCCAAGAGCATAAGCGTGGATATAGATAGTTGCTAGTCACCAACAATAACAAGTTCGGCACATCATACTTCCCCATGGATGGACATAAATCTCGAACAAAACTCGGCTATCCAACATAAAGAAAAAGTTGGATGTTGCTAAAGGAATGTGGGCAAACATATTGCTTGAGGTGCTGTGAGCCTATAGATCAACCAAAAGGTTCTCAACCCTTGAGTCCAATTTTCTATAGCCTTTGGCATGGAAGTTGTTTTACCTACAAAGTTGAAATTACCAACCACTGTCAGCCACTTCTGGCGTAAATGATGATGTTATCCTTATAGAGGAAGTTGATCTGAAAAGAAAAACAGCATTAATACAACTCGAAAAGCATCAGAGATGCATTAAGAAAAATCAGAGAAATGTCAAGCCAAGAAACTTGCAACTGGGGGACCTGGGCTGAGAGAAATTTTACCTAGCAACTCCAAGTATAAGTTAGGATATTACCTATGGCAACTCTATAAGTTAGGAAAACTTGTTGCATCACAGGAAGGACCCTTCATCGTATCTGAGAAGATGGGAAGGGAATCATATAATTTGAAAAACCAATTCCGTGAAGAATTAAGTTGCCCATACAAGACCGATTAAGGTCTGATATTCTTATGTTGAGTATATTCCAATATCTGAGATGGAAGAAAAGTGGGTCGGATTTTGGTTGCCTCACCCGGAGTGAACAAAAAATGGAACCTCCCAGTTCAGCCTGCAAAACCTCTTGAAATTGGAGCTCTAGCATTGCAAGTAATATCTTACGAATTGCTTTTACAATTAATTCAGTAAAACATGCTCAACTTCCAAAGCAAATGAAAGTTCTCTTAGTTACATTCCCGACTAGCCTATTTTGTTCTCCACTTTTTGACAGTTTTGTCACGAAGCAAGCAGCCTAGCACAAGACGGAGCAACTTTAAGCTGAGAGTAAAAGCTTTCACCCCACACCAAAGCGCACATCGCATAAAAGATGTACATATATCATGATAAAGGGTAATGAAAGATGAATATACAAAGAAAAACAGATGAATAAAATAGAACAACATCAACAGTATAATGGGGGGGAATCAAGAACAACCAAAACATTTCTTCACAGAGCTCAAACAAGGTTCCAAGAATCCGGAAGGCAATGAAGATTGATCTGGCTGAGTTTTGTTACGCGGAAGCTGCTTGAAGAAGGCTTTCACAGCTCCTGTTACTCCATCCTCGGCTTGCATTGCTCCTGCCAACTCAATTGCACGCTCCTTCACCTATCATTTTTGCAATAAGTGCATTAAAAACTATAATGAATCTATTTTTACCTAATTCTCCACTTGCTGGTTCTCTCTAAGGATGAAAAAGGGAAGTTTTATTTGACAGAGCAGTACCTTGGGGTCAAGCATGAAGTTAATTGCATCGATTAATTTCTGCAGTGAAAATTGATCAACTGGAAGGGGAGCTGGACCTACTCCTCTTGCATGAACTCGTTCACCCCAGAAAGGTTGATCTCCAAAGAAGGGTACAATGGTAGTTGGGCACTGTGCATCAGCAACGAAAACATCATTTATCAGTAAAACCGTAAGCAGATCCTTGCTTCATGAGTAAGGAGAAACTAGAGAAAAAATTACCGCAGCTTTAAGGCCAGCAGCTGTTGTTCCAGCACCCCCATGATGAACCTGAAAACGATACCGGCTCTAAGTTATGAGACCAAAGCACTAAAGAGTATAATCTTATTTCATTTGTGTTCAAGATTCAATGTATCAGCATTTTCAAATATCATACATCATTTAGAAGGCACGAGCTTAAGAGAAGAATAGATAATCAAATACATGTACTAACGAATCTCTTTCTGTTTTGAGTTTAAATACTAAGTTGTTTTGCGTCACTCTGAAAGTTAAATTCCCAAAATAAATAAATAGACAAAAAAACAGTGGTTGTTATTAACTTCTCAAGTGATCTAAAAAGTTTTACATGCAGCATTACAATAAAAACACCCACAGACAGGAGTCTAGAATTAAAACCCAAGAAGTAAACAATGGGAGACACAAAAACAGATACCTAGACAGTTCATGATGCTCTTCCAAATTTCAACATTTAGTTTGCAGTAAAGGAACCTTGACAGAGTCTTACCACAGCCGTGCATTGTAAAAACAACCAATCATGAGGGCAGTTGTCCAGTAGATATACGAAGTCCTTGGGTTCCGCCACTGAAACCAAACATTTCTCAGGTTTGAAACAGAAACATGCCTGAAAAGGCATAACAAGGATTCAATAGAAAGAAGAGGTGGTAGGTTGAAATAGGAGACGTAACACTTACTGTTCCCAAGACCACCCCACCCTTTGTTAATGATGCCTCTGTTACCAGTGGTTTCGAGTGCCTCCACAATGATCTGAGTCATTTTCTCTGGTTCTTGCACAGGCTGGTATTGATGACATATAGATTAAGAATGCTCGAGACCCACAAATAGACAAAAAGCAAGAAACTTAGAAGAACAACGTAAAACAACGACGACACTCCTCAAGTCAACTTGAATCGTTAAGTATCACCAGCAACCTTTTTCAGAAGGATGCACAAACCAAAAACAGATCAGGAAACTCACGAGGCTGCCAAATCCGATGTAGATAGGCTTTTTACCAGCTTCAAGCCAATCCAGAAGTGGCTTTGGAGGCACATAATTTGATGCAAGGTCGAGGAAGCAGAAACCAACAACATCAATTCTAGGTCCCCAATCTGCAAATAAAACATTGAACTCAGTACAACAGATAAGGCTTTGAACTGTAAGACCCTTTGGCAAGAGATGCTACAGCAATCGCAAATGAAAGTTTAAACACAAGTGACCTTTTGGCTTTGGAACAAGGTGAGGACTCCAAATATATCCGTAAGGCACGTCAGATGCTGACCCTTGAGCACCACTCAAGTATGTCACAGGACGTAACTTCAGTTTCTTCTTCCTAAAATCATTTACCATATCTCGAATTCCCAGCCAAATCATTGAATCCACAATTTGGTACGATAGCTGCAAATGTTTTAGGTATCAGCACTGAAGTGAACATAAAAAGTAAAATTAAAATATTAATGTAACCACACTAAAGCTAATATAGTATACACAAGTGGTGCAAAAGTGGGCTCACTCTATATCCTGCTTGTTGCTTTACACGGGATAGCGGATGTGGAAATTCACTAGTTGGCCTGCACAACAAGATTAAAGAATAACTGAAAGATGCAACACAAACAGATATCAATTCAGCAGGTAATGCACGAAATACTTCTATCAATCTGTTCCAACAACTGAATCCGTGGAAGTGACACCATCTGAGAGATGAGGGTGCTTGTCTTTGATAGATATGTACCATTCTGGGAAAGATGCTTATAGTTATCAAAACGCAAGAACAAGTACTATGAACACAGTCACTCCATCAGTAAGAAAGACTTACGTCCACGGCATTGTGAAAAATATGTGAATCGGCACATTTAGAGCTTCTGCCACGTGCGTATGCCCTGAGAAAAATATATGAACAGTGTTGGAAGATGCACTAGATGTTAAGCCATAATTAACACTGCATAAGCTAAAAATGTTCGAACTTCACCATATGCAGGTGGATTGGCAATTATAGCCTCAGCTTTGAAAGGAATACCAGAATCGACATCAGGATCTTTGCATGCTGGCAGTAATGAGAATATAATTTCCTTTATTTGCTTCCGTTGAATGGGTATTTCAGATGGACCAGATGGTAAGAAGCCTTTGTTCTTGACCATATCTGGAAGGTAGAAGGGAAAAAAAACGCAAGAAAGCATTGAAAATTCATGAAAAAAATACCAACCTATACATTATTAACAAAATAATAATAATTGTTCCCATAATCCTTAATGTATGACATCGCGTACAGCAAAATAACCTACATTCAGTTGTGCTATTGCAATCTCAGGATGAGAAAGAAAAAAATAAAAGGTACTGTCAAACTCTTCAAGTAAGAAATCATAATAATATCAAGGCTCGAGATGAGAAAGATTAATTAAAAAATCAAAATTCAAGGACACACAACGAGCGAAGTACGAAAACAAGATCATCAAACAAAATGATAATCATAGACTGTTTAGTTACTAATAGGATGCATGAAGATACGTACATTCAGCAAGAACTTTTGGATCCCCGCCTAAAGGAAAAAATTCGAGCCCAGCTGTTAGAACAAATTCCTTGAAGTTTGCATGAGTTGCTAGTCTAACTCGATGCCCGTAGTCCTGCAAGTGCATATCCATGTCAACTACGGATATTGTGAAAACAGATTCAGCTGCTAATGCTCTGTGATTCAAAGTTTTAGATTTTAGAAAAAAGAAATACTTGAACCTCGTTAAGAAATTCAGAGTTAACTTAGGCTTGGATAGGAAACTGACATTCCACTGGAAAGTACAAGGCATTATTCCCCAAATCATTTTTTATTGTTGAAGACTACCTATGTTAGTAGTTTTATACCCTAATATGTTAACTTTTCAATAGGATATCTAGTTTCAATAGGATATCTAGATCTGTAAAATGCAACGACATCAAGAAATACAATGCAGAGCATGATTATAACAAGGAGAATAGAAGCCCAACCTGTAGGCGTTTTCCAATGGCAATAAATGGCTGTACATCTCCTCGTGTACCAACAATAAGCATTACTATTTGTAGTGGTGGTATATATTGAAGGTCTGAGTCAACCGGTTCTTCCTCAACAACTTCACTGTAAACATCATCTGTTCGAAAATCAAAACCTCCAGGTTTCACAACCACGGGGACTTCAAATTCTATAGTTCCGTCATCTTTCACCGTAGCTATTCGGTTCAACATTTTGAGCTGCAGAGTCATAACATATTCAACATGAATGAAATCAAGCAAACAAAAATAGGAAAAAGAACAAACTATGCAATAGTAGGTAACTTTGTTATCTTAGACTAGTTATGATAGTGAAACTACAAGAACCCAGACTGCTGCACTTGTAGTCAGTGAAACATGTAAGAACCTCTTGTGGTGTTGCAAAATAATAACCAACACACAGAACCCCTCATGTATACTACTTTGCTGGATAGTAAACCTATCTAATTCAGATTTTGGTACGATACACAAAAACCCTCTATATTGTAAGGTTATCAAGTACTATAACACACCAATAAATGGAGTCACACCTTCTTGCATGGAGAAATCTTGGCATTGAATATTTGTGCTGCTTGTTCACCAAGTTTATTACTCAGTCTGCGGTTCTCTGATTTTGATCTTTCCAACTTGAGTTTATCCAAAGTCAAGTCTATTTTTTCAGAATTTGATGTTTCCCCAGGCAAAGTGCTCGACTTGGACAAGCCTTTGTTAGCAGCCCCTGAAAAAAGTAAATTCAGAAATAAATACCCTAAGGTTACCACGAGGTAACCTCCACCATGCCAATGCATCTAAATTCACCCCACACTCTCAGTCACTCAAATGTAAGCAACCATGCCTAGTAAAATCCAATTGAAAGAAATTTCCAGCAATGCTTTTCAATGTCTGATGAACCAGTGGCAGTGGTATACCCAGTTCTCTTTGGTCATACCCTTCAGGAACCAGGGTATCTACAGCTTTCGACCCTGTATGCATAGGCCATGCACACATTCCTAGTAATTTCAAGGACATTCACTTCAAAAATCGCTTTGGTTGGGAGTGCCTAACACCCCTTATTCCTTCAATGGGTACTCTCTACCTGGCAACATCAGGGCCTAGCCTTGGCTTTCCTGCAGGCAGGGTGCTTGCCAATCCATTTTCCTCATCATAGCTATACATGGTTTATACTACTGCACCTCTTAATAATCCTTCTAAAAAACCTTCAACTTTGAACTGTAATCTGGTCTGTCCTCAAATCTCCCACAAAGTGTTTAACTGCCGCATTCTTTCTTTCCCTTCCCACTAGTCCCACAAAAATAAGCATTTTCAAACGATTGATAAACTCCATTGATGTTTATTCTCTTTGCAATGGTAATTGCAGTATGGTTACAGTTGTTCAATGAGCAATGGCATTATGTTTGTTCGTAATCTATGTTAAAACTGCTAGTGCATGCTATGCATAGACAGTAATACCCTATTTATGAATATAAAAAATTAACTACTAAAAAAAGGAAGAACTGAAACAAACTAACCTGAAGAAGTACCAAATTCACTCGAATTCTTCAAAACATCCAGCTTATTTTCACCTTTAAACCCTAACAATTCACCAACCATTTCACTTCCTTCCAATGCAACATCGTCAACATTTCTATGATCACCATCAACATTTGAAGAGGAAATTTCGAGAGAAGAATCAGATGAAAAAGACTGAATTCTAAGATTCACCGCCACTACTGATTCCGGAGAAGAGCCCTCTGTTTCTCTTTGTTTCCCTTTATTATTATCTAAATCAGAACCTTCTTCTTTATTTTGCTCAATCTCCATCACAAACAGTTCTGAGAAGTATCAAATTCTACAGCACCAACTTAACCAACCCAATATTGAAACCCTAATTATAATTAGAGTGTTTAAAGCACTAAAGACCAAGAAGAGTCTGACATCAAACCAAAACAAAAAAGAACAATAAGAGTCGGTTTGTGTCAGTTTCCTTGAGAAAAGAAGAAGAGAAAGAACTGGAAATATGCGTCTCTTTTACTTTACCAAGGGTCCGTTTGGCAGCTTGGAAACGGAACAACATATTTTAAGTAGAGATATCCTGTAAAGATTTGTGGAGATTTTAAAGGAGAGGTAGGATCCATTGACATTCTTAGATGGACAATGTCGGATAGGATTTGCGTCATTTTCTCCGCAAAACCCAAATGACAGTGAATTTAAGTGTAATATTTTGATGATATGTTCCTCTTATAAGACTCTACATTCCTATAAAAAATAAACATAATTTGAGATGTATAAAATGACCATCTACCCCTTTGAATATCGGCCGTTCAAAGTTAATGGTTGAAATTAAGATCGGTAGATGGTGAGGTTTGCTATCTCGAATTGCGTTCATTTTTTTGTAGGAATATAGAGTCTTATAAGAGGAACATATTATCAAAATATGATACTTAAATTCATTGTCATTTGGGTTTTGCGGAGAAAATGACGCAAATCATGTCTGACCTTGTCCATCTAAGAGTGTCCATGGATCCTCCCTCTTTAAAAAAATCACGAGAATTAATAACTTTCATAGTTGTATAGAATTAGGTAAATTCTTGGAGAGTTATAGATTTGTAGAGTCCCGAAGAGTTGTAAAACCAAATCAACAACCTAAAAACTCAATACCATCCCTCACTCCAGAATAAAAGTAGCACTGGTGGAGCTTACCCTCTCACCTAACCGCGCGCTCTCATTGGCTCGGAGAAAAACCATTCGTATTCGTCGGATGAAATTTCGTGAGATATGGTGCATTGATCTGACAATGTGCGGTGTAGATTGGGTGGGTGGTTGGGACACACACGACGGACGACCCTCATTATTTAGAAAATTGCTATATTAATTTCATGTATTTATTGTGAAAATCCTGAAAATAAAGAAAACTGCTATATTAATTTCAGACATTTATGATTAAAAATAAATAAATCAATTCAACATATTTATGGAATAAAATAATAATATTTATATTTTTGAATCTTTGATAATTTCATGTATTTATTATAAAATATCAGAAAATAAAAACAACTACTATATTAATTTTGTACATTTATGACTTAAAATAAAATAAAAATCAATTCAACATTCATAAAAAAATAAGATTTATATATTTGGAATCTTTTATAAGGAAAAAAATCTAGAAATGACAAAGAAAACTACTATATTAATTTCGGACATTTATGATTAAAATAAAAAAACATCAATTCAACATATTTATGGAATAAAATAATATGATTTATATTTTTTGAATCTTTTATACGGAAAAAAAATCTAAAAATGACAAAGAAAACTAATATATTAATTTCAGAAATTTATGATTAAAATAAAATAAAAATCAACTCAATTATTTATTAAAAAAAATTCAGGAAATAAGAAAAACTACTATATTATAATATTTACATTTATGACTGAAATAAAAATAAAATCAATTCAACAAATTTTTCGAATAAAATAATAAGATTTATAGTTTTGAATCTTTTATAAGGAAAAAAATCTAGAAATGACTATGTTAATTTTTAGTATTAATAATAAACATCTAGAAAATCCAGACATGTGTATGCGTTAAAAACTGAAAAAACAATCCAAGCATATTCATAAATCTGATACAGAAAATAATTTCAAAGATTTTATTCATTTCAATGGGGTATAAAAATATTTAAATTAATATTAATATGGTTTTAAAAATTGTATGCCTTTAATATACACACGGTTATTTGGGGGGGAAAATATCAATATGCAGATAATTTCTTTAATAATACTACTATAAAGTTGTCGCTACTATTATTATTAAAAATCTTTTAATTAATACTAAGATAAGAGGGTGCTAAAAATCATACAAAATTTTAGGATGTTTGCTACGTTAAACATAATTATTAATAAAACTCAAACAAAGTTTTTTGTTGGCAACCTAGCAACAAGCTGGGCACCAACACCTTTTTGAATAGCAATGCCTAATCTGTTACTTTTTGAATAACAATGCATTTTGAATAGCAATGCCTAGCAACAAGCTGGGCACCAACACATATTAATACTAATATGTTGTTAATAAATTATGAAAATAATTTGCCTAATTTTCTTCCTTTAAGATATTGATTAATATCGTTTCATAATAAAAGTAATTTCTTATCGAATAGTTTTGGTGACTGAATATAAATAATTCAAGCGAAAGCCAAACCTCATTGTTTGCACGTTACTTTTTTTTCGGGCTTTTTTCTTCCTTTTTTTTTTCGGTTTCTTACAATCTAGGATTTTGTTGTATAATCTATTTTTATTGTTTGTTTTGCATGTAATCAATAGGTTGCGGTGATGGGAGGTCAATATTAAGCTTTTACTGGTGGTATGTTTCTTACCCATTTTCAATATAGTCCATGATGTTTATGGGTTTGATCTTTTCAGAAAAATCAAAATATTTAGTTTGGAAAGGTGGTTTAGGAAGTCGACATCTCATCAAAAGTGTCTGTTTGAAAAGGTGAAATTTAAATACCAATTTCTATTTAGGTCTCAATTCAGTTTTTGCTAAGGTTATAGTTTGTTTGTTGACTATATCTGTGTTTCAGGTGCGAGAGCAATTCCAGAATAATTTCATTAGGGTAAGCATGATTATTTGTGCGTGCATTTTACACATAGAAATTGTTATTGCCTATTTTCTGCGGGGTTGAGGAGATGCCTACAAACAATTATGCTGAGGGCAGGTAACTGATATGGTGGAATAATTTTTATTAGAATTTGTGGAGGAAAATGGTGTTGTGCAGTAGTGGGGTTTAGCTTATGAAGATGCGATGTAAGGTTGTTTATTTTGTTTTCTTCATTTTCTGTTTTATTATGATGATTTTCTCAAAATAAAATATGTGTAGCAAAAGTAGGTGTTTAATCGTTTTGTTGTTATTTTTTTTGTAATGTTGTTCACGGTATGATATTTTGAGTTCACACAAATGTTTAGTTCATTGAGATTATTTGTTCATAATGGTTACTGCAGTTCACGTGTTCATGATCTAAAAATGATAAATTTTGGGAAGGAAGGACACACCTATTCATTATAATGGTAGTTGTATTTTTGTGTTGTTGGTATCATTTGCTTGACACAAATTCTAGGTTTTGGCCTAAGCAGGGTGCAATACGGGTTAACTAAATGGTGCTTATAATTTGTATTTCGCGAATCAGATGTGTTATGCCGATGAAGACACCGACAGGACATTCCAAACATGTGGTGTTAGTCAAAATCTCAATTTGGTAAATCCATTTACTTCTATGTTTGGTATATCCCTGTGATTCACATGTCTTTGTGCAAGCACCTGCTGGGAAAGGATACTTTGATGTCGATTTTCTTATGGAGGTGTCTCATCTACCGTCTCAGATATTGGTGTTGTTCCAATTTAGTGTATAATTATTCATCCAGAAGTCTGGCAGGCTCTTTGAATCCTACAAGGGAATTCAGGAGTGTCCTGGATGAGCAATCAAGGAATAATGGTTTGGATCATGGTGGAGAAGAAACACAACCAATTTCATCCATCACTTCCTGATGCAGGGGCAACCCATCAATGCATCAATTCCCTATTTACGTTCGGCAATATTTTGATTTTTATTAAGAATACCCTATTACTAATTTTTCATCTGGAATTTTTTTGTGAATTGACATTACCTAAGTTTTATATGCCTGCAAATGGATTTCTAATAATTTGATACTTTTGGGCTTAAATTTGCTTACATTTACTCCATTAGGTGTAAAAAAATCTTTTGTCATGTTAGAGGAGGGAGGATGGAAATATGAGTAGGTTTAAATTAGATAACTCTCTGTTAGAATCAACATAGTTAACCAAAATATTGGCAACTTTAGACTTTATGTAACTGTTAGCTTAATTTCTTTAAAATTAGTAATTTACACTTATTTATTTATGGAAAGATTTATTTTTTGAAGCATTTATGGAACGATGCATACATATTAATGACATAATCTTTTTCAACAGTTGTAATTATATATGGAAAGAAAATATTAAATTAGTGTTTATAAAACTCAAAATATCTAAAAAAACCTTAGGGAAAAAAAAACTTTAGAGGTCTACTTATAGTAAAAGAATCCCAAACAGCTAGCTTAAATATTTAGTATGTTAAAAAAAATCTTTTTCTTACCCTGTATTTTCAAATTAATTTAGGGAAGAAAAATCTTTCCATTACTTTGTTATATTTTGTTTCCACACAAAGCAATTTAATTCCATTTCATTTCTCATTGTTTTCTTTGCAGCCGAGTCTTAAAGGTCTATATTAAGGACACCGGCATGGACATTTGTAAAATGAATAATTCTCTTTGTCATGTTAGATATATTCTCTAAACATGTACAAGTATTTTTGATGATGTAGTAGTGAATATATAATTATAAACCAAGATGATACTGGCCCCGTCCATCATTTTCAGTTCTATGTAGGGCCAAAAGAATAAATGTTAATATGAAATAGGGAAATAGGAATAAGGATGGATGTAAATCCCAAACAACATTGTTAAGTTATTGTCCTAAGAGCATTCTACTCTCTCTTGGCTTTCCTTTATAAATTTTTCTGATATTTTTGATGGGGTTTTTGCTAGATTATTGAATTTTTATGATATTCTTGGCTTTCTCGAACATGATATACACATGGAATTTCTTTGTTTAATAGACCACGCTGTAACGGCACTTCGTTAACTTGACCTACGGTTGATGTAAAAAGACGTCCCTTTAATCGTTCAATTCCAAGAGAGTTTTATGTTTGTTTCAAGCCACATACATAATAAAATTAGCTATATGCATCACTAAAAATCCAGCAACCAAATTATTTAGTTAACCAATACAATTTAGATTCTCTTTGCCAATAAAGGTACTCCAATCATTAATTAGTGGACAATACTTGCGGTTAAAGTAAGAATCAAGAGTATTCAAACGGAGTCTTAGTGGGATGTTAGTTCATTGCTTGATTACAACTTCTTTGACGGAAAGCATTTCATCTGTTTTGTACTATCTAGAATTGGAAAACTATTTTATGTTATATCGTGTGATCTTTTAATGTCTCCAATATCATATACAGATATTTGAGTGTGATTTTTCATATAACTATAAGGAGTTGGTTCCTGGGTTGGGTTGACCGCTTGATTCTTAACACAAGTATATGATTTCTGAAGAAAGATATATCAATGCATTTTCTTGATTACATCATCTTCGACGGGAAACACTTTATATTCTTTTCACTATTTAGGATTGAAAATCTATTTTACATTAATATCGATTTTTAGTATGACTAATATCAGATATCCATACAACTATACAATGAGTGTGATTTTTCATTTAACTATAGGGACTTGGATCCTGGAAGAGAACATGAGTTGGCCGCTTGATTCCTAGCGCAAGTATATGATTCTTAAAAATATAGATCGGTGAATTTCCTTGATTACATCATCTTTGACGGGAAGCAATTCATATATATGCTTTGCAGTATGGTTGAAAATCTATTTTATATTAACAATAAATACAATTTTGACCAGTAGGAGTCATAAATAGGAAAAGAAAAAAATGATGATAATTCATAACCAATATAATTTAGATTCCATTTGCCAATAAAAATACTCCAATTATTAATAGGCCATCCTTACGATCAAAGCAACAATCACGGGTATTCAGACGGGGTCATAGTAGGATATTAGTGCATTTCCTTGATTACCACTTCTTTGACTGGAAGCACTTCATCTGTTTTGCACTATTTAGAATTTGCAAGCTATTTTTGTGTTATATATCGTGTATTCTTTTAATGTCTCTAATATCATATATTGATACAACCATATAATGAGTGTGATTTTTCATTTAACTATATGGACTTGGGGCCTGGAGGAGAACTTGAGTTGGCTGCTTGATTCCTAACGCAAGCTTATGATTCTTATGAAAGATATACCAGTGCATTTTCTTGATTACTTCTTTGACGGGAAGCACTCTACATGCTTTGTGACATTTAGGGTTATGAATCTATTTTATATTAAGATCGTGTTATTTCTCTAATGTCAGATATCAGCACAACTATATAATATGTGTGATTTTTCATTCAACTACAAGAAGTTGAAGTCGGGAAAAACAATTGAGTTACCCGCTTGATTTTTTACGCAAGTATACGATTTCTGAAGAAAAATATATATGTGTGTTTCCTTAATTACATTTTCTTTGACGGGAAGCAATTCATATCGTTATTTAGAGTTGGCAATCTATTTATATTAATATCATGATTTTTTTAATGTCTCTAATATCACATATCGATGCCTATATAATGACTAATGACATTTCCTTGATTACTTCTTTGACGGGAAGTACTTTGTATGCTTTGGACCATTTAGGGTTGGCAATCTGTTTTAAATTCATATCGTGTTATTTTTAGTTTCTTTAATGTCAGATATCAACACAACCACATAATATGTGTGATTTTTCATTCAATTACAAGAACTACAAGAAGTTGGAGCCTAGAAAAACAATTGATTTAGCCGCTTTATTTTTAACGCAAGTATATGATTTCTGAAGAAAAATATATATGTACGTTTCCTTAATTACATTTTCTTTGACAGAAGCACTTCATATGCTTTGCCGTATTTAGAGTTTACAATCAATTTTATATTAATATCACGATTTTTAGTGTCTTTAACTTCAGATGTCGACGCCTATATAATGGCTAATGAGTGTGATTTTTCATTTAACTATAAGAAGTTAGAGCCTGGAAGAGCAGTTGAGTTGGTCCCTTAATTCTTAACACAAATATATAATTTTCGAAGAAAAATATATCAATGCATTTCCTTGATAACATTTTCTTTGACGGAAGCAATTCATATGTTGTGCACCATTTACAGTTTTCAATCTATTTTATATTAATATCGTGTGTTTTTTTAGTGTCTCCAATATCAGATATTGATACAACTGTATAGAAAGTGTGATGTTTCAGTTAACTACCAATAGTACTGATACATGTAATGTAATGAACTACTTATTGATTTCAAAGGTCGGTATAATTTTTCAAAAGTATTTTATTTAAGAGGATTTCTTAATCTCCAACACTTTAAACAATATGTAATTGGTGAATAATTTGGTTCCGATTGTTAATCTACTAAATGATTGCTTCAAAAATAATAATATGATAATTGGTGTTTTCATGATACACTGCAGTTGTTAATTGAGATCCCTTGGGGCGGGTGCAGGGCTTCGCCCAACTGAGGATCGATTTCGTCATACCCGGTTCGAAGCACGGGTTAAATACTAAAAATAATAATTAATTATGTATTTATAGCTTAAAATATTGTAGTTTATTTGTAAAATTGATTATTATTTTATTATATTGCATGAAATTAGTTTTCAAAACCATGTTAGATCTTCAAATCATAATAATATTATATATTTGATTATTATAAAGTTTTAACTGTTAATTGTCAATCTGTTGGATAGTAATTCTATAAGCTTAGAACTCTTATTAGGACGGGTGCGGGGCGAAGCCCCGCCTCAGTGAACATGAACTGGCGATGTAAGAAATTCCAGCAGTCCCGGTACGTAGCACGGGTTTCAAGCTAGTTTTATATAGATTTCTGCATCATTGTAAAGAATTACTAGGGCTTAACCTGTGCCGTAGCGGCACATGCGTCGCGTTTTGTTATTAAAATCTAGGAATTACTGGTTAATCCAGTTGAGAGAAACCCGTTAATGTATAGTCCAGCACTAACAAAATAATAATCGCTGGTCCAAAAACATGTATTTGGACCCGGTTTTTTATTCTCTCGTCCAGCACACGTGCGAGTGGTTTGAATCCGTAATTTGCATATACCAAACGTACTCTTCTGCAACTGTATATAACGAGGAAATCTATTTCTTTCCCTTTTTTTTCTTCCTTATCTCAGATCCAAGTCTCTCGCTTCTCTGCTGCTGCGTTTTTGTGTCTCTCGCTCTCTGCTGCTGGTAGTGTCTTTTAATTAGGTTTATCTCAGATTCGAACAAGGTATTTACTATAATCATCTTTCTCTGGTGCTGCTCTGTTTTTTTCTTGTAATTTGATTTTTGTATTTTTTGAGATATGTTTGTTCATTAGACAGATCGTGTAGTAATTGTGTTGTTCTTTTGATATAGCTGCAGTTCATTAGCATTTTTATTTTTTTTGATATGATCATGTGTCTCAAAATATATGGAACATATTCATTCATAGACACGGTACATATTGATACATATTACAATGTTTGTTATTTATCCTACATTACATACTAATACGTACTGCATATAGCATGCTCTTTTTCATCCTGCAGTACATGTCAATACATATCAAAATGTATAGCGCATATCCATTCAGAGACTCAGTACATGTCAATACGTACTGCATATAACATGTCAATACATATCAAAATGATATAACACATATCCATTCAGAGACTCTTTTTTAGACTCTAGTACATGTCAATACATATCGAAATGTATAGGACATATACATTCAGAGACTCAGTACATATCATTTCGTATCATATCAATATGTATATTACCAATATTTTTTTGGGGGGGTTTGTTAATTTTTGGATCATTTTTTACAGGGTCAACATGTCTGCCGTTGCTCACGATTCAGATATTTCTTGCTACTCTCATGTATACCACAAGCAATACCACTTTGGATATTTGGTTACATCGTCTTCGACTTTAGAGGATTTGAAGTTTGTTATCTATAATACGTGGAGCTGGTTGACTCCATCGACTTTTGTTGTTAACTATGTTCAGAATGAAGTGATTGTTCATGTTCTTGCTGATGTATCGCTCCAAAGTCTCGCTGCATTACATTTTGCAAAGAAATCGGCTTTCTTTGATTTACAGGTGGATGTTATTTCAGCTGGCGGATCTAGTTCTTCTAGGCGTATGGATGTTGACAGCAATGCAGACTTAGTTGTGAGTGCAAAAAACAGTTATTTGAAAGATGGTAAAGAGGTTCCAAATGTGTTTTTTTTTTCTCCGGATGGTTAGGATGACATCTTTGAGGATACAAAAAAACTATTCTATGGTGGTGTTGATGATGTACGTATAGCTTGCGAAAAATACTGTTTGAGAACTGGATATAAGGTAATCAAGTTTAAGAATGACCTTGAGAGATTCACCGCCAAATGCAGCGAGAAAGGTTGTCCATGGAGGCTTCATGCAACTGCCATTGGTAGTTTTATTGATGTTTTTAAGATAAAGGAGTATGTGGGGAGGCACACCTGTGGTGATGGTTATATGTTGAAGAATATAACAGTTACTAGGAGGCTTATGAACAATTCATGAGCGTGTCAGGCACAATCCTCTCATAAAGCCAGCAGAGATTGTAGATTATGTTAAAGTTGGGGGCGGGATCAACATTAAGTATCACCACGCATATCATGCACTTGAGTTGTCACATCAACAGATTTTTGGTAATGATGTCAAGTCGTACACTGATCTTGCGTGGTGGGTGAATGTAGTTAGGGAAATAAACCCCGGGTCATATATTGATTTCGACTACAAGATGCAACAAAGAGATTCAATAGACTTTTTATTTGCTTTGGAGATTGTAAAGATGGCTATAGATTGTGTCGTCCGATGATATTCCATGATTGTACATTTCTTACTGGGACTTTTAGAGGAGTTCTCATGGCGGCAACATGTCTTAACGGCAATCAAGGTAACTGTTTTTTTTCTTCATATGGTAGATCTAGTATAATATATATTGTCTATTTCTGTAACAATACAAGGACATATAACTAGTATAACTAGTACTGTCTATGCTTTAAAAAAATTAGTAGAACAGATTAAGGACCACATGTTGATATGTAGTCTTTTTTCTGTAACAGTAGAAGGACATATGTACTGTCTATTTTTGTAACAGCACAAGCACATGTTGATATGTACTGGTTGTTTTTCCTTTTAGCGGTTGCTTAACATAGCTAATAATTCCTTTTTGCAGGTTTTTATCCTCTCGCATATGCATTAGTTTCTGCAGAAAATAATGACAATTGGGAGTGGTTTTTCAAGAATCTGAAGGAAACTCTGGATGATGATCTCCCTATCACTTTTATGACTGACCGAGGTAAAGGGTTGGTTAAATATATTCCCAAACTGTTCCCTAATTCTCATCATAGATATTTCTACTTCCATTTGGGCCAAAACTTACCTATCGCAAAGTCTGACGAAAAGTATAAAGAAGTGACCGATTCTTTCCAAAAGGCAAGATATGCGCTTTCTCCTGCAAGATACAAGGAAGCTCTTCAAGAAATGGTTAATTTGGGAAGGCCTTGGGTTGCTAACTACTGCCGCAACATTCCAAGGGAAAAGTGGTCCAGTGCGTTCTTCAAGGGCTGTAGGTATGGTCAGACTTCTTCAAGCGTTGCTGAATCGTTTAATAATTGGATTAACCACGAGAAGAAGTTACCTGCATGTGCGTTCCTTGACAAGATCAGGTTAGTATCAGTTTCCTTTGTCACATTACAATCTTATATGTAGTGTTAAGATTTTATTAGTTTATATGTAACAATGCAAGCATGTATGTTCTGTTTTAAGCATGCTCCACTAATCTACGTATAATGTAGTATAATAGACTTGTTGTTTCCTTGTCGTGTAGGCTACGTATAATGGAGTTGATGTCAGAACATCGCGAAGAGAGTGTTTTGATGAACCCATAACTGTTAACCCCTGTGTATCAAGCCTTGCTTGAACTACACATTCAAATTGGCCGTCCCTGGAAAGTTAGTTAGTCACATGCTAACCTCTTTGAAGTGCATTCTCCAAGGTTTGCATTTACCCCTAATCTCTATCATCTGAATTTTAGACAATGTTTTTTTCTTTTTTCTTTTCTTTAAGTAGCATGCTCTGTGATGTGATATCCACCAAACTAGTATCTTAGGTGTACTGCAAATAACATATCAATATGTACTGTGTAGATATTCAGTAGATAATATGGTGTGTTTTATGTGCGCAGGTCTCATATGGTAGATCTAGAGAGAAAAAAGTTGTACTTGCCAACGATGACGCGTGTATGGTTTTCCATGCTCGCACGCTACTGCACCTATTGCTGCATCTGGAAGAAGGATGCTTGATCACGTTGACGATTACTTCAAAGTTAGTTGTTATCATGAGCTATATTAAATAACTATTAGACCTGTTCCTAACCACGACAGGTATGTGTCTTTAAACGGTACATTTTGATATTGTTTTAAGGAACAATATACTATGTACATATTATTGTGTAGTTACGATTCTTTATTTTCTAACAGGCCTGATGAGTATTGTAAAGACCCTGAAGCTCGTCAACGCTATTAGACCAGTCAAGTGACGAATTAGCCGATAATAACTCGATTAGTTTAACACGAACGTTAATTAATAAGAATTAATCTAACAACGATTTAGATACGAAACTAGTACCGCAGGTTAGATCTCGAAAAGTTACGTGGAATGGACTACTCGAACGTGTCAATCGGATACCAGACGAAGAAGAAATCATCAGATTAACATGAAGGGTAAAATAGTCATTTCATTGATGGACACCTGGATGCCCTTATCTTCTGCTCGGGTGCCTTTAACAATTTTTGTCGGCCTTATCAAGACCATACCGAGAAGATAAGTTCAGCTTCTTTCTTTTCTTCTTCTTTCTTCTTCCCGTTTCTTCTTCATTCTTTCTTTTTCTCTGTTCTTTATCTCCGACGATTCTTTGAGAAAATAGGTAGGTAACGTCGGGAGATTTTGAGTAAGGTCAAGGAATAACTGATGGTAGTGGTGTTGGTTCGAGGTAGTTGATTCGGATTCGAGGAGATGGATGATTCAGTTGACAGAACTAGGGTTAATAGATCGGATTTAAGTTATGAAGATTTAAAAGATGATTATTTAGAGCTATGGTTGGATGAAAACGCTTGGGTTAATATCTAATTGAAGTTCTGAAGTTTTTCTCTCAATGAATTGAGGAATTAGGGTTCTTAATTGTGATTGAAGTATTTTCAGAAATTAAAAAGGGGGGTTTTGATTTAAGAAGATGTAAGATAAATTAGAAATAGGTATTGAGTTAATTAAACGGATTAGGTTGAGATTACATGTGAAATCATGTCTCAGACAATGGGTTGATATCTCAGGGGTATCAGGGTTTTTTCTTGAGGACTATGGGTGAGTAGAAGCAGTGGAGATGATTCTGGTGGTCGAATTGATTGGAAGAAGAAGATTCTGAAAAGAAGGATTGCTGCAGCTGAAGTTAAGATGATTGCAGGTAAAGCTAAACTTGTAATTATTGATTTTAGTAATGAAGGTTATAGTTATGAATTGGTAAAAGTACAAATGGTAAGTGAGTTTGTTATGGTCTTGAATAATTCACAAGATAGGTATGTTCTTTTGGAGTTTTTATGGATGTAAATTATAGGGAGAAGGAAGTTATTATTGAATATTAAATGAACTGAGTTTGGATGAATGCTAGGTTTGTTGAGTTGATAAATTTAAGTTATGAGTTGCCTGAGGTGATAATGGTGTTGCTGTTGGGATTCAAATTGAGTTTACAGAATTGCCTGAGTTGGTAGTGTTGTTGTTCAAGAGGAACTGAAAAGAGATTTCAGTTGAAGAAGTAATATAACTGAAAAGAGGGTTAGTAGTTTGAAGTTAAGAGAGTGTATGCATTTCTAGTGTTATTGCACAATTATGGATCTGTCAGTGTTGGTGTTCACAGATGCAGGGGTGGTTGGAATTGGAGTTTGTTGTGCAGGTATGAACTGGTGGTGCTGAGGTGATGAATTGCAGGTGGAGTTGAGTTATGTAGTGGTAGTTGTATAATGGTTGGGAGTTACAGGGTTTGGTATTTATGGTGATGAATACAGTTGGGGTTGAACTAGGTGGTTGAGGTAGAACTGAGGGATAAGAGAATTGTTAAATAGTATGATGTTGTAGAATGAAGAGAGGTTAGATGGTTGATTATAGAGTTGGTAGTATGTAGTAAGAGTGAAAGCTTGGAACTGCAATTGCAGGTAAGCTGTATTGGTGTTTGTAATTAGATTTGAAGTTGTTTTAATTGAGATTGTATGAATTTCTGTTCTTGAGATTTAGGCCTGTCAGTCATCCCAGTCAGATGTCTGACTAGTTTATTTAGCCGACTCAGTTTATTTGACTGAGTTGAGTGAACCTTGTTAAACCTGAGTTGACTCACTGATTCACTATTTGACTCAGTGGACCTTGACCGAGTTAACTCTTTGACTGTGGACTGTTAGTTGACCTCTCTGACCTGACATTGACCGTTAGTTGACTCAGATGGACTGGACCTTAGTTGATTGGGCTGGTTTAGTGGATTTGGGCTTAAGACTAGTTTTCCTATAATTGATGCATTAGACCTTTGTGGTCTGAATTAGCTTTTAGCTTCTTCTATAAAGTTGTAGATATTGATAAGACTTAGCTAACGGACTATAGAACCAATCTAATTGAATTAGTAACTCTTAGATATGCTAAAGATAGATAATAAAAGATATAGAACCATTAGATAGACTTGTATGATTCTTGTGTGAGCCATTTGGCTAGATTCTTAGAGTTCTTGTGTGAATAACAGTTCGTCTATATAAATAACGATCGATTCAAAGGATGAACCAGTGGATCGTGGATCTCGAGGTAGGCGTGGCTTGTCATCAAAAGAGGTGGGAATTTACATACAACTTTTTTGTGATTATTGTTGTTTTCTTTTACCAAAGTTTATGTTTAAAAAATTCATGCATTGTCTGATTGTGTATTCCATACATTGTTTAGTTTTAAATTCCCAAAGTACTGTTGTTTCTTTTAATCTTTCCATTTCTTGGAAAGGAATTGTAATGCTTGGTTTGTCTTTATGAATGTTTGAGAAATAAGAATTTCCATTTGTATGCTTGGGAAATAAGAATTCCCATCTGTGGTATATAGGATACTGCTCCTTCATTTATACCTACTTACTTTCAGCTTTTATGCACTATGGCTAGGGCGATACACCGCAATATTACCTAATGAGTGTGGTTAGCACAAATATTATACATTGTTTGATGAAGGAGTTAGTTCTATATACATGATTGTTTATTTCTGTGACTTGGTTGTCTTTTAATGTTTAGGAAAAACATGTATTGTTTTCCAGATCATTCCAGTGATTACTTAAAAGTTAAATGTTATTTCTACTGGGCACCCCTTTTAGGGATGATGTGCTCACCCATTCCCACTTTCAGTTTCAGAGACAGATCAAAGTTGCGCAACGGAAGCTTCGTGGAGTTGAGTCCGTTAGTTGGCTAATTTCGGTTATGTGTATGATGTTGTATATTCTATTTGTAAACCATATGACTATTGTATATGTATCATTTGAGAGGAATTCTTATATATATATATATATATTCAGAGCGGGGCTAGTATTTGGGTTAAGTTTGAAGCAGATTTCTTAATCGAATGTTTAAGTAATTGATTTAGATTCTTAGTGCCTATTTCTTTAGTTAATCTCTCGGATTAGTCAGCTGCTAGCTTTGGGGGCGTTACAAGTATCACGTAGACGATACCGTTCTTCCACCAGCTGTAATTATGGCTCCACCAGGAAGGAAAAAGGGAAAGCGTATTAAAAGTAATGGGAGAAGAGTAGAAAATCTGTTAAGTGTTCAAACTGTAATTTGAAAACTCATCACACCAAGGCAACGTGCAATCTTATCCGTCAGTATGAATATTCTGAAGAATGATTGTGACAGGTATGTGTTTCAAGCAGTACATATTAAAGATATACCTTAGGGTAGGATGATACAGTACAATGATTTTTTTAGTAAGTAGTGTTGATTTCTCTCTTGTTTTATCACAGGCTTGAACGTGCAGCAGAATGTGAAATGCAGTATACCGATGACGTTACCATTTTTTCCACCAGATATTATTTGAAAAGCTCACCACGACAAGTCTACTTTGCAATGTTTTGATTCGTCAGTACCAACTGAATTTGGTTAAGAACAGTTTCTTTACAGTACAAACATTATAAGTGTGTGAATATACTGTTTTTGTTGTTTCTGAGAATTTTTTGGTTTTCCAATATGTAGTGATATTGAGCTTTCGAATAATGAAATATGTCGTTAAGTGGCATTCACCATCTACGGGGGTCGAGGGGGCATATGGTAGTGTAAATATGTAAAATCATTATGTAGTGTAAGTATCTATCACTACATATAGTGGTAGATACTGATATTACATGTCAGTATTGTAGCGTAAGCATCTTCCACTACATATTGATATGTAGTAGTATACTGACATGTAATATCAATATGTAGTAATATACTCATTGTCCTATACTGGATTAACCAGTAATTCCTAGTTGTAAGTATTGTATTCAATGAGTAATCTAACTACCAGACACTACATATGTACATGTACTGATGGTTTACTCAACAAAATGCAAGTATCTACCCCCTATGAATATCAATATGTAGTTTTATGTATCTATCACTACATATTGATATGTATCACTACATATTCATAACAAGCATAACAATGCTACTGTCACAACAAAGTAACACAATGCAAATATCACTACATATTCAATATCACCATATCAATATGAATATATATCACCATTTTACGGGGGTCGAAATACCAAAAAAAATGCAACAGAAATACCAACAAAATGCAAATTAAGAATTACTAATAAGTTAGCCAACTATTTTTGAACATTCCAAAGATACGTTTTGTCAATATAAAAGCTGGTTATAATGGAAACTATCAAAATAAATCTAGTTACTTATTTAGATACTTATCAATATGTTCTATCAGACTAGTTTTAGCAATTAGGACTCTTTTCTGTTAGTTTCCAACTGATTTCTGGTGGAGATGCTGTCAGCAATTTGCACGCTAAATTGATCCTTTCATTCCAAATCTTTAATTGCACTTGCTCGTCAGCACCCAAACTTACCCCCTCATATTTACTTTTCGACTTCATCTTCATAAAATGCATCACATATAGTAGGCAGTCTGGTGATTCTCCTTGTTGAGGTGCTTCACACTCATTGACTATCACTTCCTTCAGTGTTTCTTTTCTGTTCTGCATCAAGTATATATTGATAGGTTTGAACAAGAAATATGCCATCATTTTGGCGTTTGGACGACATTTTTTCTCCCATTATTTCGCAGAAGAATTGTAGTGGTTGAATACCCTTTTTTCGATGTCATACTGAAGTATCGTCCAATGAAGGTTGTAATGGCACATTGGTACAAGAATCTTCTGGATACTTTTATCCATCCCCAAGATTGGTTTGATAACATAATTTTCTTCTCCTCATTCGAGTTTATCTAGATACTCGACATGGAACTGAAAAAAATGGATGTACTTGAAGAGTCATATCTAATCATGTTTATGCAATAATAAACAGAAAAATATCCACCACCACTTATTGACATGTTCTGAATATACATATGCAGTGTAGAACACAACAAGATTGCAAGTACCTATTCCTACATACTTTAACATCAATATGTAGTGTGGTAAATATCAATATGCACTATAAGATAAACTTACCCAAGCGAATGGATCAAGATGCAAGACATGTAAGTATTTTCTTTATGTTTCGTGCTTCGCCGTGTCTTCTTGAAAATTCTTGTTAAGCCTGTATTGTCCGTAGTTGAGAACATCTTGCTCTAAAGCCTTGTTATGCACCAAGTCCTCAACTGTAGATCCACTGACACAAAGATCACCTTCTCCCGTTCTCTAAGCAATTAAGCTGGAAATAAACGACGAAAAGGTTAGAATAATCAAAGTAAGAAGCTTAAGATATAAATATACATTCTTGTGTAACAGAACATATTCATATGTACTAAAGCATAATATATGCCTTACATGTCAAAAGTACATATGTAGTGTTAGGTATCATTACGTATTGCTTACATATGAAAAGTACATATCAGTATGTAGTAGATATGGATATCAATTATTTTATATCCATATGTATTGCCAATTAAGAACTCACATATATGGTGCATTATCAAAGTATGTGGAGAGGATAGTTTCTTGTTCATATTTCAAGTCTTTATAGAATGGCGATCTTTTCAGTTTATAGAACGCCTTGCGAATTGTAAGTTTTTTGTTCTTCTTTGGCTTCACCATTAGTGGGTTTGCTTCCGATGCTCCAGCTTTCGGCTTCTTCGGCTCTTTATAAGATGCAGAGAACTTACTTCCACTTTCGTAAATGTCACCTTTCTTTTTTGCAGGATGGGCACGAGTAACGGGTCTGGTAGGTGTGTGCTGCTCCTTTGCGACGCGCTTTTTGTACACTGCCCCCATTTTTTGTTTCTGACTTGGGGTAACTGGTTCCTGCATTTTTTACTAACATAAAAAATATGTACTGTAAAAACACAACATAACTGCTTACTCAAGAATAAAACTAAGTATTCTAAAACTAAGTATGCACAAATTAACATTCAGTACATATCATTCACATGTGATGGAACCTCCATAATATCTTCATATTTCGATCCACCGGGCTCTTGTTGCTCATCTGTAACTTCACATTCATCTTTAGATCTGTTGGGTTCTTGTTGTTGTTCTTGTTGCTCAACTGTAACTTCACCTGCATACTTCGATCCACTGGTTTCTTGTTGCTCAGTTGTATCTTGTGGAAATTCTACAGGTTACAAATCTCTTCCAAATAAATTTTCAAATTGTTGTCGTATGTCAATACCAAAAAGACCAAGGTTTTGATCAGTACCACTATCTGGGAGGAGGTTTGCATACTCTTCGACGTAAACTCCCATGCCGGAGTTTGCCAAGTCTAAACAATCTCCGATTGAGAGCTGTTCGATCTCAGTAAACAAAGGTACATCCATGATCATAAAGATAACCGCCGCCGCTCCAACGTTATAGTCTTCAGAATTCTGGGACAGAACTTCAACTGAAGCAATTGTTTCTTGTATAGTTGTAATCAACTCCTTTGTTGCTACCTGCTGAACTTTAAGTAGATCAATCTTCAAAAAGCAATGGAAACTGTCAACATAAATCTACTTAGATATCAATATGTATTGCTATGTACCACTACATAACAATATGTAGTGTTAGATACCACTACAAGAATGTAAGTATCTACCACTACATACTGATATGGTACACATTGTGAGTGTCAGAAACTTAAAACAACTACATACTGATATGGTACATATTAGATACCACCACATACTGATACAGTACAAACTGAACGTTTAATGATACTTAGAATACATACTGATATGCTACTTACTTGTGTTTTTTTTGTTGTTGCTATTTTACGCTTGTATCTCTTTGACTTTTTGCTCCAAATTAGATCTAGCCCAGCTTTTAACCTCAGAAATCTGAACCTCAACACCGCGGAACTTCAATACTGGGGGTGTTGTTGACACAACAACTTCAGAGGCGGCATTAACATTTGTTTGATCTTTCTCCGAATCTGGCATTTGAACTTCAACTTCAGAGGTGGCATTAACATTAGTTTGATCTTTCTCCGAATCTGGCATTTGGACTTCAACTGTTGGGTCAACATCCAAATCTTCAGTGGGGTTGGTTTGTGTAGGTGTAGATCCCAAGCGAACATAATCTTCATGGATGGCTTGTCTCTGCAAAGGGAAAGCTTTGGAGTATATTTCATGCAACATCAGCACAAGCTTTGAAGCGTCAACCGTTGCGCTGTCTTGCTGCATTGTGTTCACTTCGCTCCATTTATCAGATACTATACTTTTCAAATCATTGTACATCGATTCCCAATCCTCTCCCCCATCTGCTGACTCATCTTCTTCCATTTTCTTCTTCTTTCTCTTCTTCCGATTCATCTTTGTCATCTTCTTCAATGGGAGTTTCAGCATGTTCTTCCTCTTGAATCCTTCTTGAGATACGATTAAGAATTTGTTTTTCATGGTTTGTGTAACCGTGTTTGAATTCATCATGGAGCTGTATAATTTTTATGTACTTATCAATATGCATATTTTTGACAAAATATGTACTGCAAGTTTATTTTTAAGTTCAACTAAAAATGTATGTTTACCTCATACTCATAAAGATCAATATCCTTTAGGAATTCAGTACATATCTTTGTGTGGTTCCATCTAGTAGCTCTTGGCACATACATTCCTTCAGTTTCTGTCACTACATTCTCTGGCTCCACCAAATGGGTATGCTCCGGAAACCAAGGTTGTAAGTATTGATATGTAGTATTAGATATAATATCAATATGTAGTGGAAACACGCAAAACAAAAGAGTTTAACGTAACGAAAATCTTACCAACAAATAACCAACACAACCAGTAGTGTCTTCTACGTTTGCCTCGTTTTCATTCATCTCTCGCTCCAAGTAAGAATGTATGATATCAGGCCAGGAAATATTCTTTGCGCTTTCAAGATCATTAACGAAACCAATGTATTTTTCAGTCAAAGCGTTTTCATCTTTTGTTGCTAAAAAAAATGAAGTGCACATATATAGGCAGATAAGCCTAACAAGATCTTCGGCATCTTCCTCGTCTTCATCTTGAGAATCCTTATTTGATTGATCACTCACCCTTTGCAGAGAATCTTCACCAACTTTTACATTAATTGGTGTTCTTTTCATGATTTTCAAGATTGCATCTTCAATCATTGGCCTAGTCACCTTTTCACCACTCACCAGTACTTCGGGAAAAGTACTTTTGAAGAATGCAGTTTGACGCCATCCACTTTTTAATGTAAGTTTTAAATCTTGATATTTCCTATTCGGCATTCTTGGCATCCCATAAGTGATTCCCATTTCTTTTGGTGCGGATGAAAGCTCATGCTTCTCGCCATGCCTTACAAATTGAAATGTAAGCTTGTTTGGATATCGACCTCTCTTGTAACAGCGTAACAATTTGGTGACTGCTTCTTCATTGTTCAACCAATGTTCTAAATCAAAATTTGTGTGCCAGATCATTAGGAACAGGTTCCCATACGATGCTTCACTGATCAGCTGTAACTGCAAGACACTCAATTTAAGGTTTTTTGTCTTCTTAATCTTCTTCACAAGCCCATACAAGCCCCTGAAACCGGATCGGTATAAGCTTCTTGGTTTTCCAGCTGCTTGCTTACGCTTTTTACCTGCATAATAACAAGTATCTAAAACCATTACACAACATTTTCAATATGCACCTGTTACATATTTCCATCACTAAAGTATTGAACATATCAATATGTAGTTATAATATCTACTACATATTGAATATATTTGTGGTAATTACTCGAGCTAAAAATATCAATATGTAGTGATGCTTTTTAATCATAAAATAGAGAACAATAGCTAAGAAATGTACCTTCTTTTAGGGGTACATTTGCTTTCTTCCCCTTTGCTTTTGGTGAAGGGGTATTAGCTTTTGTCGCCCTTCTTGCTTTTGGTGAAGGAGTAGCAGCATTCAGGACAATTTCTTTCTTCCCCTTTGCTTTTGGTGAAGGAGTGATAGACGCATTTATGTGTCTATTTTCATCTCTTTTATGTATAGTGTTAGTACCCATTTTTGTACTAATTTTGGTATTTTATCCCTTGTAGGTGTATTTTGGAGGAATAGGCTTTTGCGGGAAAATTGGCTCGAAAAGTTGCTAAAGGCTCCTGGGAGGACATTTGCTATTCGGACTCTCATTTTGGATAAGGGGTAACCCATTTCCAAGCAGCTGCTAAGCACAGACCAAGACTGGATAGGGGGAGGACAAATTTCTTCACGTTTTCAAAAACAGAAATTTGGCGGGAAAATTTTCAGAAAACATACGATTTTGTGGATGAATTTTTGATCGATTTTTAGGGAGATTAAAGGGCTGAATTTGATTGGGTTTGTTCTTATGGACCTAACAGGCGAGGTAAGGGTGTTGGAATGGATCCAAAGTGGCTAGAACTCGAATTGGAAGCGAAAAATGGTTAAAATATCACGTTCTATTTTTGGGAAGTTTCTTGGTTTATTTTTTAGAAATTTACGTGAAGAAGAGGAAGGAAACTCTTATTAAGGACTTGTTTCTATCAAGGGAGGAGTTTGGACAATCGAATGCACGTGAAACAGAAGAAAAAAAAGAAATAACTTAACGTGCTGTGGAGGAAAAAACCAAGTTTATTCTCGAATTTTCTTTGCTCTACTATGTATAAAAGGGTTGGTTAGGGTCATAGGAAGGGAAGGAAGAAGTTAGGGGAAGTTTAGAGCCTTAGAGAAGCTAGAAAAATCATTGGAAGAAAACACGTTTCTGCTGGTGCAAACTGTGCCGGAGAAGACGAAGAACACAGAACAGCGGAAAAAGAAAGTTGCAGAGGCAGACTTATTTTCAGTGACAACGAATTACGGTCGCATCATCCAGCAGTCACCAAAGCTCTTCAGCAACGATTCCGTCCGCTGTATTAGACTTTCAGCGACTCCAGTATACCCTTTTCTCTCTTGTAATCAACTTTTGAACACCAAACATGTATTTTGAGAACACGATTAATATGAGGAGCTAAACCCCTTAGCCGAGGCGACGGAGGAAGCCATTGTTCCATGAAAAGTGGTATAATTCTATTTTTATTATTTATTGCAATTATTTAACATGATTTTTTGCATAGAACTTAAAAGAAAAATTGATTTTTATTGAGTAGTTGTGAATTGTTTTGATGGAACATGCTAGGTTTTAACACTTTTGATGTTTCATGCTTTGTGATTAAAACTTCTACTTCAAAAATCTATTAGAGGCAAATATTAGAATCACTTTAAAGAAGAATATTGCATGAATATTGATTAGAGTTTATCAATTAATTGGTCAATGGTGGAATCCAGAGTCTCGGTATTTTCTTATTATTATTGAAACAATTTTATTTAATTCTAAAAAATCCTTCACAAGCCCGAGTTGAACGAACTTTACTCACCACTTTCACTACAACTTAAAATTCACATCAAGGAGTATCAACTTTTCTCGCATTTTTTTCTTTTTGGTGAAGGAGCAGCTGCTGCTGTTGCTTTTTTTTTTTCTTGCTGTTGGTGCATTAGAAGTGTAAGTATTTGATAGTGGAATACTACATACATGCACAAGTTACCTACAATGTGATTAATAAGAATATTGCTACTTATATGTACAAGTTACATATATATCTAAATAGGAATATACACTACATACCAATATGTAGTGTCTACTGATATGTAATATCAAACATATTGCTACTTGACAAAGTAACACAATGCATCACTACATATTCATAACAAACACAACAATGCTACTGCCATAACAAAGTAACACAATACAAATATCACTACATATTCACTACGTATCAATATGAATATGTATCACCATTTATAGGGGTCGAGGGGGCAGCACCCCCTCGTTATTAAGAATTACTAATATTGATATGTAATTCAAGTAACACAACAATGATATGATATGTACCACTACATATTCATAACAACCACAACAATACATAACAGAATTTCCACTGCATCTCTAGATATGTATTGCTTATGTATCAATAAGCACATCTCTAGATATTGACAGTATATCAAAACACCACATATTGGTATGTAGTTGTGTTTACCACTATGTACAACTATTGATAGTATATCTAACACTACATATTGGTATGTAGTTGTGCATACCAATATGTAGGCATAAAAAAACATTTGGATATGTGAATGAAAACATGTAGTACATACCAATATGTAGGCATAAAAATAACACATGAATGGAGATATGCAGTACATACCAATATATAGTGGTGCTTAGAAGTTTACCTTTTTTTTGGTGCTGCTGGTGGAGTAACAACTTTAGTCATACTTCTTGTTGTTGGTGAATTAGCAGCAGGTTTTTGTTTGGTTTTTGCTGTTGGTGAATCATCAGCAGTTTTTCTTCTACTTTTTGATGGTGAAGCACTTTCTTCCACAATTTCTTCTGTAATTGTTCGTTTCATTTTTCGATTAGTAACCATTTTTTCTCTTCAACGAAAAAAAGATCTGGTTTTGGTTTTGATTTTTCGATTTGAAAATGATTATTGAATAAAGAAGATGAAATTGACCTAGATTTTGATTTTGTTTTTCGATCTGGTTTTGTGGATTTTGTTTTCTCTGAAGAAGATTGAAAAACTAAAGAAGAAGAAGAATGAAAACTGAAAATATGTTGATGAAAACAAGAAGAAATTGAATTAACGCGTATTTTCTTCTCTGCGTTTTCTGGCTGTGACTCTGACACGCGTGTTGTTAGGGTTAGCTAAGTAATTTTACTATTTTCAAATGTTTTTTGGACCAAGGATTAAATGTTTTCTCCTACTGGACTAGAGGATAAGCTGGGTCGGGTTTTGTGGACCAACCAGCAAATTTCTCTTTTAAATTTCGTAAAGATACAGTTCGGTTACTGGGTTTTATAAGGAAACCCAGATCTATAAAAAATCACCAAACATGGTTACGTAATATCTTGTATAATAAGGGTATTAAACAACCATAGTTTAATAATTTAGCCATCTAAACAATCAAGAATTCGAATAAAAACTAATAAAATTGGTGCAGCAAAATGAAACCAAAAATTATGACAGAAAAATTCAAGCAAACAAATCCGCATGCACTAATAAAAATCATGAAATAGAGGACATTTCAACAATAATTCCATATTTTACCTTTCACCTTCGGAAATAGGAAGAGCGAGAAATTCATGAATTTTTTATTTGTGATTCGAGATAAAATCAATCCAAAAAATTATAATTTAGATAGTAAATAACTTCAGATCAAGGTAGTTAATATCGGTTGTATCAGACGATATTGTGTTTTTATCGTGTATCGGATTTTTTTTGTAAGATATCTAAAATATCGGCGATAGAAGGATTAAATGATAAAAACGCTCGTATCGGACGGTACGAACTGATATATCGCGTTAACAGGTACACTAATAATATCGTTAAGGTAATTTTGTAGAGTAAATTATTTAGAAATGAAAATTTGTAATCAGAACTCTTCCTCCTAATCATATTCTTCCTCTATACCCTTGAAACCTCAATCTGATTCAGCAAAGAAATTTCCAACTATTTCATTTTCTTAATGATGGTGGAATGTAATTGAATTTTTACTGTGAAGCTTTTGATCTTGAGAATTAATGCATCATATGGCACCAATTTTTTTAGATTGCAACATTTAAAAATATTTAAAATTTTAGGTCTTAATGATGTATCACCGGTAAAAACCGATATAATCTTTTGTATAGGTGTATCAGACCCGGCTGATACGATACCGATACACGATATTAACTACATTGCTTCAGATAACAATTATCTCAAAACCGAATATTTTGGCACAGGTGAGAAATGTGTGCTTTCTAGAGTGCTTATTGCTCCTCGATAACACTACTGCATTTTTTGTGTAGACCCAAGTAAGATATTAGACTATATCACTATACCATACAATATTATATCCAATCACTTTTATGAATTGAATCATACAATAATCATTCATCTTCACTGGAGCATTTATGTTTGAATCATCAATGGTCTTCAAATATCGCGTAGATGTAAGTTCACATATGAGCTCCAATGCTTTTTGTTAACTTCTTATATCAAAAATCTTAACAACATAACATGTATTTCCACTTGAGAGATGGCAGGGTAGAATCGCAAAACCCTTGAAATTTTGTTCTGAATCACTTTACATAGACATTCGATGTTGTGCTGGATAAAAGCATTAATTACCAATCGACAATTTGGCTTATCTGCCATTTTAAATTTAATTTCATAGCCATTAAGTATCTTCATTGTTTGTGCATTGGTGATGCTAGTCAATATCCCAACTACATCTATGAATAACATCAAATGATCAATTTGTTAAAAGTGAGGGGAAAAAATTATACACTAAACACATCCAGTGTATTAGTTGCAATAGCCACCACTATGAACTCAGCTGAACCAATTAAAGAATATTTTTCTCAAAGCATTATGTACACTCCAAACAAAAAATTATCAAAATAACTGTGTTGTGGCAAGCTTTTGTGGGACAAATTCTATTAAAAAAAATAATAAAAATATATAAGGGGACATTAAACCAAAAACCTCCATCAAACATTTTTTATATTTTAACTTTTCAATAAAAATCTATATAAATATATATGAGTAAGTGGACATGAGTAAGATTATACAAACACCTTAATTTGATTTCTAATCTCAAACACAATCGTTAATAATAAAAAAAAAAAGGTAAATGAAAATTGTGTGAAAATTGAATCTTCAAACATATATTTATGAACATCACCCTTAATCACCTATATGGGATAAACCCATTTTGAGCTTCAACAGTTTTGATTCATACTATGTAGAACCGAAACATAAACCTAAAAATGGGCCATATATCAAATACTACAAAAACCAATCTAATAAAAAACATGATAAATATAAATGCTGAAATCGTTGTAAATTTTATGTGGTAACACAGAAGCTTAAAATTGAATTATGCCGTTGTATTGAGGTGATCCAAATATATTTAAACCTCATATCAAATCAAATATAGGTGCAATATCATAACGGAAAATATCTAACAAAACCGTAACCTCTGCAATTGACTAATATATATATATATATATATATATATATCAATTACTCAAAAAATACTTTATTCGGATATCCAAAATTTCAAAATCCAAATTAACAAAATTTAAAATAAATAAAACTTTAAAAAAATATCCAATTACAGAAAAGTGTAGTATAGAGACGATTCATACGAACCTTGAAACCTGGTAATTTTATGAGAGATAAGTTTATTACAGCAAAGAAAAACGAATTTATCCAAATAATGCATGATCACTTTCATTTTATTGAGGAAAAATGTTAGACATGAATTTATCTTTTGCAAGCATAATCTGGACCGCCACTTATATAAGCTAACTTAGCCAATACCATGACAACACGGGCTAGATAAAAATATGTACCATTTATTTTTTGTTACTACGTAAAGTGTCAATCCAGATGCTTATCAAATTATCATTTTTTATATATTGTAACCAAGTTTACATTAGCTAACACGAAATTAAAATTGTCCACTATACAACACCCACCAACATCATAAGAACCACTTACCGCTACTTCTTCTTGTACCACTACATCCCACCACCACCCACAAACACCTCAGAACCACCACCATTATTTTTTAGCAAATTTATTAATAATAGAGAGACATTTATTGGGATCTATAGATAATGGGATATATATTTATTACAGGAAATCAATGAAACACTTATTAAGTTAATGGGACTTTAATGATATGATAAGAAAATTAAGACCGTTAGATGTAATTCTAACTTGAAAAGATGAGGGTACCCAAATACACCACAATCTTTTTTGTTTCAACCTATAAGTCCTCTTACCAAGTGTGATCGTCTATGGACAAAGTCGAGACAATACAACAACTTCGGTATTCAAACTTTGTGTGACTGTCTATGGATACGAGATTGAGACAATACGAGAAAAAAAAGTGTGATACTTGATAATAGGTTTGGACTTATCCAAACTCTATAGGATCACTATCAAGTATAACAGAGTTAACGTAAAGTGCAATTTACTTTAATTATAATAAAACAATTATAATGCAGAAAGATAAAGTAAATGGCACAACAAGATTTTGTTAACGAGGAAACTGCAAATGCAGGAAAACCCCGGGACCTTGTCCAGAAATGAATACTCTCAGAATTAAGCTGCTATACAAAATATACACCAACTTCGTATAGTTGAGACCAAGCAACTATACCTAGTTCACTTAGTTTCCTCAGTATCCATGCGCTTCCGACTTCAAGAGTTACGCACTGGTACAATTCCTTTGGATCGTATTCCAAACAGCAAAGGAACAACGAATCTGTTTGGTAATAACTCTATTGATTCTTTTCAAGATAAAGATATCTCAAGTCATATGCAAAGGCTCTTCCGTTTATTCTAATAAACTCCTTTGCCCGGTTAGATCAATCTATCAAATAACTACCAAAGTAATCAAGTTTAGATTCGCAACCAATCAATATAGATCTCAAAGAGAAACTATAAAGCGATGCCGATCTCACGCAACTAATCAATCGAATAAATCCGATTCTAGTTGGATCCCATCCGATCAAGGTTTGTGCATACAATAAGATACGAAAACCAATAAGAAATCTTCTTCGTCTTCAAATCTTCTTTAATTTTCAAAGAAGATTAGGACCTGAACCAGTATGTTTGGGAACAAGGTTCTACCACGAACTGGGTTCATGTTCAACGTACGTGAATCATGCGTGTGAAACCAAAGACCCGTTTTTATTATGCTACATCGAGTTTTGACAAGCAACAAACTTTTTCTTGAGCAATTTTTTGTATAGTCAAGAAGTTATAACACAAAGAGGTCTTGCACACAGTGACACCAAGAAAGAGTTTATTTCCAACAACTCTTGCACTCGACAAGATTAAGAGACAATCAAGAAAATGTTTTTACAAGTCTTACAAAAGACCTTAAAGGAGCACTCACAGATTTGTGTTCCTGATGTCTTATTTTTAAACTTAATAAAAATAGTGTGTGCAGATAATGTTTAGTACTGTGTAGGGAAACTCTTCTGGTTAAAGAGACATCCTATCATGTTTATAACAGTAAGTAAAACAATTATCATTACAAGTGTATCAGGGTTTGGCTGACGAATTGAGTCATACTCTGAGATGGAACTAACAAATGTATGAGATTTAGACTCTTCCTGCAATATCTCAAGTTTGTTACATTTTTTTGGAATAAAAAAGGAAGAGTCACCCTCACAAATAAGTAGATTAATATCAACCTCAACATGAAGATTATTCATCATAACTTTATTTAGTTTATCAAGAGAGTCTTGTTCTTTCTTGAGATATGACTCAACTTCAAGAGATAAACTTTCAAGTTTGTTTTCAAGCACTGAGAACACTTCAAGGGATTTTAAACCTGGTGGAGGTTTAGATAGAATTTCTTCTACATATTTTATTAAATCAGTCATGGAAGAAAAATCATAAATCCCTGGATCTGGTGGTACGTTTACAAAGATAGCACTTCTGTCCATAGAGTCAGATTGCTACAAACACAGACTTATGAGGTCTTAAATGTGTTTGCCTGCTCTGATAGCAATTGAAAAAGCGGGGGTCTAACAACCACACCCAATATTTCTTTTCGGAAATCTGTATGGACTAACTCCAATATATTTCCAAGAGAATCAAAGATAGTCAGAATCAATCAAGGAAAATACATCCAAGAGTTATATCTCTGTTTCTCAATGTAATCAGAAAATCAAACAGATAGAAATCCGTGAGCCTGATTAATATGAGAATAACTTGAACGGTACCAAAGAACAATGTTCAAGTGTCAATCAATTTCAATCAACAACCAAAGGTTGGATTTACCAATTGATTGAACTACGCACAACCTGTGATATTTCAATTATATACACAAATATAATGCGGAAAAGAAATAACACAAACACCAGAAATTTTGTTAACAAGGAAACTGCAAATGCAGAAAAACCACGGGACCTAGTCCATATTTGAACACCACACTGTATTAAGCCGCTACAGACTCTATCCTACTACAAGTAAACTTCAGACTGGAATGTAGTTGAGCCCTAACCAATCTCACACTGATTAAGGTACAGCCGCGTTCCTTACGCCTATGAATCCCAGCATGACTCTACGCACTTGATTCCCTTAGTTGATCTCACCCACAACTAAGAGTTGCTACGACCCAAAGTCGAAGACTTAATAAACAAATCTTTCTCACATAGAAAAGTCCATTGAATAGATAAATCTGTCTCCCACAGAAATACTTACGAGTTTTTGTTCCGTCTTTTGATAAATCAAGGTGAACAAGAACCAATTGATACACCTGACTTATATTCCCGAAGAACAGCCTAGTAATATCAATCACCTCACAAGATATTGTGGAATCACAAATAATGAGATGAAGAGCTTTGTGATTACTTTTTGTATCTTACCTATCGGAGATTAAATCTTGAGCAAATCTTAGAGAAGATAGTACTCAATACGATAGAACAAAGTAAGATCAGAACACGCAACTACAGAGAAAATAGTTGGGTTTGGCTTCAGAATCCCAATGAAGTCTTTAAGTCGTTAACCTATAATGGTTTTAGAAAAACCTAGGTTAAAGGAGAATCGACTCTAGTCGCAACTAGTATCACACATGAGGTGTGGGGATTAGGTTTCCCAGTTGCTAGAGTTCTCCCTTATATAGTCTTTAAATCAGGGTTTGCAATCAATGTTACCTTGGTAACAAAGCATTCAATATTCACCGTTATATGAAAACCTGATTAGATTCAAGCTAATATCTTTCAACCGTTAGATTGAACTTAGTTTGTTACACACAAATGAAATGTACCTATATTTAGATAAGGATAACCATACCTAAACGTGTACACTTGGTTGGCTCAACAATGTTTAACCGAAGTTAGCCATATGAACACTTTCATATCAACCTTGTTCAAATGAAACTAATTATAGAGTTGTTCAATTATTTATATTCTCATAGAAGTATACAAGACACAATTGAAACAAAATCGTTTTTGATCCACTCGAATCAATTCATGAACATTATAGCCACGGTTTGCAAAGATTGCATTCCTTATTATATAAATGTATTTGTTAATGAGTATAACCGATTTTAGAACTTAACCCACTCAAGTATGCAAACGGGTACGCATACCTAAGTTCACGGACCTGGTCTTGTTCGCCAGTATGCAAACGGGTACGCATACTGTCTTTCATGACCGAACTCAGTTGAAACCCGTAGGCATACGGGTATGCATACTATAGTTCCCGGACTTCAACTGTTGAATTAGTACGCATACGGGTATGCATACTCAATTCCCGGACTTGGAATACATTTGCAACAGTTAGCATACAAGTACGCATACAGTGCTATATCCAATCAAAGGTTAATTGTTCTAAACTCCCATTTCAATCATTTAAACATTCTTAGAAGACGAGAATAGCTGTCTCACACAAACCATTAGCTTCAAAGCAATTCTCAAGTGATCAAATGATCAATACGAAACATTCTGAGTCTACATCAAATGACTGTCTCACACAAATCATGTAAGATGTTACCAGGCGATTTTCACATGATCATCTTTTGAGTTTCATCAAGAATAAAAGATGAACTAGGTTAAAGAGAAAGCTTACCAACACATATTTCGAGAAATATGTAAGCAAGTTAAACTCAGCTTGAAATATCAAATGTGTATAAAGTAAATTCTATATAGCTATACAAATTTTTTCTCAATAGGAGATAGAGTAGAAATAGACTTCTGGGTGATAGATGAGTTCAAGTCTCCACATACCTTTTGTTGATGAAGTTCCATAAGCTCCCTTTAGTAGTTCTTCGTCTTCAATCGATGAACGCCGTGAACTCTAAAGCTCAACTGCACATTCTATCCTAATCCGAGACATAGCTATAAGTAGACTAGAAATCAAGACTTATAGTTTTGACAACTAAACTTGACAAACAAGCTTGAGATAGCAACGCTTGCGATCAATTTTAGTGACAAAACTATCAATACATATGGATTACAAAATAAATAAACTTTGTAGCTTCTCATCCAAATGCTTGATTTCCTTGGTTCTTCAACATTACTCGAAGTCTTCGTCACTTCCAAGTACTCCAGTGATTCTGAACGTGTTCAACTCAGCATCATAGTTGTTGAAGATCCGTAGCCATAACAATAAGAAAACAGATATTCTCAATTATTGTTATACAGTGTCATAGTATTATTACACAACATCAAAGTTCAATTGTATCACAACTTTGACAATAATACTATGGTGATATGTATCACTACCCCTTAGTCAATACTTAATCTCACAATTAAACCACTCCCCCTTACATAATAATCCGTAAACCATATTGTAGATGGTGAAATTTGGATAAGGGACAAAACTATCATTTCAACCCTATAGACAAAATTCAACTCTCACGGGAGAGATTAATCCCTTGGCCCTCAAGGCATCCTTAGCCACGATTTCTAGTATACGTCCCCGCGAGACACTGCTGGTCGTGATGTCGTGATTCCTAGCGCACATCCTCAACGAGATACTGCTGATTACGTAGGTTTTGTAGAGCGTAAAACGTCCCCGGCAGACTTATGAACAAGAACAGCCACAATTCCAGCATGTCTTCACGAGACGCAGCTGATTATGATGCCATGATTCCTAGTATACATCCTCAATGAGATGCTGCTGGTCATGTAGGCTCTCTAGATGCGTAAATACATCCCCAACGGACTTATGACCCAGAGCGGAGATATACAGATCTCCTGTAAGCACGACTCACCCAATTTGAGATCAAGGACTGATTCCTAGTACATCATCACGAGATACACTGGTCATGTCTGCTCTAGGCTCTGACTCGACTTACTGAGGTTTCCGGAAAACTCCTAGGATATCCCCACGAGATACGCTGGTTATTCTACCTCTGAGCCCTTTCGACAGACTCCTAGAACATCCTTTCGGGATACACTGGTCTTGTTGGCTCATCATATGGACACACAGTTTATTCCTAGCACATCTCTGCAAGATACGATGGTCAAAGACAAGTGAGCCAAATTCTCGCAGAGACATTAATCGGGCGTACGAAGACTTTTTCTCTCTCTCCAGGCCGAGTCCCAACTAACCACAAAGAGATACGGATCCGTTAAGAAAATCTTCGAAGAGATTTTGATCCATCTGCAAAATCTCGGAGAGATTCAAATCTCTCTGCAAAATCACGGAGAGATTTTGTGCCGTCCGTAAAATATCGGAGAGATTCAAATCTCTCTGCAAAATCACGTAGAGATTTTGAGCCGTCCGCAAAATCTTGGAGAGATTCAAATCTCTCTGCAAAATCTCGGAGAGATTCAAATCTCTTCACAAAAATCTCTCCTCAAAATCTCGGACAGATTCACATGATAGGCACACGCCTTACCTAGTGCTCAATCCTATTTCTCAGCCTCTCAAATACACTCACGGCTAGTAAATTGAGCCTGAACTATACATGGCTATCCAAAAACGTGGATAAGCTCTCTTGAGCTCCGCATGCTAAACAAAGGGACCCAGAAACAATAATACAGTTTTCACATGACATATGTGACCGGCCATGGAGAGAGGGAGATCAACCTCAGCTCCTCTCACACTCTGCACATGATTCCTGAAGAATTCCATTCCTTTTCACGCGACTCATCCTAGTCATTCTCACAAATCAGAGAATATCTCTCTATCTTGGCCAACTCGACTAAAGAGAATATTTCTCTCTCAACACATCATCACAAAGGATGACTCATCTTCACACAAATGGGGGGATATCAATTAGGGTTTTGGTCTGGCAGTCTATGACACGTGTAAGGAATACCCGGCTTATTTCTCACCACAGAAGAGAGTAAAGGAGGTGGGATATTGAGATAAACTCAACCTAGTTTATCCATATTCCTGAAGAGACGGGAGAATTTTTCCGCACGGAACGGAAAGCAATCCTTATCTTCACCGACTTGAGATTAGAGAATTCACCTATAAATAGGTCATATATTTTCCAAAGCTACGGTCATCTTTCTCATAACCTCTCAGAGCAATAACTTGTTCTCTGATCTCTATCTTCATCTGCTTCCCTCCTTAAGACCAGCCTTAAACCTCCATCTCTGTGACCGAAGCAGCCTTTGAATGGCCACTAAGCGTGGTTTAGGTGAAGACTGTTCGTACTCAACCTCCTGAAACTCACTTTCAAAACCCTAGAATCCCATCTCTAGCCTCTCACCGATTTTAGGTAACTACATTTTGGCGACCACAGTGGGAGGTTGTCCACTCAGTCACAGTTCTAAATCAATCCCAGATCGTATTCATCAATCTTAATCATGGGAAAGGAAGTCGAGACTTCAAAGAAGAACGATGCTACTGCCAACACTGTTGGGGCGAACGTAAACATTGAGCGTCCTATTGTTACAGAACGTCCTAATGTTTGCCCCGCTGTCATTGAGCGTCATGTTGTTACAGAACGTCCTAATGTTGGTCCCGCTGTTACTGAACATTCTAATATTGGTACTACTGGTATTAATATTGGTGGCAAACGTCCTGGAAACCCTCATATGACTAACACAAGCACTAAGCGTCCTATTACCAGTATCGAGCGCCTTGTTGAAACCACCCAGTCAGATCCACCGACTCTGGAAAGCTTGACTACAAATCAGGAAAAACTTTATGAAGCACAGAAGAATATGGGAGAAATTCAAATTGTAATATTGGATAGTTTGAAAACTCTAATCGAGAAGTCGACGATCCTTGATTCTTCGCGAGGGAAGTTTCGTCCTTATCAGCGCAGAAAACCTGAGTCTTCCATAAATAATGATAGCGGAAGCCCGTGTACACCGATCCCTATTCGTGATCACGTCAACTACCGTACTAGTGATACTCATGAGCCCCAGAAAGACAAACATTCACCTGAATATTTGACCCTGACAGATCCGGAGAGGTTGCTTAATACTCGAGAAAGAGACAGAGAGAATGCTAATCTGCTACATAGTCATCGTCCTCCTTACCCATCCGAAATACAACGTATCCCTCTTCCCAGGGGATATACGTCCCCGTCGTTCACGCTATACAATGGAGTTGGAAACGCCCGTGAGCAAGTGTCTCGATTTTTGGAAACATTGGGAGAACATGAGATAAATCATGTCGTGCGGATAAAAGAATTCTCCAAGTCTCTAACTGGAAGAGCTTATACGTGGTACAACAATTTAGCACCAGACAGTGTCGCTAACTGGAATCAGATGGTGGATATCTTTTACAAGAAATACTTTTTTGTATCTGAACATACAACCCTGTCTGATCTGGGAAGAATAGTTCAGAGGGCTAATGAGCATCCCTATGATTTTGTGTTTAAGATTTAGATCTCAGGCTTTGGATTGCCGTGACCCGAATGCAACAGAATCTCATCTCGTCGAAGTATGCATCAAAAACTTGCTTCCTGTGTATCGAACCCTCCTCGAGAATCTCGGTTTACAAACCTTTTCGAAACTCCATGATGCTGCAAAATGATCTGCTTCGTCAGCACCCGCGCTACTAGAGAAACCAAGAATGACCAAAACAGAAGATGAACATCGAGTTGATCCCAGGAGGGGAAAGCGTTCGTCTGAGAAACGTGTCGATTTGTGTCACTCAGATGTGGTCACTGAAGTAAGAAAGAGGAAGGGACAGAATCAGGACACCAGCCCTTCGAAACGCCCAGCTTATGATCACATCAATGTCAAAGGCCCTCCAAACTTTCCATGCAAGTATGAGGAAGTGTTAGAGTTGTTATATGCATGGATCCAGGATGAAACAATCAAACTTCCCTTTATACGAAGAGTGCCAACGGCCGAAGCTATAGCCAATCCAAAGTATTGTCATTTTCATAGGTTCGTTGGTCACCCGACCAAAGAGTGCAAAGCCTTGAAATGGATTTTCAAAGAAAAGATTGAGGTTGGAGAGCTTATACTGGATGACAGAGAGGGCGTACATAAGAATCCTCTACCTCAACACAAAATTAGAAGTATCTCTGCTGATGAGAAACCGGTCGAAGAAGTAGTGGCCTCACTAATACATGGTCTATGCGAACTCCTCCATTTCTCCAAGAAACAACGGAAAGAGGTTTTCGATATTGTGAGTCGTATTTCACTGGGGACTCTTGCCTCACCGCCCGAAGATATTCAAGTTTCATTTGCAATGACAGCTGCTGTACAAGACATTACCTTCACGGCCAAGGAAATGATGATGGAGGAATGGCATAACCGTGCTCTATATGTCCCAGTATTTCTTGGAGGAAAAGAATTTAAGCGTGCCCTGGTAGATACTGGAGCCTCGGTTAATATCATCCCTTTACAAATATTGCAGGAGGATGGAATCCCTCGGGATATGATTGATCCTCGCTTAACCGTGATTAGTGAATTTGAGGGGAATACTAGTAATACCTACGGACATGTTGAACTCGATCTCCAAGTTGGTAGGATCCAGGCCAAGGTGAAATTCTATATTATCAAAAAGACTCTGGGTTACCACATGATTCTGGGACGTCCCCGGCTTCATGAAAACCAGGTTATACTCTCGACCTATCATCAGTGCATCAAGGCAGTTCATGAAGGGAAGATTGTTCGGATTGCGGCATCGCCTTCGCCTTATGTTCTGGCTAGCGAGATAATCATTCCTAGTAGGATCCCAGGCCCTCCTATCCAGATTTATAGCACTACTCTCCCTACTTAGGAGTCTATTCAAGAAGCTGATCGTCTTCCATCTCCGACGCCTCTCAAAGAAGTTGTTAAGAATCAGAAGAAAGTGGTTTTGTTCAAAAGGATCAACGCACCAGTCGATAGAACTCTAAGTCGTTCAGGTCACAAAAAGGGGAGTTTCACGCAGGAATATATGGTGAGTCTCTCTTTTGGAAGGATTCTTTACTAACGTCGTTACTAAACACAACCGGATATATGGTGAGTCTCTCTTTTGGAAATAGTCAAGATGTTCAACTCAGAGGATGAGACTTGTTAAACTCCATAGATGAAACGTCCCGACTGGGGACTGAACGGAATTTAGGCTCGGGAAACGAGCCTACAAGCTATCTAGTAGGACGTGTTTTGTTAGGTATTTTGTTAGTGGTTGGTTAGATTTTCTTTCGATATGTATTTCTTTCTTTCAATCAATAAATTGTGTGCCAAACTCTGTGCACTCAAATCTTTTAGAAAAATCTTATATCCAAAATTCAAAACCTAAAGAAATAATAGTAAGAAAGCCAAACCACTATAAGAAAACTTGTCTCTCAAATCACTCAACAAAAAACTAGCCAACCTAAAGAAAACTGTCCAAAACCAACTTTTCTCCCCAGGAAAAGATTTCCTTCTTCCTGTTCAGTTCATGCACCTTGATTTCTGCATCTCGCGTCATTTGCTTTGCACGCTCCACCTCCTCAGCTACTAGTTTCTCCTCAAGGGTAAGAGCATCTCTTGAAAAGCGAGGGCCAGAGTGCAACAACTTTTCAAATTCGGCTTGGATATTGTTGAGCCATTCTCGGATCCATTTCACGTTGAAGCGAAGATTTTCACAAGTGGTCACGAGCTTCTCAAGATCTATGAAGTACCTAGAAGGGATGTTGTTTAGAGTCAAGTCTCGTACGGCATCAAGGGTCTCCAGCAAATCGTTAACTATTTCGATCATGGGATGAACAACATAAGTTATTATCCCCATTGTAACAATGTGGCCATATCTTTGCCAAATCGACCGGTACAGTTCGGCATATTTGGTAGCAACACCGAATCCCCCTACGAGTATCTCATTTGAATCCAGGATTGCACTAGGGCCAACAAAATCAAGACCTGCGGTAGGATATTAAACGGTATTCGATGGCTGTGCTTCGTCTCTTCGGGTTTCTTCGACACGAGAATCACCGGAAGTTGGAGACTGATGGGTGGCTGAAACATCGTCAAGAGAGGATATTCCTATTAGATTTCTAGTAAACGCATCCTGATTCATTCCCTCGTCATGAGTCTACAAAAGAAGATGGGATCAAATAAGGTATATTGAGATATGGAAGTAAAAGGGAAATTTAGGTTTGGCGACTAAATTTGCCTCATAGGTGGGATTAGAGTTCATGGAGACAAAGTCCACGTCTTATACTAATATAAGGGAAGTTAATGAAGTTATAATACCCCAGGAGGCATACTCAAGGCGTCACAACATGCAACGGATCAAGGAATATGGGAATCCTCTTACAATTAGGATTGATGTACACTGCCATGAGAAGACGCGTTAACTGGCGAAAATTTGTAAGGAATTTTAGGGTGCTGTCTTGAGAAAATATGTTTGTCTATGTCTCTGCTACAACATATCCAAAGGGAGTCTCAAACGGATAAGTGAACTAGGAGATTTGGTCCCAACATCAAAGTAAGCGCAATCTGAAATACTCCTGAAGTTCTATACGGGATTTCTGATGACAAAAGTACGTGACTGGTTGACTGACCTAAACAACTCGGAATCAGGTCATTCTTTTTGTGTTGAATATTTAATTCTTTTCTCTTCTCAAATTGGGGATGGTAGCTCAAATCCGACATTGTATGAAGATTCTACAGTCCATTTTATACAAGTCTATTGAATCTGAAAATTTCTGATGAGTACTCGAATTCCTAGGGTATGACCACCACGGTACCAACCATGAATGAGAATACTTATGTGAGTAAAAGGGGGGGAGATTCTTACCAGTGGCATTCCTAAAGAAGTAGGAGAAGGGTTTTCCGTCATGGTAGGTTCGAGACAATCTATATCAGCTTCTATGTCATCAACCTGGGAATCAATTTCTCTTCGAGCACGAACGGAACGTCCAATCTAAAACAAGAAGCTCACCCAGTTAAATTCTAAAGGAATATGATTAAGTCATGGAAATAGTTAAACAGAGAAATACTTATTCGGTTACCGCAAGGGGATGAATGTTTAGAACTTGGTTCTCGAGATGCGAAGATTACATCATCTTCCAGAATATCTTGTATGAAATTACTAATGCTCACAAGTTGTTCCATCCAGTAAGTTCGACCTTTTGGAGATACATGGCCGGTCCTTTGAGCATGAAATAAGGGAAATTTTCTTTGCAAACCACTTACAGTACAGAGATTTCGCTGGATCTTAGAAAGCGTGGATGGTCCTTTGCGAAAATGGATATCCTTGTCAAATCTCATCTGACGAGCAGCTCTGTCGATATTGTAAGGTTTTATACTGAAGTCACCACGAGTATCCAAACTCAAGACACGAGCCGGATAACTACTAAATACATATGTAGCTTCGGCCTCAGATAAATGGTCACGGCCTTCGGGAAGTAATACGACGTCTTTCATTAAGGAAAACGAATGCAATTGAACCACACCCTCGGGAATTCGTGTCCAGGGATGAAAAGTGACGGATTTTTCGTTATCCATCAATGCAGACAAGCGATGATGAATCGGATACTTATTGCACCAACGAAAAATCCTGGCTACCGGTGGATCACTAGTCTTCAGTGAATGAGGGATGGGGATGTATTTCTTAAAATGTTCCCATAGCCACGCCTGAAGGAAGCACACGTTCACCCAGGTATCCGTTCTTTTATTACCATTCGAAGATGTCATATCCTGTACAAAATTGTCTAAGGTCGAGTACATAGTCCCTAAGAATAGGTTCCCAATAGGAAATATTATTCCCCGAGCCAGTTTTATCGCCATAGGAATCAACGCAGATTTTAGCTCTTCGCCATTCGAGTTCTCAAAAACATCTTTAGATAACCATAATAATATGAAAGCAGCAATCTGCGTGGTTGAATAAGATGCAAATCCGGAAAGTCCTTCATTACTATGCCAATGGCTAATCAAAAACTTATATCTATTCTTCTTAATAACTGCTTGAGCATGAGTATGATCAATGGCTTCGGATAGAGCTAGGGATACTTCTTTTTCACTATCGTCTAATGTTAAAGAGAAGGTACCTGTAACTGGAAGATGAAAAAGTGCGTCTACGTCTTCTAGAATAATTGTGAGTTCTCCCCAAGCGAAAACGAAGGTGTGAGTCTATTTATTCCAACAACATAGCAAGGCTATCAAGTTAGCAACGTCTTTCTTTATTTTTAAGGACCCTGAAGCTAAAACTGCATGGTAGATGCCGAATCTCTTCAAGATTTGTTGAATTTCGTTGCCCCTAAGCATATATTCTACCCAGTCCGGCCAAGAATCCATGGGTTCCTGACGAGCTTTGAATTTCACTACTGAGGGCTTCACAGTTTTTCTTTCCATGGAAAATCGCAGTACTGAAAAGGGGACGAGTGGTTGGTTTTGAGAAGTAATTCTATTACAGAAATGAGAGCATCACTCACCTGGGGACTAGGATAACTGTCGATTAATTCAGTAAAGTGGTGGAATTCATCATTGAAGTTAGGGATCTCTTTACTGTTGGCAGCTCCATTACTCGTTGCGGAATCGCCCATATTGCTGTCATCTTCATCACACATATTAGGAGATTTACGAACCATTCTCAAGACAAGATCAAAGCAAATAAAAGGCTAGTTTATTTTCTAAAAAAGAAATATTGGACAAGAAGAAAATTCATGTACAAGAGTTGTATGTATGCGTATGTGTAGATGTACATATACATATATATATATATATATATATATATGCATGAAACGGCCAAGATATGGAATTATAATGGAAATAGGACTTGTGAAGGAGGTGAACCGGTTTTCATGTGTTGTCACATGTCAAAGTACTTCTTCTTATTTGATTAAACCCAAAAAGGGAAGCCTTGAAGCAAAAGGAAAAGGAGTTAGAGCTAAAAGAGGAAATCAAAAGAATTTGGGTCAAATAAGGAAACCAAGGTCTTTTCTCCTTCCAAAATTCCTCCAAGCCGTGTCAAGCCTTTCCTATGCGTGGGTATAGTTTTATAGGACAATGGGACGTCACTTATTCTCTCTGAATTTTTTCACAGGGATCAAAGTCGAAGAGAATTAGGGTTTTGAGGAAAATAGCCCTAATTTGGCTCAAATAAGGAAACCAAGGTCTTTTCTTTTTATAAAATTTCCTTAATCCATGGACAAGCCTTTTTCATGCGTGAGGATGCTCTCCTAGGCCAGTGGGATGTGATTTATTCTCTCAGAATTTTTTCAGAGGGATCAAAGTCGAAGAGAATTAGGGTTTTGACGAAAAAGCCATAATTTCAAGAATTTTGTGAAAAAAGGGATTTGTTCTAAAAGAGAGGGGACTGAGCCTCTCCCATTCTCTTAGACGGTTTTATAATCCTCTCTCAATCCCTTGTTTCTCATTGCTCTTCAACAAAAACGAGCTCATAAGGGATTTTGGCCAAAGTACCCTTATATTGTAGTTTTGAGTATTTTCAAAAGAGGAAGCCTTAATGCAACTAGAGACCGACCAAGCTCTCATCTACTCATTCCAAAGGCCTCATGCACGTGAATATTGATTTCTCCAAGTGTCCAAAGAAGAACGGGATTGAAACGGAGTCCAGAAAAGCAGAATTTCAAAAAAAATAAGGGGAATTAGCTTAAATAGAGAAGTTCGAGTTCATAATTTCCAAAGGCAGGACCAGACACGTGCCTATCTCCCTATCTTAAACCGTGACCATGCCTGTGAAATCTCATGGTTTCTCTCATGCCAAATAAAATCAAGCTCATAATGGTTTTTGATGAGAATACCCTTAAGTTTCAAAAGTATGTATTTTCTATGATAAGAGGTGTCTGATTGGTACAAGGGATTAAACAAGCTCTCATGACACAAGGTAGGCGGCACAAGATAGGTGCGCACATTCCAAGCCTTGTCAAGCCTCTTCAGAGTGTCTGAAGGAGTCATACGTGAAGAAAAGAGAAATTAGGGTTTAGGTACAGTACAAGCCTGAATTCAGAATTTGCGTGGAATAGGGACTCCGTCAAAAGTAAGTGTCCATATTTTATCACGGCCCTTCACTAACATCAAGGCCATCCAGGAACCGTTCAATAAATTTTCCCTTCCCCACATGCTTGTCTATTCAGAAACTCAAGGATGCACAAAGGGAGAAAATTAGGGTTTTGGCCGAGTAAACCCTAATTAACAAATTTCATGCGTTCAAGACGGAAAATTTTGTCTCATCAAGACTTCATTATCACGTTATTAACATCCAACACAAAGTCCCAGGAAATTCCAAGGTCCGGAATTGATTCCAAGATCAGGGTCATAACAATTGAAGGCTAAACATCAATTCGAGGATTCTGCAAGTCTAAAAGGATGAACGAATTGTAATTGCGTACGAATGATTTTTCTTACCATCTATATACTCATCATAGAACAATCAAGGTTCTACTCTGAGTAGGGGACTTAATGTAGATGGTGAAATTTGGATAAGGGACAAATGTGTCATTTCAACCCTATAGACGGAATTCAACTCTCACGGGAGAGATTAAGCCCTTGGCCCTAAAGGCATCCTTAGCCACAATTTCTAGTATACGTCCCCGCGAGACACTGCTGGTTGTGATATCGTGATTCCTATAGCACATCCTCAACGAGATACTGCTGATCACGTAGGTTCTGTAGAGCGTAAAACGTCCCCGACAGACTTATGAACCAGAACAGCCACAATTCCAGCATGTCTTCGCGAGACGCAGCTGATTGTGATGCCATGATTCCTAGTATACATCCTCAACAAGATGCTGCTGGTCATGTAGGCTCTGTAGATGTGTAAATACGTCCCCAGCGGACTTATGACCCAGAGCGGAGATATACATATCTCATGTAAGCACGACTCACCCTGTTTGAGATCAAGGACTGATTCCTATTACATCATCGCTAGATACACTGGTCATGTCTGCTCTAGGCTCTGACTCGACTTACTGAGGTTTTCGGATAACTTCTAGGACATCCCCATGAGATACACTGGTTATTCTACCTCTGAGCCCTTTCGACAGACTCCTAGAACATTCTTTCGAGATACACTAGTCTTGTTGGCTCATCATAGAGACACATAATTGGCTCGCAGAGACATTAATCGGGCATACAAAGCCTTTTTCTCTCTCTCAAGGACGAGTCCCAGCTGACCACAAAGAGATACAGATCCGTGATTTTGAGCCGTCCGCAAAATCTCGGAGAGATTCAAATCTCTCTGCAAAATCACGGAGAGATTTTTAGCCGTCCGCAAAATCTCTCTATAAAATCTCGGAGAGACTTTGAGTCATTCGTAAAATCTCTGAGAGATTCAAATCTCTCCACAAAAATATCGAAGAGATTCAAATCTCTCCTCAAAATCTCGGACAGATTCACATGATAGGCACACGCCTTACCTGGTGCTCAAGCCTATTTCTCAGCCTCTCAAATATACTCACGGCTAGTAAATTGAGCCTGAACTATATATGGTTATCCAAAAACGTGGATAAGCTCTCTTGAGCTCCGCATGCTCAACAAAGGGACCCATAAACAATAATACAGTTTTCACATGACATATGTGACCGGCCATGGAGAGAAGGAGATCAACTTCAGCTCCTCTCACACTTTGCACACGATTCCTGAAGAATTCCATTCCTTTTCACGTGACTCATCCTAGTCATTCTCATAAATCAGATAATATCTCTCTATCTTGGCCAACTCGGCTAAAGAGAATATTTCTCTCTCAACACATCATCACAAAGGCTGACTCATCTTCACACAAATGGGGGGATATCAATTAGGGTTTTGGTTTGGCGGTCTACGACACCTGTGAGGAATACCCAACTTATTTCTCACCGCAAAAGAGAGTAAAGGCGGTGGAATAATCAGATAAACTCAACCTAGTTTATCCCTATTCCTGAAGAGACGGGAGAATTGTTCCGCACGGCACGGAAAGCAATCCTTATCTTCACCGACTTGAGATTAAAGAATTCAACTATAAATAGGTCATCTATTTTCCAAAGTTATGATCATCTTTCTCATAACCTCTCAGAGCAATAACTTGTTCTCTGATCTCTCTCTTCATCTGCTTCCCTCCCTAAGGCCAGCCCTAAACCTCCATCTCTGTGACAGAAGCATCCTTTGAACATCTACTATGCGTGGTTTAGGCGAATAATGTTCGTGCTCAACCTCCCGAAACTCACTTTCAAAACCCTAGAATCCCATCTTTAGCCTCTCACCGATTTTGGGTAACTACACATATGTATTTGTAGTATGAACTACACAATAATTTCCCCCCTTTTTGTCAATATAAATTGGCAAAGGTACGAAAACTAGCTGGATCATAATGAAATTCTCAAAGAGATACTTCATGACTAAAAGAGAATATATCAACTTTGTTTCGATGATTTCACATAGTCGAAACCTAGTGCATTCATCAAGGAGTTTATAAAGATACAATATAACTCCTACAATATTCCACAGCCGCACTCCTCACAAAGATTTGGCAATTAAGCATAAGTTCAATTAAGAACTCTCCCCCATAAAATGTCATTCCCGAAAGAACAACAAGAGCGACTTTACGAAAAGAAGGATTTCTTTGGACATTAACAAATCACATGAAACATGAATTTGTATCCAGAAAACTCAATTAGATTAACCACAAAGGAACCTCAATGATTAATTTAATCGGAAATTCTCAACATAAGAAAACTTACGGAGCCGTACAGTACTTTCACACAGAAGTGGATCAGGGAAAGATCAATACTGCGGAATATTCAAAGATTCATTCTATTTTTCATCAATATTTGCATAATGACACCATAGATTTAATCTTTGACATCAAAAGTTCATTCTATTTTCCATCAATATTTGCATAATGACATAATAGACTTAACTTTTGACATATATTCAGCCGAACTTCTTATGGATTTAACACATTTAGCAGTTTAATTGAAAGATAAAATCATTCAAGGCTAAAATACCATTAAAGTCATTACAACCATTAAAAATAACAGTTTAATAAGTTCGACATAAGAAGTTCAACATAAAATACCATAAGCAGAGACATAAACAAAACAATTAAACATTGATTAACCAATCATCTTATAATAGTCCCTAGCAATTTCATCAAATTTCTCAATCAACTCTGGATAAGCTTGTGAGGCATAATCCAATTGATCTTGCTGATATTCAACTTGTTGTCGAAGATGGATGATTTCAGGATTAGGAGGTGCTGGAGTTCTGGCTGGAATCTAACTGGAGTTTCGCACATCTTTTCGATGCTTTTCATGGTCGGGACTTTTGGTCCTCCAAGACTGGTTCCAACAGAAACAATGCCAAAATTACTGCAAATCCTTGAGATAAGACAAGGAAATCCAGGAGTCTTCTTTGAAGTCTGTCTCACACTTATCATCTGACGAATAATAAGGCCACTAAAATCAATATTCCTCCCTTCAACAATGTAATAGACCAATTTCAGCTAGAGATCTAGTCCATAACAGTCGTTCAATAGTGCTGGGCATCAAGTTTGCCACAAGTAATTTTCCAACAACTTTTGGAAACAACGCAACATCATGAACATCAGTCTTCCCATCCTTCCAGGTTGTATCCTTCGCAAGGAGAAAGTTTGAGAGTTCATTTGCAGAAGGTCTCAAATGCTCAGGTTGTGGTACTTGGAAGTCACCAACCCGGGATAAATTCAAAATCTCAGCAATTACTTGACGATTCACAACAAAAACTTCATTACGAACAATGGTCTTGAACGTGCAGTTGACAGTGTCCGCTTCATGTAAGCTAGCATAAAATTGGGCAGTCATTTCTATATGTGCTCTTCCCATGGGATGAAGAATTATACCTCACTTATGGTTTTTGAAGAAACCAGGAAGACCATCTACACTAAGTTCCGAGGGATTATAAATCCTCTCCATAATAGGCGTTTTTGTACTATATTCTACAAAATAATCACGAGCTTCTACGTCCACGAACCTAGTTTATAAGCTTGGATCATAAATAGTATCACGATTTTGACCACCCGAACTTTCACCACGACTAAATCTCTTCCTAGATGCCATTAAAATCAAGGAGAAGCTAAAGAACAATGAGTCACTTACCGGGTACACGAACTGTTGAAAATGGTGAAGCTCCGGAAATGGACGAGAAGGAGAATCAAAGACTAGCCCCGTGATGTAAACTTTTACCGTGAATCCAACGGTACCAAGAACGCTCAGAAAGATTGAAAAATGAGGTTTTGGTGATTTTGAGTTTGCGAACTCTTGGGTTTTTCTCTTTCGTTCTTGAACTGTCGAGAAGAGAAGGTGAAAAGAAAAAAAATAATTATTTCTCTCTTTTTATGTGTAGATTAATTAGGACCTGAACCAGTATGTTTGGGAACAAGGTTCTACCACGAACTGGGTTCATGTTCGACGTACGTGAATCGTGCGTGTGAAACCAAGGACCCGTTTGTTTTATGCTACATCGATTTTTGAAAAGCAAAAAACTTTTTCTTGAGCAATTCTTTGTATAGTCAAGAAGTAATAACACAAAGAGGTCTTGCACACCGTGACACCAGGAGAGAGTTTCTTTCCAACAACTCTTGCACTCGACAAGAATAAGAGACAACCAAGAATATTTTTTTACAAGTCTTAAAAAAGACCTTAAAGGAGCACTCACAGATTTGTGTTCCTGATGTCTTATTTTTAAACTTAATAAAAATAGTGTGTACAGATAATGTTTAGTACTGCGTAGGGAAACTCTTCTGGTGTAAAGAGACATCCTATCATGTTTATAACAGTAAGTAAAACAATTATCATGACACAGTGTATCAGTATTTGGCTGACGAATTGAGTCATCTTCTGAGATGGGACTAACAAATGTATGAGATTTAGACTCTTCTTGCAATATCTCCAGTTTGTTACAATTTTTTGGAATACAGAAGGAAGAGTCACCCTCACAAATAAGTAGATCAATATCAACCTCAACATGAAGATTATTCATCATAACTTGATTTAGTTTATAAAGAGAATCTTGTTCTTTTAAGAGATATGACTCAACATCAAGAGATAAACTTTGAAGTTTCTTTTCAAGCACTGAGAACACTTCAAGGGATTTTAAACTTGGTGGAGGTTTAGATAGAATTTCTTCTACAGATTTTATTAAATCAGTCATGGAAGAAAAATCAGAAATCCCTGGATCTGGTGGTACGTTTACAAAGATAGCACTTCTGTCCATAGAGTCAGATTGCTACAAACACGGACTTATGAGGTCTTAAACGTGTTTGCCTGCTCTGATAGCAATTGAAAAAGCGGGGGTCTAACAACCAGACCCAATATTTCGTTTCGGAAATATGTATGGACTAACTCCAATATATTTCCAAGAGAATCAACTAGACAGTCAGACTCAATCAAGGAAAATACATCCAAGAGTTATATCTCTGTTTCTCAATGTAATTAGCAAATCATAGAAATCCGTGAGCCTGATTAATATGAGAAACAACTTGAACGGTACCAAAGACCAATGTTCAAGTGTCAATCAACAACCAAAGGTTGGATTTACCAATTGATTGAACTACACACAACCTGTGATATTTCAATTATATAAACAAATATAATGCGGAAAAGAAATAACACAGACACCAGAAATTTTGTTAACGAGGAAACCGCAAATGCATAAAAACCCTGGGACCTAGTCCATATTTGAACACCACACTGTATCAAGCCGCTACAGACTCTAGCCTACTACAAGTTAACTTCAGACTGGAATGTAGTTGAGCCCTAACCAATCTCACACTGATTAAGGTACAGTCGCGTTCCTTACGCCTACGAATCCCAACAGGACTCTACGCACTTGATTCCTTTAGCCGATCTCACCCACAACTAAGAGTTGCTACGACCCAAAGTCGAAGACTTGATAAACAAATCTGTCTCACACAGAAAAGTCTATTGAATAGATAAATCTGTCTCCCACAGAAATACCTATGAGTTTTTGTTCCGTCTTTTGATAAATCAAGGTGAACAAGAACCAATTGATACACCTGACTTATATTCCCGAAGAACAGCCTAGTAATATCAATCACCTCACAATAATCTTAACCGTATGGTAGCGGAACAAGATATTGTGGAATCACAAATAATGAGACGAAGAGCTTTATGATTACTTTTTATATCTTACCTATCGGAGATTAAATCTTGAGCAAATCTTAGAGAAGATAGTACTCAATACGATAGAACAAAGTAAGATCAGAACACGCAACTACAGAGAAAATAGTTGGGTCTGGCTTCAGAATCCCAATGAAGTCTTTAAGTCGTTAACCTATAATGGTTTTAGAAAAACCTAGGTTAAAGGAGAATCAACTCTAGTCGCAACTAGTATCACACATGAGGTGTGGGGATTAGGTTTCCCAGCTGCTAGAGTTCTCCCTTATATAGTCTTCAAATCAGGGTTTGCAATCAATGTTACCTTGGTAACAAAGCATTCAATATTCACCGGAAAACCTGATTGGATTCAAGCTAATATCTTTCAACCGTTAGATTGAACTTAGCTTGTTACACACAAATGAAATGTACCTATATTTAGATAAGGGTAACCATACCAAAATGTTTACACTTGGTTGGCTCAACAATGTTTAACCGAAGTTAGCCATATGAACACTTTCATATCAACCTTGTTCAAATGAAACTAGTTATAGAGTTGTTCAATTATTTATATTCTCATAGAAGTATACAAGACACAATTGAAACAAAATCGGTTTTGATTCACTCGAATCAATTCATGAACATTATAGCCACGGTTTGCAAAGATTGCATTCCTTATTATATAAATGTATTTGTTCATGAGTATAACCGATTTTAGAACTTAACCCACTCAAGTATGCAAACGGTTACGCATACCTAAGTTCACGGACCTGGTCTTGTTCTCCAGTATGCAAACGGGTACGCATACTGTCTTTCATGACTGAACTCAGTTTAAACCAGTACGCATACGGGTATGCATACTATAGTTCCCGGACTTCAACTGTTGAATTAGTACGCATACGGATATATATACTCAATTCCCGGACTTGGAATACATTTGCAACAGTTAGCATACAAGTACGCATACTGTGCTATATCCAATCAAAGGTTAATTGTTTTAAACTCCCATTTCAATCATTGAAACATTCTTAGAAGACGAGAATAGCTGTCGCACACAAACTATTAGCTTCAAAGCAATTTTCAAGTGATCAAATGATCAATACGAAACATTCTGAGTCTACATCAAATGACTGTCTCACACAAATCATGTAAGATGTAACCAGGTGATTTTCACATGATCATCTTTTGACTTTCTTCAAGAATAAAAGATGAACTTGGTTAAAGAGAAAGCTTACCAACATATATTTCGAGAAATATGTAAACGAGTTAAACTCAGCTCGAAATATCAAATGTGTATAAAGTAAAGTCTATATAGCTATACGACTTTTGTCTCAATAGGAGATAGAGTAGAAATAGACTTCTGAGTGATAGATGAGTTCAAGTCTCCACATACCTTTTGTTGATGAAGTTCCACAAGCTCCCCTTAGTAGTTCTTCGTCCTCAATCGATGAACGCTGTGAAGTCTAAAGCTCAACTACACATTCTATCCTAATCCGAGACATAGCTATAAGTAGACTAGAAATCAATACTTATAGTTTTGACAACTAAACTTGACAAACAAGCTTGATATAGCAATGCTTGCGAGTTCGACCGAGAAGTGCTCTAATAATCTCCCCCTTTGTCAATTTTAGTGACAAAACTATCAATACATATGGATTACAAAATAAATAAACTTTGTAGCTTCTCATCCAAATGCTTGATTTCCTTGGTTCTTCAACATTACTCGAAATCTTCGTCACTTCCAAGTACTCCAGTGATTCTGAACGTGTTCAACTCAGCATCATAGTTGTTGAAGATCCGTAGCCATAACAATAAGAAAACAGAGGTTCTCAATTATTGTTATACTGTGTCATAGTATTATTACACAGTATCAAAGTTCAATTGTATCACAACTTTGACAATAATACTATGGTGATATGTATCACTCCCCCTTAGTCAATATTTCATCTCACAATGAAACCATTCCCCCTTACATAATGATCCGCAAACCATATGTATTTGTAGTATGAACTACACAATAATTCTCACCCTTTTTGTCAATATAAATTGGCAAAGGTACGCAAACTAGCTGGATCATAATGAAATTCTCAAAGAGATACTTCATGACTAAAAGAGAACATATCAACTTTGTTTCGATGATTTCACATAGTCGAAACTTAGTGTATTCATCAAGGAGTTTATAAAGATACTTTATAAAGATACAATATTCCACAGCCGCACTCCCCCACAAAGATTTGGCAATTAAGCACAAGTTCAATTAAGAACTCTCCCCTATAAAATGTCATTCCCGAAAGAACAACAAGAGCGGCCTTACTTTTACAAGAAAAGAAGGATTTTTTTGGACATTAACAAATCACATGAAACATGAATTTGTATCCAGAAAACTCAATTAAATTAACCATAAAGGAACCTCAATGATTAATTTAATCAGAAATTCTCAACATAAGAAAACTTACGGAGCCGTACAGTACTTTCACTTTCATTAACTGCAAATCCTTGAGATAAGACAAGGAAAGCCAGGAGTCTTCTTTGAAGTCTGTCTCACACTTATCATCTGACGAATAATAAGGCCACTTAAATCAATATTCCTCCCTTCAACAATGTAATAGACCAATTTCAGCTTGAGATCTAGTCCATAACAGTCGTTCAATAGTGCTGGGCATCAAGTTTGCCACAAGTAATTTTCCAACAACTTTTGGAAACAACGCAACATCATAAACATCAATCTTCCCATCCTTCCAGGTTGTATCCTTCGCAAGGAGAAAGTTTGAGAGTTCATTTGCAGAAGGTCTCAAATGCTCAGGTTGTGGTACTTGGAAGTCACCAACCCGGGATAAATTCAAAATCTCAGCAATTACTTGACGATTCACAACAAAAACTTCATTACGAACAATGGTCTTGAACGTGCAGTTGACAGTGTCCGCTTCATGTAAGTTAGCATAAAATTGGGCAGTCATTTCTATATGTGCTCTTCCCATGGGATGAAGAATTATACCCCACTTATGGTTTTTGAAGAAACCAGGAAGACCATCTACACTAAGTTCCGAGGGATTATAAATCCTCTCCATAATAGGCGTTTTTGTACTATATTCTACAAAATAATCACGAGCTTCTACGTCCACGAACCTAGTTTATAAGCTTGCATCATAAATTGTATCACGATTTTGACCACCCGAACTTTCATAGCTATTACATAGCTCTACTTTCCTACCGAAAATGAGCGTATTCCGAGATGTATAACACCATCATCTACTACTTTGAAAATGAACTGTTGAAAATCTGCGGATTTCTGGCCGTCGAAATTAAAACCGGTAAATTGTGAGGTTTTATATTTCGAAATGAGCTCATTTTTGGTAGGAATGTATAACTTGGTAAGAGGAACATACCCTCAAAATATTAGCTTCAAATCCATTACAGTTTGATATTTATTCACAAAAATAACGTCCAACATGTGAGATAGTGTGATAATAAGAGTGTGAAGGGATCCTTCCTCTTATTTAAACTATGCAATATAAAGCTTCTTGATATAAGTCAATGGTCATTTTCGATGCCCTTAGTCAACATAGATAAATAGAGAATACTTTTAGTCCTACATGTGAAACAGGAAATTCATGCAAGTCTGATTTTTTTTTCATTCGCTAAGTTCACTCGACTTGGCTGGATACAAACTGTAAAACAGTTCTCGGTATTTAATATTCTAAAGCTGTGATTTTTTAAAGAAGGATACGCTCACTATAGCATCCAATTCCGAAAATGAATAATTATTATTATTATTATTATAAGTAAACTTTGAAGTGGGTTTTTTGTAAGGGTTTGTTTCGGTGGTTCAGTGTTTTTTTATTTGTACAGCTTTGAAGGTTTGGGTTGTGAGGGTTTGGGTTTTGCTATAATTAGTGTTTTAACGAATGGTATTTTAAGCTTTTAATTAGGTTTATTTACCTAATTTGAACTCTTAATTTCCCATTCCTTGAATCCTAATTGCCCTTTTAGTTCTCTCTTTTGTGAACTGGTTTGTGTGGTTATTCTCTCTGCCTTTGTGAAATGCCGACAACCAGATCATCATCTGTTAGTATTACTCCATCAGCAAGTATGCCTAACTATTCAGGAGTTGGTTCTTTGGACTCTTCTTCGACATAGGCTTCTGTAAGTTCTTATGCGCAATCTACATGTAATGACAATGAATTCGTTGGTGATGCAGCATGTCACTGCCCTTACATGCACTTTGAAGATTTTCAGGATGGTGTAGGTGGTAGAGGTTATGCTAAGACCTCTATTCTTCAGCATATACAGGATGGCATTTATCTATTGAGAATGGTATTTCTATATGTAGGGAAAGAATTCATGCTAAGGCTTATGTTTACAGGTCTTGGGAACGATTGTTGAAACAATTGCAGATATGGTTATGCTTTCCTTGTATGCATTGGTACTCATGGAAACGACCATGTCGTGATCATGGAGGTAATGGTGTCATAAAAGGTCTATTTAACGGTAGAAGTGCTGATTTCCTTTTATATGGTGTTGACAAACCTACTTCCGCTACCTGTGACACTAATACCAACTTGGACATACCTACAAGTAGTGTTGATGATTCTTTGAGTCTTTCTGTTAATTTGCTGGACTTGGTGTTTCAGAAACAGATTACTACTATATCAAGCATTCCACCACTTTGCAGGCTCAACTTTTCTAGAACTCTAAAGGCTTCTATTGATAAAGTTTTGATCCAACCTAATGATTTAGCTTCATGGTTGAAGTTGCTTCTGCTTCCCACCTTCACTCTTAATCTTTATGTACCAAAGAGCTCTATGGAGGAGAGATCAGGCACTAGGAAAAGGCTACAAACAGCTTCAATCAACCAGGCCCTGGATAAGTGGAGAGAACCAAATGGCTACATCACATTGGTACAACAATTGTTGGAGACTAACAAGGAGATTTAGAGAAGTAGGAAACTTAGCAAGAAGAAGCAAAAGCCTGATATTGAAGCTTGCAAAAAGAAACTCAGTTATGGGCATTATAAAGCTGCAATTAGGATCCTCTCTTCTAATGGTGTAGCACCATATAATCCTTACACCCTACATGAGCTTCAACTGAAACACCCTTATGCTCCTCCTCCCATCATACCTCCAGATGATATTGATGTTGCATTTGTGTCTGTTGATGTCAAAGCTGTTTTGACTGTCATCAGGAGCTTCCCCGAGGGAACTTCATGGGGAAGAGATGGACTTAGAGCACAACACCTTTTGGATGCTCTAAGTGGGTCAGCAGCTGCAGTTTCTGAAGAATTGCTTAATTCAATTTCAGGTGTTGTAAACTTATGGCTCTCTGGCAAATGTCCTTCTGTTTTAGGGGAATATATTGCTAGTGCTCCTCTCACACCACTCATTAAACCTGATGGGGGTATCAGGCCAATTGTAATTGGTACCATCTGGAGAAGGTTGTGTTCTAAGCTTGCAGCAAGTTCAGTGAGCCAGACCATGACTGCATACTTGGGTAACCACCAGTTTGGAGTAGGTATTGATGTATTTTGTAGTTGTAGTAAAAATAGTGGTAATAAGATTCGTTGCTCGAACTTGTGAAGGATTTTTTTTATACTTAAATTAAACTCAACAATTCAAATAAATTATATCAAAATATAAAGAAATACCGAGACTCTGGATTCTACCATTGACCAATTAATTGATAAACTCTAATCAATATTCATGCAATATTTTTCTTTAAAGTGATTCTAATATTTGCCTCTAATAGATTTTTGAAGTAATAGTTGTAATCACAAAGCATGAAACATCAAAAGTTTTAAAACCTAGCATGTTCCATCAAAACAACTCACAACTACTCAATAAAAATCAATTTTTCTATATTCATTCTATGCAAATAATCATATAAAAAATTGCAAAAATTAATTAAAATAGAATTATACCACTTTTCATGAAACAATGGCTTCCTCCGTCGCCTCGGCTAAGGGGTTTAGCTCCTCATATTAATCATGTTCTCAAAATACATGTTTATGGTTCAAAAATTGATTAAAAGAGTGAAAAGAATATACTGTAGTCGCTGAAAGTCTAAAACAGAAGACTGTATCGTTGCTGAAGGGTTTCAGTCACTGCAGACAGGAACGATAGAAGCTCGTTGTCACTAGAAATAAGTCTGCCTCTGCGACTATTGCATGTGCGTCTTATGTTCTTCGTCTTCTTCTTCTTCAGCAGCAGCAGCAGAGTTTCTGTACTCGATTTTCTTCGCCTCTCTAGTGCTCTAAACTTCTCCAAACTCTCCCACATTGTTCGTCCCCCCTTTTTATGACTCGAATCAACCTATATATAGCCACCAGACCCAAAATTTCTCGAGTTAATCCACAAATATTCTCGTTTTTCTTTTCAGCAAGTTACGGGATTTTTCTTCCCTGTTTAATCTTCTCTACGCGTCAACTTGGTTTCCAAACTCTCATATACTCTCTCAAGACTGAATAAGGACTCAATACATTGCAATCTTAGCATAGAATCTCCCCAAACTTCTTTTATAAACCGAAAATATCTGAAAATGTAAATACTCCCTGTCGGAGATATATCACGTGTAAAACTCCTCTTTTCTCGATTCAATTAGTGTTACCAACCCTGTTTTGTCGTACAAGATTGATCCCTATCCAGAACTGTGAAGAAATCCCAAGAAAAACTCGTTGAAATAAAACCAGAAGAGTTCACAGGAAGCTGTAAACATTTTCCCGCTTTTTCTGTTTTGAAATTTTTGGGAAGAAAGTGACCTCCCCCTATCCAGTCCCGGTCTGTGTTTAGTAGCTGCATGGAAATGGGTTACCCCTTATCCAAAGTGAGAGTCCGAATAGAAAATGTCCTCCCAGGAGCCTTTAACAACTTTTCGAGTCAATTTTGCCGCAAAAGCCTATTCCTCCAAACACACCTACAAAGGGATAAAATACCAAAATTAGTACAAAAATGGGTACTAACAATATACACAAAAGAGATGAAAATAGACACATAAATGCGTCTATTAAATACCCCCAAACTTATTATTTGCTAGTCCCAAGCAAATCAAAACTACAAAATAAAATCCTAACTCACTGTCGCAGGCATCGTCGATTGCACTTAGCTTGTGCAACAAGCCTTTAAACCCCTAGGTGGCCCTAGTGGCCGAGTTATAGTCTCGGGAGGGTTTACCAGAGGTGTACCCACAAAACCTTTACTCTAGACCTTAGCTATCTACGCAGAACCTTGGAATGCACTAAAGAACCTCCTTGGTTGGCATACTTATTGATTACGGGAGGAAGTACCCTGATGCGAAATTCCAATTGATGTATATGAGTTTGCACTCAAATATACTAAAATTCATATATAAGTGACAGAGCTCTACTCAGATAGTCGCACTATGGACATCAATATCCGGAATCAAACAAATCACACGAATAGATTAAGAAGATGGATATAGAAATAGATGGTTGCGAATGGACTTCAATGCCAAGATGAACCTATGACCTAGTGGATTGAGATACTGGTCTGGACTAATATCAACACAACTGGCATATACAAGGGAACCAGTGGTCGACAATCCTAAATCTACATCAACACAGCTGGCATATACAAGGGAACCAGTGGTCGACTTTATAATAAACCTTTATTTTTTATTTTATTTTTAACGACATGATTAGATCTTTTGGATCCAAGCGCATGCTTCTTGTCAGCATATTACATGGTAATTCCCGTGGATCCTGCATTCCACGCTTGTTTAGGCTACGGAGACAGGGAGAACACACACATATTGCTATCCAAGTGTTATTTATTCCGATTGGTCTAATTGGTCTGGTTTTTTTTTTTTCATGCTAACTCAATCACTCTATTTCAACCCAGCAGACATCAACATAAAAATTTGCAAAAATAAAAACAGAAGTATAAGATGATTCCGAGATACGGTGAAACTATCATGTTGTTTCTAACACCTGAGCTCCGTGCTTTTATGAATAGACTCTTATAGATGTTTCCATCTAGTCAGATTGGTTCCTCAACTCCTAAACCAAAATGCTTCCATCCACTTAGATTGGTTAGTGCCATCCTTAATAGGCATAAATTTCTAGGCTCTGGAGTTAATTTATTATAACAAAAAGTAACAAAAAGTTTCTACCCCACCCCCAAACTTAAATCTAACATTGTCCTCAATGTTTCTAATTCAAGAACAGTACCAAAAGTATAAATAACATGAGGAATCAGTAAAAAGAGAAGTCGGAAAGATAGTACCTGGGTGAAGTGGAATCAAAAACCTACAAAAATATTTTACAACAGACAAATCGCCTCGATGGTCAATCAAGGTAAACAGGGTCCTCCAGAGGGACCTCCTTAACATCACCTGTAGAGTCAATAAAACTATACAACTTATGGACTCTGTGAGGAAGTTACAAGATCCGCAATCTGAGCTTTTACTTCTACGCAACTGTACTGGTGTGTCCAAACTTTACTTTACCATGCGCACCACTGATCCTCGAGTCCTACATGCTGCTGCCAATCACTTTGATCACCACTTGTTTCAGTACTTACAACATTTAGTCACAGGGGATGGTCCTGGGTTCGGTCCTCTTCAACGACGGCTAGCTACACTACCCATTAAGGATGGAGGGTTGGGAGTTTACACCATGGCAGATACAAGTCTGTATTGCTATCTCGCGTCTTGTGTCCAAACTAAGAGCTTACAAGGTACTATCTTACACTCTACAGACATTTCTGCTCCCAGCCATCAGTTTACGTCAGCCCTCAACAGGTATATGCAATCTTGTGGCCTTACTTCTTCTACTTTCAGTATCAAAGACATTGCCCCACACCCTATGAAATCATTGGCAGTTCGTTACTTTGATGTTGTTAAGAGAGAATTACCTACCAGGTTTGCAATGTCTGCCAGAGATGCAGTTCTTTAGCAGAGCAATAAGATGGCTCATGCGATGGATTTTTTAAAGGAGATTCCTATTGCTGGGCTCAATCAAACTATTGGACCAACATAGTTTAGGGCTGTAATCCAATACCGTCTTGGCGTGCCTCTTTTTTCTTAGAATAGTGTGTGCCCATGTTGCAGCCATAGTATGGATACATTTGGTGATCATGCCATCCATTGTGCGTATGAAGTCGGCCCCAAATTCAGACATGATCTGGTTCGCGATGTGGTCATGGATATATGTAACAAGGCTGGTATAGCTGCTAGAAAGGAGGCTTCTTTGGTATTTTTGGCTGATGGTAATGGTTTAAAACCAGCTGACATTCTTGTATACAATTGGGAGAACGGTCAAGACACTTTCCTTGACGTTACAGGGGTTTCGCCCTTCACAAGTGGTGGACTTCGTAGCTTTTTTCTGGGACATGCTATTCTACGGCTATCCATCGCAAGTGTGCCAAATACTTGGACACATGCACATCTCATGGCTACAGTTTTGGGGTTTTAGCCTTTTCTACTTTAGGTGAAATAGGAGATGATTTTATTGTTTTCTTGAACCGGTTGAGAAATTGTTTAACCAATTACGATGCTAATTCTAAGATAGGCAGTTTTCTTTTTCATAGGATAGGTTTAGCTATTCAAAAAGGAGTTGGGGCGCAACTTGTTGCTAAGCTCCCAACCAACCCCGTGTAAACTTTTAATCTTTTTTTTATAATAATAATAATATTATTATTAATTTTAATTTTAATAATAATAATAATAAAACGGGCACCTAGCTCAGCTGGTCATCCCCGTTTCCCAAAGTTTCATGCGCTCCAGGAGGTCCCAGGTTCGAGCCCCCAATGACGTAATATTGCAAGAATTAACATGGAAGGTAGAGTTAGCTTGCCCCCCTTGTGACACAATCTCAGCCCCACCATCCGCTTCGGCTCCCTTGGCTAGGTTACCCATGAGGCTCGCTGGTGTGCTAGCACAGCAACCTGTTCAATTAATGTAGTAGTATGTTGTTGGAGCTTAGCTTGTTAGGCTTCCAACTAGTTAATGTAATACTCTTTATCTAATAATAAATTATTAAAATAAATAAATAATAATAATAAAAAGACAATTAAAAGTTAAATATCCTAATTATGTGAATTATATAATTTCTAAGTGAGGTCAATACATGACAGCTAATTTAGAATAATTATGGTCTATGTAGTATACATTTTCTATTTCAACCACCTCATCTTTGTATAGTTGAATTTCCTGTAGCTTAATTAAAACAATTGCTTTCCGTGCTTGCAATTGCTCCATGTTTTAAATGATCAACATGTCTCATATATCTATTTTCTTAAGGATCGTTTGCTTCCTTATCCACTCAAGTATTTTCTTTTTTTACTTTTTTGCAAAACTATAGGCGGAAAGCAAAATTTGTTTCTCTTCATATTGTAAAAATGATAGCCTTTGGTACTTCTCCATCAGCTCGCACGTAAGATTTCTTCTCATGTTAAGCAGTGTTGTTTTTCTTACCTTCCCTGGTTTTGTTGTCTATTGCCTTTGCATCTGGTTCATCTACATCAGTCAAGTCATTGTCAATATGAATATAATCAACATCATCAACAACAAATAATTGATCAAGTGTCATTTCATTCCAATCTTTCTTTGAATTTTGATATTATTTTAATTTTTTGCAATTCATATCATGCTTTTCGTATATTCTTTACTAGATTATGACCCGTGCAGTAACGGTCTGGGATTTAGTCATTGTAACAGTGTGTTCTTTTAAAATGTGCAAATCTTATTATAAACCAATGTCACCCATTAGATGTTTTTTTATACAAAATTCTATACAAACAACACTAATACCGCCTCTCATATGCATTTCTCATTTAGGTCCCATAGCATTTAGTTTGGGACCCACCCCTATTTTAAAAGGTTTATCATTTCCTTTTTAGGGTATTGTGAAGCACCGAAACACCGGTATTGGTTCCGTGTTCGTGTCAGACGCGCGTTGGTCATAGGACGTGCGTTGGACACCGGCACAACGCGCTTTCGACACACAAAGATGACATTTCAGGCCAATTAAAATCTATTTCATCAAAAAAAATTAATAAACCATCAAAAAAAATAAGGGTTGATATGATAGATCACTAATTCTCTAACAGGGGTATAGTCCACGGGTTAGTTGGGGGGAGTTTATGTATTTTGAATCTTGGGGATTCTGAGGGAGTGTAAGAGAGAGTACATGAAGTTTGAGAGAGTTTGGTGTTTTGAGTGTAGGGAGTTTGAGAGACTCTCCCAAAATTTCTACTCTTTTGAGAGATTTGTAGTGAGGCAAAAATACACTGTAAACTCCCTAGAACTCCCCAAAACAAACCAACTCCCTATCATTCTAGTTTTTACCACTAACAGGGAGTTCAAGAGTTTCTTTCAAACTGCCCCACGACTAACGGGGTTTTCTAGGGGAGTTTGGGAGACTCTTCTAAACTCCCCCACGACTAACAGGGATTTTGAGAAACCCTTTCAAACTCCCCTACTACTAACGGGTAAAAAATGAACTACACTCAACTCCCCCAAGGACTAACCCCATGTAAGCATTCTCAATTTCTTCATGTATTTAGTGTTGATATTTATGGGTAATTACATAATTATGTATAAAATATTATACTTACATAATTAATATATATATATAAACTTGTCCGTGTCTTGGTTTTTATAGAAATTACCGGTCCTCGTGTCCGTGTCTTGTGTCTGTGTTTCCTAGTTAGGGTATATTCAAGTTATTATTGTTGAGGTGGTGTTTTTTGAGGGTCATCTGCAACCGCTGTTATTTTTTAAGTTTATGCCTACAAAATCACAAATCTCAAAATTCACGTAGTTCACTAAATCTGGAATCCTAACAAAGGATTATGCTCAGCATGAGAGAACAAAAAAGCAAGTATGAGGATAGACAATCCAGTATGTACAACCTCAGACTACATCTTTATAACACAAAAGAAGAGACATCAAAAGCAAGAGTCATGTAAATCGATATCAATTACAATGAAACCTCAAAACTACGATAAATCTACCATCACCAGCAAGCACTAGCAAGCAGCAGCCACTGCCACCACCACAACCAAACCCCAAACTACCATATATCCACTACCACCGTAAGCCCCAGCCACTTCTTCACCGCAACTGATGGTAGAGTAGTTACTGCATCTTCAAAGTAGTCGAGGAAGGAGCCTTTATTAGGGATAATATATATTCACTACATATGCAAAGGTAAAATTCACCTCAGTCTGTATTCTTACTCATTCATGCTTGCCAGAATCCCCAGAATTGCTTGCTATTTAACCTGAATGCACACAAAATGAAGCAACAGATTGTTCTTAAGTATTTTATCAACTTCAATTATAATGAAAAAAGATTTTTTCAAAAAATAATGTGATCACAAACATATGAGAAATATTGTTATCAAGGTAAGAAAGATACTAAATAAATTATAAACAAATAATGTGAAAGTGTTCAGTACCATAACCTAGAACGGAATTTAACATCAATTAGGGAAGGTATATAAGCTTAAAAATTAGAAGAAACCAAAAGTAGTCTTCTCAGATTACGATATCGATAGCTTATTCCGGACTCATACACATTCTAATCTCATTTGCTTTCCTGCCAATAACGTAAGTTAGTATCCATGGGTACAATGAGATTTCATAGCACCCCAAATTTTAGCGCAGCAATCAGAATCCCAGTAAGTGTATCGACTGGCCAAAGGGTCTAGTTCTAAAAAAACACGCAGCTTAACAATTAAGGTTTCTTGCGGTCTCTTTTGCCAATGTATGAGAAGGTAAAAGGCTGCAGCAGAAAACAACAAACCATTTGTCTCACAGTAGACTATGGTATTCTTAATGAACCCCTCCAAGTATTATGTGTCCGACTAATTGAGCATGATTGTGCGCCCAATCCCCCTCAAAAAAACTAATATCTATGGACTAACATTTTATCTAAGATTTAAAGCTTTAGAAATTTTCATATTTAGTTCCTCATGGAATCAAGGTCGATCAGTTATTGGTGCGAATCGCATTCTTGAAACCAACCAAGGTTGCTAAGTGAAAGAAAAATGCTAAAAAGTTGAGCGATACATTACTTGCAGAAGAATCCACTCAATGAGATAGTAATTCAGCTGGACGATTTCCAATGGGAGTCAAATTCAATATAGCAGTTGCCCATGCTACTACTGCCATCACTTTATAGTAAGAAAATTTTCTATTTTAGCCATGAATGCCATTATTTCTCCCACCTGCAATAACTAAGAATGATTGAAGTCATAAATAAGTATTCAGGATAGGAAATTCAAAAACGATGAAGTATAAACTCAGCACCATCGTACATATACATTGGGTAGTACCTCGGTCCTCGGGTTTCATGTCATTATGTACTGTTTGCACTGACTGCGGCTCCAGCATATGCAACACTATTACTGTTGCATCTTTCTTGGCAAACGATTATCTTCTCTGTAAGAAATAATCACCTCAAACATCGTACTATAGAGACTAACTATGCTAAAAAGTTAACAGTTGAATCAGGAAAGGATGGCAAATTTGGATTTTAAACAACCTATGCATATAAATAAGTCTACCAAGCCTATTCTGTAGCAGTAATGTGACGTCACCTCAGGTTTTCCAAAAGAATTTTGACCATGAATGAATTTAATGTTTACATCCCAAACATGTTTTCTGGATGTGGGAAATAGGGATCGCTAGTAATTTATATAGCATTGTGTAATAGTACTCAAAAAATTGAATTGTCGTGCATATACGACCAAAGTTCCAGAGAAGTCATAATGTACCTGTAACTTCCATGTTTTTTGTTGATCAAGACAACGAAAATGGGACAATGAACCCGGAGCATTTGAAGCACGTAACAGGCATATGAAATCTGCATTAAAAAAAAATGAAAAGTTTAGAGAATGAGTATACTAAATAATTCGCAAAAAACAACAACATAAAATTCAGTGCGACATCGATAAGGAAGAGCCTATAATTAAGCATAATAAGCATGTTTTGAAGAAGCATATACGGGAACAAAATAAAGATCACAATCACACACAAAATTGGAAACATGACAGCATTTTTTATGTATTTACTTTAGCAAGAGTACAATAGTGACATACTAAGCATGTTGAGGATGAACCTAATGAGTATGTAACAATTTTATCATTAACGCATAGAAACCAACAATCGAAGCATATGGCAGGACAAATATGTAAAGACCCAATCACAGTTTTACAATGAAAACAGTTGAAAATTTATGGGTCTAAACCCAACTGCAAAAACCAAGTAGTAGTATCTAAATAAACTTAGAAATAAAAATTGAAGAAAAAAGAAAATAAGAAGTCTCACCATCTTCTTCTCTCAAGTAACCAACTCCAATACATCTCCCTTCTTTTATTCTTCTTCAGAAAAAAAGCATGAATCTGAATTGTATTTGTAATTGATATGGCAGCTAATTGACTCTCAAATGGATCCATCTCTGCATACAGAGAGTAACAACAATTAAAAATAAGATTTACACTTACACACCATTATAGCACCAGTAGTGAATAAGCTTCAAAAAGTTGTTTACCTTATTGCGTATTTCCTTTTTGTTTTTTGCAGAGAGATATAGAGCCACGGACTAAGAGAACGAAGAAAGAAATTGCAACAAATATGTATCAGCTTCAAAATCATTAGTCACGCCATTGAAACAGACACCATATGTGACAAAGATTATTTACCATATTGTTGACTGTGTTTTGAGTTTTTTTTTTTCTTTTTTTTTCTTAACATGACAGACACTAACCACATGTGCCTGCCAGAGATACACAGAGAGCAGTCCGTCCCATTCGTAGCCTCAATCCTCTAATAGGAATACCAAGACCCCTTGGTTTCTCAAACTGATCACAATAAGATAAGACTTAGTCAGAATTTCATGTAGACGAAAAGAATTCATATGGGTAGTTTACCTAGTCCATTTAACTATGATATTATGGCGTTTGTAATAATCAAATTGAAATAAAAAATTCATGAATATTTTCCATTCTACATCTTAACCTAATACATTACAAAAAATTCAAATCAGGCCGGAATTAAATTGACCCACTCATACTGATACATACCTGATGGATGCTGTTTGTCTCCAAATATGTCATGCACCAACTAAAATCTGCAAGATAAAATCAGAATCAGATAATAGTTTGTGGTAAAGCACCAAATAAAACCAACAAAAATATGCAACATGAAAATCAAAATCAGAAGATTATTTCTACGAAAGCAACAAATAAAATACCCAAGAACGCAGGTTGTTTTTTAAGGTTTATGTAGTAAATCATTTGAAGGGATAATGGTGGGTTAATGGGTAATTGTTTTCGTAACTCATGAACAATTTTATAGTCAGGTTAGAATCGAATGGATTGATTGCGAAAATAATGGTGGTATTCATTTTCTTCCGTTACAGATAAACTACCGGAGCAGAAGGAATCGAATGAATTACAAACGTCGGATGAGGGCTGAAAAGGTGGGTCCATTCTCAGCCACGATTTATCTCTTCCGCTTTCAGAAGAATGGGGGCCGTCAATCACAAAAAAGAGACCACTAAGAGCAGCATTTGTTTTTGTAAGATAGATATGTTTGGGCGGTTCATATTCAATATTTTAACAGTTTTTCTTCATATTTCCATATTTTTTTTTCTTTTCTAAAACATCCTCTTAAGTCTTTAGATATAGAGAATAAAATCTGCAGTAGTTTCCCAAAAAAAAAAATGTTTTCTAAGCGAATAAGATTTGGTAAATCAATTTCTTAACCTAATATCTAAATGCAGAAGCAAACCCTACTTTGAGGTTTTTCTTTCGTTATTATTACTTCATAAACCATAGTGCATTGTCCGAAAAATATTACCGTATTTACTTAGAATTATATGGAAAGTAATACCTACTTTAATCATGGATAACTACTTAGAGATAAACTTAAACACTTAAGCCTTGTTTGGCATTTGCCAACTACTTGGAAACATTATCTTGACTAATTTTACGGCGTTTAGGTTAGCCTTGTTAATATGGTTAAACCTCATTGTACACCAACCCTAGATCATAGTATTATTTTCTTTTTATCTAACACTAACCCCAGATCATAGTATTATTTACGTGTCAACTGTCAAACTGCAAACTCTAACACTGACTATGTATAGTTCATGAGTTTGTATAAAAACTCTAATTCCTAATAAGATTTCGTATGAAAAATAATTTTAAAGAAACTCTTTACATGTATGGTAAATGTATACAAAAGATAATTTCCTTCTCAACTGACAATATCATCTGAGGTGAAAAAACTTCTTCTTTTTGTTGTTAGGATTGATTACAGATTGGAACTTTTCTTTCCTCATGTAACAACTTCTTTCTTAAAATAAGAGTTTCTTTCCATAAAAAAAAAAATCCAAATTCTTTGTAAAAATCATATGAGTTTTATATATATCTTCATTTACTATTAATATTGCATATAGTAGAAAATTTTATGGTTTAAACTAGTTCGGAATATATTATCTTTGTATTTGTAATACTTTATGATTTGAATATGATATGATACTAATTTTAGTTTTAACAAACTCAATTTTTATTATACATATTCTATTCAATATTGGATGGTTAATGGCAATGCTCGGTTTTAAAACGTTATAAAAGTTGAAATTAGTGAACCAATCAAAATCATTGAATAAACGTACCAAAGTTAAAAGCATGTGTCTTAGGCCAATAAGGATCAATGCACATTACCAACTGCAACAACATTTTTTAAATCCCAATATTACTTACTTTAGTTATTGCGCTTATCTCAATTGAAAATGAAAAATAACAATCCTCATTATTTTTTCCTTATACATTTTCTAATTGGTTATTTATATCCGACTCCTTGACATTTCACTAGGGCTTAACCCGTGCCATAACGGCACGGGATTGATAGTAAATACAAATTAGACCTTTTCTCACGATAAGGCTGCTTGCAGAATAATATTTTCTTACTCTTCTTTGATTCCAAATTAATATTTCTTAAGAAACGGGTTACATATGTAACTAAACTAAATACAAAAAATGCTGGAATCCTTTGTTTTACACCCCAAAAAGGAAACATTTAGGCACGGATTGCAACATCATCACCCACAGCCGCCACCAAATCAGCCACCACATATGGAACCATTAACAACATAAAAAAACCTATGCTAGCATCACCCACCTCAAGAACACCACCACAGATCAACCCATAGTGATGAACGAACATAAGAACCATCAATTCATGAAAATTCACCCAAAAACAGTAGCCACCCCACCAGCTTCGATCTCCTTCTTGACTTATAACCCCAATGACCTCACTAAGTCACTACCTAATAGAATCACCACCAGAAAAATTCAATCTTCCTTCGATGCACATTCCACCAAAGAGCCAGTTGCTATGTCACAAACCTCCAAAAGCGATTTATAGCTAGTGCAACTAATTTAAGATGTTGATACAATCACGAACTGGTACCAATTTTATATATTTCAAACTCCGATGTTTACTTCAAAAGATTTTCCTCTGAGTTTTCATACCACCTTTGTATCTCTGCAAGTATATGTCAATTATCGAGGTTGGACAACTTTCTTATAGTAGCCACCAAAAACTCCCCTGCCTGGACTGCAAATTATATACAACAATTATGATTTAATTTTTCACCAACATCAGTGACATATTAAGATTCTAGCACGTCAAAATGAGCAACCACAGACCTAAGATTGATCTTTGTATTCATATATGAAATGAGCTTCCATCAGCTTCAGACTTCAAATGTATATTATTACTTCAGCGGGTATAAATATTTTGATAGATTTCACATGTATATTAGTTGTATTTGAAATTCCAGAATCAATAGACAATCAACCATTAAAGTGGAGTTCATGCTTAAGAAATTAAAAGCTTTGACGGACGACATATTTGTCAGCTACAGTAGAACACTAAGGGAAGACCAATATATCAGATTTTGCAATCTTGGATATAGCAGTTTGTTATGTGAATTTTGCATCCAAACCTTATTATGAAAAGTATTAGATCAGGACCAAAGGTGTTGATACATTCGTTTATCATGATAAACGACTGCATCCGCCTGATAAGTGCAGTAGGGCGTCCTGTTTAAATACATGAAAGAATAGCAACATTGTTGTTTAACCAGACGCCCACAAATGAAAGAAAAAATAAATGAAAATGAAGGCAGATGAGAATACCTCAACGAAGAAAAAGAAACCGAAACCAACTTTAAGAAAATTGTAAAACCACACTGGAAATGTAAAAATTACCTCGAATGATCTATATTCCCTTCTAGGTTTTGTCCCATCACTCGAAGCATGAAAACATAACAAAAATATTATAGGTAAAAAGTGATGGAAAAAGAAAAAGAAAACATCCTAGAAAAATACATGTTCTGGGAAGTTATAGGATTTTTTCTTGGACAGATGAAGAACCATTATATATGAATCAGTGAATACAAAGATACGGTTAAACCGTATATATGCATTTAGGATTATCTGCCGAGACCAAAGATGACACAGTTACAACTATGAAAGGTCTCAAAAAACAATAACTAATATTAGGGCTAAATCATAGTACTGAAGAACATCACTAAACTACTGGCCAATATAAACCAATGGATAAGAAGTTTATAAAATGAAAAGCGGTCCAATACAAATTCTGATAATTAAGTAGACATGACGCAAACCTTTTCAAGTATCTAAGCCACTTTTATTCAGAACTAAAGCAAATGAAAAAGAATAAGGTTCGTAAAGAAATAGAGAAAGACCAAAAATAGCTTATCTGCAAAAGTTATATCAGAGAATCAAAGCTCTATATGATTTACTATCTCTCTTTCTTTGCCGACCATGTACAACAGATCATATAGCAATACAAATGCCATTATATTAGATACTATGTCATCAAAATTTCACCAAAAAAACAACTGAAAAAGAGCACGCAGTAACTTATTTTGGAGGGTAATCTACCACAACACTCTCCATCTTTTGCATTCCCGAGACTAAAAGACCTATATTATACCTTTAGTTATCACTTCATATGACAATTGATGGACTTACGCAGCAGGGATACAATACAGAATAGTAAAATGAAAAGATTCCTCACACTTTTGTACAGATACATTGCATGCATGACGTCTGCTACTTCTCAAGAACAACCCAACATGGAAACCATTTGCCACAGCTATAACAAAATTGAACTCCACATGCCAACCAAAAAGCGCAAAAACAGAGCCATGGTTGCATAAGAAATCAATTATCAGAACTACATAAAACAATATGTTAGAAATAAATGTTACGTAGCTGCGAATAATTTGCAAACAACCATCCTTATTTTCCACAAAAAACTTCTGGACATCATCTCCAATTATTTTTTCCCCAGCTAGTTTTATCAACAACGTGTCTTTTTGTGCTTCTCCCCTCTTTAGGTCCTAGTAGCCGCCATGCCCCTGATTTCTGCTTTTTCCTCCCTTCCTCCTCTGGTTGCAGAGATTTAAACTAAACCAAAAAATCAAGAATTAAGCAACTAAATCACAAACCCCTAGAAACTTTTCGATTCTTCAATTATCAGTAACACATAAATTCAAAGGAAGTCAACAAAAATTTGAAACCCAAAAAGCAAAGAAATGATATTATTCTTACCATCAAAACTCACAACACCAACGAAAGAAAATCAAATCATTCGAATCAATCCAATCAACTTGAACTTCGAAGTAAGACAATACAAATGGGAATGATTTTTTACCTCTTTTTTTGACAGCGGAAAAAATGCAATCCCTGGGTAAATATAGATAGGTCACAGTATAGGTAGGCACCAACAACACATCAATCAGATACATCTGGATCAAGGAACTTCGAAGAAAAATGATTTATCGATCTATAAAAGTGTTTACTCTTTGAAATCTTTTCCATCTCTCGTAGGTTTAAGAAATGCAGCAGAGGGAAGAAAGGGATCAAAAATCTGTTGAATTTTTTCCGCAGTTCTGTCGATTGATGTGGAATAAAGCTTTTAAGTGGCCGGTCTGGTTGTGTGTGGGTTCGGTGCGAAGAAACGCCACCTTAGATTTATCTCTTGGGCTGAAGTGCTAATTGTTTTAACAGACGAAGAAAAAGATGATGAATGGATTGTAAATCGTTCAATTGACATGATGAAAATCCTTGAAACTCGGTGAAGGAATTTTCACCTCTCTGTTTCTCCTTTTCTCTCATTACATAACTTTAACTTAACTCTGATTTCCGTTTTCTTATTAGTGGGGAGTGGAAACATTACATTGACCACGTTTAGACAAAAAGTGTGGAGCATTCAATTGCATCACCTCTCAGCCGTAGATTTATTTTTTGAGGACAAATCTGGACCACTATTTACACAGACAAACTTAGCCAAACAATGTTTTGTACTCTTGATGTGTATGTTATGTTCTAATTTATTTATTGTCCTATGGGTGGTGTGATACTTAATACAGCATTAATTGTGGGTTTTGGTTACAAATATTCTATGACTGTATTAGGTAATGATGAGTTTAGTTGATTAAGACCCATATAAGATTAATCAATTATATTTTTTGACGTTTGTAAAGTCGAACGAATCACATTGGATATGACATTCAATTGATTAGGTTTTTCTATATTGTCCATGTTCAAAATGAAATCCTAAATTGATTATCACCACGAAAATAAATTACCTTCATGTAAGACCTCTTGAAGATATTGTTACGTATAACAAACAACATCTTTAGATTCTGCTTGTGGTTTGTCTTTCCATACCTTTAAATTGGACTTTAATTGAATGATGCAATCTGTTTCATTTTTTTAATGCAAAAGTTCAGTTTCGAAAAAGATGAAATTTTGACTTTTTATCACTCTCGCTATCCAAATCTCCCATACTTTTCATTTTACTTTAGTTCCTTTTATAATTACTTTTGGTGTACCATCTTGCGGTGTATATTGATATCTCTTTGGTTGCCTTCAGAATGAGATGCTCTCTGATTGAATGGTTATCAATGGACTTGATTAGACCATGCCTAATTTCTAACGTGCGTTGCCTAATATTCTTATTTCTGATGACAACTTAAATAATCTTAGCTTTAAATGGTTTACAGTGTTTTAACGACTTGATATTTATAACAGTGCTTAAATTTTGTCTAACCAATATCAATTTCCTACTTAAAACCCCAAGATTTGTATTAAATGACTTTTTAAAAAGAAAAATAATTAGTATAACATTCAAACTACTATTTACACCAAATTTCGATAGCTACATAGGATAATAAAAACTACAAATGAAAATTTAGTATGATCACAAAATAATAGCTAATATTAGTGCATGGAAACTTTGAGACCATAATTCACGAATGTATAATAACTTGGTACTTATATGAAAATTCAAAATTTTGATAAAATATTAGTCTAAGATGAGTTTTTACAGTTCAACTATATATTTTTTTTCCTTGAACATAATCTGATTGAAAATAAAAACAATCATAAAACCTTAATCATTCATCAACATATGTAAAACCCTATGTATTTCTTCTTTTAGTATTATGTTAATATCCTCTACAAAGCTTCCATCATTTAAAAGCAAAAGTCAAAAAACCTCATTTTTCATGCTCATTTTCTCTCTGGGAATCTCTCTTTGTAACTTTAACGTTCCATGATTATATTTTTATTAGTTTTAATACCAAATAATTTATTATCTTTGTTAATCATTATTTTATAGATTTTTGATTCTGTAGATAGTTTTATGAGTGGTGTTGTTCTCAATACAACATTAATTGGGGGTTTTTGTTATAAATATTTTATTGCATTATTAGGGATTGATGAATTGGAGTCTAAATTAGTTAACAACACATATAAGATTGATGAGTTGGATTTTTTGATGTCTGTGAACTCGAATGAATCATACTACATATGGCATCCAATTGATTATGATTTGTATATAATATTCATTCAAAATTGAATCTTAAATAGACTACTATCGTGAAAATAGATCAGCATGGTTTTCGTACTCATCATGGTTTTGCCAAGTCTTTATGTGATACATTTATGTTCATCAATAACTCTGGGTCCAAGACAATTCTTCTTTTTTGTATGTGGATGATATTATCTTGACAGGATGTTGAACTTAAAACTTATAAGGATGCAGCTAAAGATATTAAATGGGTGAAAAGATATTAAATTGCAGCTATAAATATTAAATGGGTGGATGATATGTAAAATTTCATGATTTTGTTAAGTATCATTTATGATTTTCCAAAAACAACACTTTTGGATGATTTGAGTTATTTTTTTGTTCATTTATGATTAGTCTTTTACATATCTATATGGTGAATTTTAATTAAGTGATGCAATTTGTACTCCTTATTTTTTAATGCAAAAGTTGGGGTTTCAAGAGGTGACATATTATCTATTTATCAACCTCGCTCGAATCCAAATCCCCGTTAAAAATCCATTTCATTTTAAATCACTTTGTAATTTTTTCCGCATATTCCGTTTTTTGATGTATATGGATGTCTATTGGAAAGTGTTTGAAGTGTTTTAATGACATGTTTTATTTTTCTTAATATTTCTTTATTTGTATATGCCCGATAACAATTGACTTATTAAAACCATTATATTTGTATTAAGTAACACTGCATTTTGAATATAGCTATTTATTACATTCAAAAAACTATCTACAGTCAATTACAATGGATGCACAGGTTAACCAATAAAAACAAATTAAAACTTAACACAATCACAAAATCATATCTAACATTACTGCACAGAGAGTTTGAACTTAGAATATTTCTAGAATGCTAGGTAAATTTAATACTTAATAACGAATTAGTCAAGATGAGTCTCAACAATTCTATCGAGAATTCATTTTTCTAAGAAAATAGTCTAATTATGTTTTGAATAAAAAAAAGACTTCATATGTGGAGCCTCTATCATTTGCACCAACATGTGTAAAGCTCTATTACTTCTTATTTCAGATACCATGCTAATCTCATCTACAAAGTTTAGGTCACTTGAAGTGAAAAGTAAAAACCACTTTTATTATTCTAAGATCATTTTCGAACTGGTAATCCCCTCTGTTTTCATGATTACAGATTTTCAACTTTGATATCAGATTATTATTAATTTTTGCTTCTCAAAATTTAGAAAAGTTTGATGTACAAAATATTCTCTTTTTTCATATGTATAATTTTTGTTTCCTGATTGTTTTGTGAATTTGTCATACTAAGAAACAATATTTATTCGAGATATTAATTAATAAAATTTTGTAGAAATATTAGGGATTGATAAATTGGGGCTTGAATTTATTAAATGCTCAATCGATGGATATTGGATTTTATGATGTCTATGAAATTCAAATGAATCATGTGTAGTGTACCTAAATTCAAGTGATTTGGTGTTTTTGTAATGTGTCAAATTGAATCTTAGCTTGGTGTTATCACGGAAATTTGTTACCTTCATATTAGAACTTAACAGGATAATATTTGGTAGTAATGAGAACACAGTTAGATTCATTGTTTGTTTTTTTTCCATAAAAATTTATCGAAATTTATTATTATTTTTTATTGAAATTGGGGTTCGAAGAAGACAACATTTATCTATTGTATCATCCTCGCCATTATCCAAATCCGATATTTACCATTATTTTCATCAGTTATGTCATATAATCCATGTGATTGTCTAATGGTATGCCTTTTGAATGAAAGGCTTCCCCCTTTGAATGAATTTAATAACTTTGGTAAGTTGTTTTGCATCTGATTCCACTCTTCACTTCATATTTCCAACCTAATTTACCGTAAGGAACAAAAGGAAAAGCATAATGTATAGGTGAGTATGCATAAAGGCACCCTCAAATCCGAGTTAAACTATATATTACCCATATTTAGTCGTAGTAAAGTATCATTAGGACTAAATTTGATTAAGCCTACGGCCCGGCTCAACCTTTCATCTCTGTACATTATTTTTAATATACTTATTTGAATAATGTTTAAGTGTGTTACGTTTTCAACAAATAATTTAGCCCATAGTTGGCCCATTTACTTCGAAAGAGCAGTGCCACAACGATGTACTAAAGCATGTGCTTATGAAAATTCTTTGTGTATTAGATATTGCGTTGTAAATTTTGAAATCGAAATTCTTTAATCCATAGATCTTAACTACCAAATTATATAAACCAAAATCAATCACCAATATCCCAAATTTCATAAGAAACCAAAATAGGGTATTATTTAAAGGTATTCAAAATGTTGTAAAATTTATTGAGAATGATGAAATTTTATGTTGATAAATTTCACTGCAGGTTCATTAGTGTATGAATCTATACTTAACAATATGCGTTTGTCTCTATCTATTAGTGCTATTATGTGTAACTTGATCTTGAATACATTTTCAGTTGCATGATAATGATTGGATCCCTCGTTCTTTCTTGTAAGTATTGAACATGTGATTTCGATGAGTGTACCTCAGGATTCCTTTTTAGTTCTTAATTGCACCCTAGATTCTTATATGTTAGCATTTATTTTGCGAAAATTCTCGTTTACATGCTTGAAAAAATGTCGTACAACCATTTATAGTGTAAAGAGTGTAATATTTGGTTGCAAAAAGATAAAATTGAATCCGGTGCAAGTGAAGTACATTTATCTATATTAAAGTAAGAATTTGATTCAAGTTTAAAGAAAAAATAAAGCACCCAAAGAATGTACCCAAATAATAAAGTTAAATTTATACAACCCAATCCGACCTTTCATCATTGCGTGTTGTCTGTTATTTACGGCTAGAAAAATCTCGTGAATACCAAAATAAATAATATTTAGTAAAGAATTGAAAATACCATTATTAATTATTCAATCATTTGTTAATGAGATTTTTTAAAAAAAAATCGTAAGCTAAGTACATAATTAGGGTCTAGGTCGTCGAACATGAAGTTGATGCATCAGGGTTGTAGACTGACTTTGACTTTCTATTTTTTTACCAAAATATAAAATAGTCAAATGAGATAATCTCCCATCCGATTAAGAAGATTGACTTTGACCGTCAATATTTTAACCAAAATATAAAATAATCTTATAATACTTGAAGGTTTCATATTTCTCTACAAAATTACCAATAATACGCTTACATTCCGTCTTGGAACAATACATTCTTTTTAATGTATTAATTACTATTAATGTTTGAAGACTTTTATCAAGCGCATAGACGGGAAAAATCATCTCTAAAAGCAACAATTATTGCATGTTGTATCCCTAATTCCATGGTCAGGGACCTATGAGAAATGCAACCTCACCCTGCCCAAATTAGCAGTAGGGGAAATATTTCTGATCAAGTAACTCAGAACGATATAAGCTTTCAGAAGAACTAACTATATCTCATATGTACTTATCAACAGTACAATCACTTGTTAAATGATCTAGCTCTTTACACGTGGTACATTTTGTTGGAAATTTTGGACACTTGGCATATCACGAATATCGACCTCCCCTCATCTACATATTTTCTTTAAACATCATACAAATCTTGCGTTAATGTTTTCACCAACATGTTATAATAGAAGGGAAAAAAATCCACATTGCGATGACCCTAAACATTCGTGAAAGATTGGGTTATCAGGAACAATGACTGTATTATTCATTGTTTTACCATTGTGCAAGTTGTCATGTGCAACCCGTGTAATTGTATATCTCCGTTGGGGAACCTATCCCTCTCGTGACATGACCGTTGGTACCCACTCTTTGTTAGAGCATAGCTCGGTTGAACTCACCAAGCGTTGGTATGTTAAGTTTGGTGGTCATATTTTAGAGTGTAAAAACTCATCTAAAGTCTCTTGATTAAATACTAGAGTCAACTTCTTTTAGGTTAGACTAGAAAGTCTAGGAATGTTGAGATATACAAGTATTACTCCGAAGACCTGAAGAATGTGAAGAAGTATCGAACTACAACGCCGACATCATCCTTCCACTTGAGGTTAGTAATACTGACTTGAACTGTTTCATTCCTAACGTATCTTTCAAGTCGTGCTATATTGAAAACATAACTGCGAAGCTGTATATACTGTACATATTGTATAATACTCTAGTGATGTGACATGGTCATAATTGTATGATCATATTATTAGGGAATTAGACTACAAAGTATAACGCTTATCTTTTGAACTTCATTTCTTGTTGTTTCTGGTGGAGCTATCTAATCGGAGAGGAAAGTATCCTAATTAGGTGAAATCTCTTACGACCGCTCGTTTAAAGACTTCTGTGGGATCAAGAAGCTCTACGAGTACCGTTGGTGGGAAACTAGATAATTGCAGTGTTATTAGTTTTCGATTGATTTAATTGACTAACGGTTGTTGAAACTTTGATTGCACCTAGTTTGTTTATTCTTGAGAATCTTCTCTTCTGGTATAAGATTCACTCAAACTAGATCAAAGTATCGACGTGATCTTTAGAACTGTTGTTAGATCTAAAGACATCTTGTGATAATCCATTGTTAAAAAACTCTGTTCTGTGTGTGATTGATCACAAGAGATTCAAGTGGTTTTGTGCAGGTTATTTGAAGATAAAAAATATTTGAAGACGAAGAAGATTTTTTATTGGTTTTCGTATCTTATTGTGTGCACAAACCTTGATCGGCTGGGATCCAACTAAAATCGGATTTATTCGATTGATTAGTTGTGTGATATCGGCATCGCTTTATAGTTTCTCTTCGAGATCTATATTGAATGATTGTGAATCTAGACTTGACTATTTCAATAGTTAAAGTTAGATTGATCTAACCAGGCAAAGGAGTTTATTAAATTAAACGGAAGAGCCTTTGCGTATGACTTGTGATATCTTTATCTTGAAAAGAATCAATAGAGTTGTTACCAAACAGATTCGTTGTTCCTTTGCTGTTTGGAATATGATCCAAAGGAATTGTACCAGTACGTGACTCTTGAAGTCGGAAGCGCAGGGATACTGAGGAAACTAAGTGAACTAGGGGTAGTTGCTTGGTCTCAACTATACGAAGTTGGTGTAGATTTTGTATAGCGGCTTAATTCTAAGAGTATTCAATCCTGGACTAGGTCCCGGGGTTTTTATGCATTTGCAGTTTCCTCGTTAACAAAATCTTGTTGTGCCGTTTACTTTATCTTTCCGCATTATAATTGTTTTATTATAATTAAAGTAAATTGCACTTTACGTTAACTCTATTATACTTGATAGTGATCGTATAGAGTTTGGATAAGTCTGAACCTATTATCAAGTAACACTTTGTTTGTCGTATTGTCTCGATCTCGTATCCATAGAAAATCACACAAAGTGTGAATACCGAAGTTGTTGTACTCTCTCGACTTTTTCCATAGACGATCACACTTGGTAAGAGGACTTATAGGTTGAAACAAAAAGATTGTGGTGTATTTGGGTACCCTCGTCTTTTCAATTGGTATCAGAGCAGGCATACACGAAAAGATCTAACAATCTGTATTTGGTGCGATCGAACCTATAAGAATTGAATATAATGGATGATTCAGTTAACGTAGAGCAAGAAGATGATATACTTCAGAAAGTCAATTTGTTTTCAGATCCTGATAAACAACTCGACACTGTTAGTTCACTAGTTGAACATAACTCAGGAAATATTAAACATGATGTGTTAATAAGAAAACAAACACCTGTGATGCACAAGTCAGATTCAGATGACAGTGATGAGATTAAATTTTTCATAAGGCTTGTTGAAAAATACAATCTGAAAGATAATATATATTATCCATCTGTCGAAAGGATTATCAAGGATTTTTTGATAAAAACTAGGTCTCATGAAGAAGCTATGTCTCAAGAAAATCTTGAAATTCATGAACCTCCTGACATGATGATAATCACATCTAGTCTATGTCAAGAAGAAAATATAGTTCCATTTTCTCTTGAAACTGAATCTGAGAATTCTTACAATGATTTTAAAGTCAGAAAAGATTTGATATGTGATTATATGTCTCAGAATCTCTTAACTAACAAACAACATCTGGATTCTAATAGTGTAACCACTTACAAGAATCAGGAGAGATGTGTTTCAAAACATAATCCTGTGACTAATATCCTGTCAAGAAAAACTGTCATTTATTGTGACAAGGATTATCTCACTGAAAGTGACAAAGATCAGCTTAAATGCACACAAACAAATGATTTCAGATCATGCTGTTTTGTCAAAAATCCTTTGTCCAAATCATAATCAAGGAAACAATTTCATCAAGAGATGTTGTCATATTCCAAGAAATATCTGGGTCAAAATAAGAGTTCTGCTCAACTCATGACTCAAAAAGTTTCCAGTCACACTTACAATCCTGTTCATACTCGAATGGATCTATCTGTTGAATCACATAATTCAGGATGTGACTCACAGTTGTATGAAACCTATTCTTGGAATTGTTCCAGAAAAGAAGATGTCCGAAAACATCAAGATAGATCATGTTTCCTTGAGCAATTGAGAGCTCAATTCAACAACTAAGCTTGTTGATCGGAACTTCCTATAAAACAACAACTTGTGCTCGACTTAAATAAATGGGAAGTTCTTAAAAAGAGCACTGGAAACATGTGAAATGCATAATACTGTACTCAATCTATCTGTATCATGTACAACTTGAGTATGTTTTCATTTTTGGAATCCTTTTTCTATTTAGAAGAATACTTTCGATCTTAGGAAAGTTCATGATAAATTGGTACAAGAAATATTCAGATTTTCTTGTCAATAATTTATTTCGGAATATATTTCTTTTATGTCCGAACCTGTATATTTTCACGCCTGTTTTTAATCAAATAAAAATACCTTATTAGGTGTTTTAAAACTTGGAAACCAAGATTTATTTGATATATAAAACATCTTAAGAACCGATTCTTTCCTCCACAATCAGTCTGCGGTTCAAGATGGGTGAAAATACTATTGATATTGATTCCCAATTACAGAAGCTTGAAACTCTTCTTCCCACTGAGATTAAATGCTATTTCTCAAAGGAACAAAAGAGGAATCAAATATCTTTTGAGCTCATGCTTATGCTAATGCGAGATTTTGAACTTGCTCATGAACATCTGGAAGCTTCTGTAAAGAATGAGGAGTGGGTCAAGTCAAATCTTTTGAAGTTGATTGTGGAGGTGAATCTTTTGAAGATGAGACTCAATCATCTGAAAGAAAAGAGAAGACTCAAGAATTTGAACACTGAAGAAACCTCGGTGAACAATCAGAGCACCACTAGGGATTAAGTTATATGATGTAATACTTGATCCATAAAATAGACATCAATGTTTTGATTTACTTCAATTATTGTATAAGGTCTATTTTTGAATAAAACTATCATTATTTATGAATAAAATTATTATTTATAAAATTTCCTTGTGATAGTTACCAATTACATAGCCTGTGAATGAATGTTTTATATTTTTGCTATGTGTATTCGGTTTATGGGATGTCTGATTTCAGTTTGCATTCACCTTAATATTCGATCTCATATGATGTGACCCTTATGGTTTGTGTGGATTTTTTATTTAGCGAGATTAAGTTCTAGCCCATGTTGGTAGACTTTATCAAAGGATCATAAGGTGTTCCAATTGAAACTCATAAGTGAAAAGTCACAATATGTTGAATCAATTTATGTTTACATGAGCTGTGTTTAGCATAACATATGTGTTTCGGGTTTTCAACTTTTGCTATTGGCACGCATTAGTTAAACTGATTCAACCTTTCTCTGGTAAAGGTTGCTTTTGTTGTTGTCTTTTGTTCTTGCGAGAGGATGACAACACACTGGGGGAGAGTTCTTATTTGAACTTGCGCTTAATGATATATATTTCTGGGGAGAAGAGGCTGTTGAATTTGAGGTAACGAATTTGTTAGTTAATAATTTTCATGTTTAAGAAAAGCCTGTTTATATTGCATATATTTTGCTTTTGCTTAACAAAATTTCGGTACAACTGATATGTTCAATTATTGTGTATGGATGTGTGTGTGTGTGATTCAATTGTTTCTGGTTAAGAAAAATTGTGTCAATTTATTTGGCTTATTGTTTGGCATCTTCTTTATTGTTGGGGTCTCAAGTGTTTTTGCTTAACGAAATTCGGTGCAATTGCAGTGCTATAATGTCTATGATTGTTTCAATTGCTTCCGGTTAAGAAAATAATTGTGCAAGTTGATTTATTTTGGTTTGTATGTATTGTTTATGGCTTAAAAAAATACGGGATCATATGTCTAGTCCAAATTGATTCCGGATAAGAGAAACTAAGTTAATTATGATCTTGGTTAGACTTATCAAATTGGAGGATTTGGTTATTCAAGTCTAATCGAATGCCTTGACAAGAAAAACTATTTAACTAACCTAGTGTTTGTCTTGTCTAAAGAGAAAGGTCTAAGTTATTTTCTGAATAATTAGCGCCCAATGAGAGAAATAAAGTTAATTCTGATCTTTATTTTGGTCTTATCGAAATAAGCGATTGCACACACGCAATCGGTTTAACAAGGGAATTAAGTTTCTTAGTCGATTTGTTAAACTGTTAGGGAAAATTGCTTCGGGAAATTGTTTCCTTGATAACATATTAAAACTAAATTACTTGTAGTTTCGGTTTTAATATTGGTTATCTAAAGTGGTATGTGAAACTTTCGTGCTTAACTCTTATAGGTTGTTTACAAGTCTTTTAGATTTGTAAGATACTTTCAGTTTGTCATTTATTTGCTCGAACCTTTGTCATTTTGTGACAAAAAGGGGGAGAAATATATGGAGTAAACAAGTGATTTGCAATCACTAAGGGAAGGACAAATGTGCTTAAACATTATATCTAACGAAAGAGTAAAGCATTGACTAAGGGGGAGAAACATATCATATTGTTGTTGAAGTATTCCTGACTACAAAAAGGGGAATAACAAAGATGTTCGGATTGAATATTTACCTAGCTTACCTTTAAGGGGGAGTAAAAGCTTTTGTTATTCAAATGTCAACAACGACATTTATTGATTGAATATATGCAGGTTATTGTGTTGTTGAAATTTGGAATCAAGCGTATGTAAAATGAATTCTTTTGTAATTTGTTTATCCATATGTAATAAGAGTTTTGTCACTAAAATTGACAAAGGGGGGGATTGTTAAAGCATAGCTCGGTTGAACCCACCAAGCGTTGGTATGTCAAGTTTGGTTGTCATATTTTAGTGTGTCAAAACTCATCTAAAGTCGCTTGATTAAACACTAGAGTCAACTTCGTTTAGGTTAGACTAGAAAGTTTAGGAATGTTGAGACATACAAGTATTACTCCGAAGACCTGAAGAATGTGAATAAGTAGCGAACTACAACATCATCCTTCCAATTGAGGTTAGTAATACTGACTTGAACTGTTTCATTCCTAACGTATCTTTCAAGTCGTGCTATATTGAAAACATAACTACGAAGCTATACATACTGTACATATTGTATAATACTCTAGTGATGTGACATTGTCATAATTTTATGATCATAGTATTAGGGAATTAGATTACGAAGTATAATGCTTATCTTTTGAACTTCGTAGGTATGACATCGACATAATCTTGTATATCCTGTTATGATTATGTGAATGGGTTATGGTGAAAATTTCATCCTAGGAAACAATGTTTTACATTTGTTTAAAGGAAGTACATTCATGAACTTGTTTCGTGAATCGAAAGGGAAATCATTAGGCTTATTGGTTCGGCTATTCATTGCAAATCTTTGGATGACCAATATGTGTGAGTTGGTAGAACCGATCTTAACCTTGGTTATGTATCTTTGTATAACTAATCACAATGCCTGACTTATGATTTGGTATGACTGGTTTTTATTAATTGGTGTAACCGATCCTAAGTAATCACCATGTGATGGTATAATCGATCTTTGTAATTGGTGTGACCGATCCTAGTAATTGGTATGACCGATCCTAGTAATTGGTATGAACGATCACAAGTGTTGTGTAATCGATCCTTGTAATTGGTAACCGGTCCTGGTAACTGGTGTGACCGATCACAAGCAATACCATGGAAATATGGAACCGATCCTGGTAACCGATGTAACCGGTCCTGGTAACTTGTGTGACCGATCACGAGTTTTTCTATATTAAGGTATAACCGATCCTAGTGATTGGTAGAACCGATTGAACCCATGTATGTGATTTGGTATTTGATCAATCACATAGTTATCTGGGAATACAGGTCAACCAATTCTAAACTTGTTTGGAAGTGTGGTATAACCGATTCCAAGAATGTAAATCCATGTGAATATGAATAGGGATTTACAGTGAAGAGATGTCAACATACTTTGAACACGTACAGTAACTCTTATCATTTATTGTTCAAAGATATTCCTTAGTACTCAAGGAGATCCTGTGCCTAGATAAATTAAGAATCTTTTAATTAAGGTTTTTAGTTTTATATGCTTTAATTACCAGCAAATAAATGCATATCTCTTGAGAATAAAAATTAGTAATGTGCATTTACTAATTGGAGATTTTCCATTGAGAGATGTCGAAAATATTGGACAAGCATTTATTGGAATTAGGAAAATCGAATTTTGCCATTCATTGCATATCTTGAGAATATTTTCGGTTTTGGAAATTCCTTGATGTCCAAACATCCTTGGTATATAAATACCTAAGTTTGCATTTCTAGCAAACTATCCTAAGAGCCAGGAAAACTTCATTTCTTGTTGTTTCCGGTGGAGCCGTCTAATCGGAGAGGAAAGTATCCTAATTAGGTGAAATCTCTTACGACCGCTCGTTTAAAGACTTCCGTGGGATCAAGAAGCTCTACGAGTACCGTTGGTGGGAAACTAGATAATTGCAGTGTTATTAGTCTTCGATTGATTTGATTGACTAACGGTTGTTGAAACTTTGATTGCACCTAGTTTGTTTATTCTTGAAAATCTTCTCTTCTGATATAAGATTCACTCAAACTAGATCGAAGTATCGACGGGATCTTTAGAAATGTTGTTAGATCTAAAGACATCTTGTGATGATCCATTGTTAACAGACTCCGTTCTATATGTGATTTCACAAGAGATTCAAGTAGTGTTGTGCAGGTTATTTGAATATAAAGAAGATTTGAAGACGAAGAAGATTTCTTATTGGTTTTCGTATCTTATTGTGTGCACAAACCTTGATCGGCTGGGATCCAACTAGAATCGGATTTATTCGATTGATTAGTTGCATGAGATCGGCATAGCTTTATAGTTTCTCTTTGAGATCTATATTGATTGATTGCGAATCTAGACTTGACTATTTCGATAGTTAAAGTTAGACTGATCTAACCAGGAAAAGGAGTTTATTAGATTAAACGGAAGAGCCTTTGCGTATAACTTGAGATATCTTTATCTTGAAAAGAATCAATAGAGTTGCTACCAAACAGATTCATTGTTCCTTTGCTGTTTGGAATATGATCCTAAGGAATTGTACTAGTGCGTGACTCTTGAAGTCGGGAGCGCAGGGATATTGAGGAAACTAAGTGAACTAGGGGTAGTTGCTTGGTCTCAACTATACGAAGTTGGTGTAGATTTTGTATAGCGGCTTAATTCGGAGAGTATTCAATTCTGGACTAGGTCCCGAGGTTTTTCTGCATTTGTAGTTTCCTCGTTAACAAAATCTTGTTGTGCCGTTTACTTTATCTTTCCGCATTATAATTGTTTTATTATAATTAAAGTAAATTGCACTTTACGTTAACTCTGTTATACTTGATAGTGATCCTATAGAGTTTGGATAAGTCCGAACCTATTATCAAGTATCACACTTTGTTTGTCGTATTGTCTCGATCTCGTATCCATAGACAATCACACAAAGTGTGAACACCGAAGTTGTTGTATTGTCTCAACTTTGTCCATAGACGATCACACTTTGTAAGAGGACTTATAGGTTGAAACAAAAAGATTGTGGTGTATTTGGGTACCCTCGTGTTTTCACTCTTTGAGCCTAGTAATATAACTCTTTTAAAATCCTAAGTCACATGAGCTCCCACGTCGCGCGGTGAGCGTCACCCTCCCCTCTCCAAATTCTTTTTCTCTCTTCTAATTTTGCGCCATGTCATTCCTAATTTTTCTCTTCTCCCTCGCTATGTTACTTGCCATCTCAACTAAAAAAAATAAATTCGTGAGGAATAAAAAACAAACAAACAAACAAACCTTAACTTCTTTTTCTCCAGCCGTTTTTGTTTTCCTCTCTAATTCTTCTTCTTCTTCATAATATATTGTTATCTGAATCTGATGGGAATATGATTATTGATTTTATTTTATTTTCTAATTATTGTTTGTTCGATTTATTTTACAGGTGCGGTTTCGGCTGAACCTAACTCAATCGGTAAATCCTAACTCTAATAGAGAAGTCATGTTTCTTCATTCTAATTTAACTGCATTATCAACTTTTGTTAAGCAGGAAGCTGCTTGAGTTTTGATTTTTTTGTCTAGATGATATACCAGTTTGCCATGTGCATTCTATATGAGTATAACTAAAGTGATTTTTTGTCTTGAATTGTTGGTTTATCAATTGAGGTGTCGCATGGGTTTTGTTAATTTGAGTTTGTCTTGAATTCTCTATATGAGTATAACTCATGCTATGATCTGCCCCCGTTGTACTCAACTACTACTGATTAATCAATGGTAGCTGGATTTGTACTAGACTGAAACAACAAACTAATGAGAAGTATCCTAACCCTCTGAGTGTTCTATAGAGTAACCTTAAATTAAGAAATTTATATTGAACTTCCATAAGTGAGCCCTGATTTGGTCATGCTTGACGAAAATATATCATCTCTTTTTATCTTGACATTCCCAAGTCGAAT
>JAJJMB010012696.1:10111-45314 GCA_023531105.1 Papaver atlanticum | reverse complement strand
GACGAAAATATATCATCTCTTTTTATCTTGACATTCCCAAGTCGAATACTATTCAACCAGTTTGTGTGGATCCACAAAAATCAGACAGATGTAATCAATGTTAAGATATTGAGGTCATCAGAAATTATTAATTCCCTAGCCACATATTACAGAACTGAAGTATATTTAATTCAACCAACTTTCATTCTGTACATTACCTGTCGTTAAGTTTTCAATAAATTTGTCTCTTCGCAGGTAGCCTTTTAGTTGGTGATAGGAGCTATGATCTGCACCTTTTGTACACTACACCAAGCCAACATCATCAACAACTTGGAACTATGATCTGACCCCGTTGTACTCAACTACTACTGATTAATCGATGATAGCTGGATTTGTACTGGACTGAAACAACGAACTAATGAGAAGTATCCTAATCCTGTGAGTGTTCTATAGAGTAACCTTAAATTAAGAAATTTGTATTGAACTTCCATGAGTGAGCCCTGATTTGTTCATGCTTGACGAAAATATATCGTCTCTATGTACCGGGTAAATGTTCGTATCCAGTAAAGTTAGTCCAACGGTTAGAAAAAATCACAAGGGAAACAACCATTATAAGAGAGATCAAAAGTAATCTAATTGAAATATATATGAATTAATATTAATGATGAGAGGAAAAATGAAATGATATATCTTAACGAGGATAATGTACGACATACTTAATGGCTACCAGCTTCAGTCTTAAAATACAAAACTTTGAACTTAGAATAATCACTTTGCTGGAGCCCACCTGAATTGTTGTGGTAGCTGGCTCTATACACTTTGTATTAACCACTATTACCACCATTCTATTGGTAGTAATTAATAATTATGTTGATGATTTTCCAAAAATGCTGTAGTCATTCTATTGATGATCGTTAAAATTGATATGACATGATATGTTAGTAATTTTAGTATTTTACAAATATAACTACAGTTTTTCATGATCTCAGTGTGAGTTCTTTTCATTGACCTACAGACGCTAGAAGTCTTCTATATGGGGGTATGCTGAAAAATCTTATAAGTTAAAATAATGATTTATTTTTGTCAGAAACACCAACTATTATGTATAATTTACTCCTGCATTTGGTTGCTTCGATTCATCTTGCATTTGTAAAACTAAATCACATCATTTTCTGTTGAGATAGTTCTAAATTAGGGCTTCCTAAATGACTGGTCTTTCCTTGGACACAGTAGTCGTGTCATAATAAGATTTGAGAATGATTTAATCATGAAAATAGAGTAGTAAGACATTCTGTTTGGAAAATATCAAACATTTAGCATGATGCCATTATTGTTTCCATTAGCGTCCATATTTTGATTCGGTCTGCTGTGAAGTTTGTAGGTTATTTATATGAAATCGCTTGAGAAGTTGGTAGTAAATATTATTCCTATGTTCTTAAAGTCAATTAGTGGCACCGGGTCTTTTAAGGATGCCCCACTCAAATGGTTTGCCTTGAAGAAAAACTTATTTCCGCGGAAGAAAAAAATACTCTCTGTAATTTCAGTGGAAATAATTTTTGGGAAAAACTATTCTAACCTAAACCTAAACCTTCTTATTATCTTGCATCTTTGATCTTAAGGGAAATGACTGTTCTTATTTTCTCTCTAATCTCATATCCCTGCATCCTTTTTTAGTTTTGTTTTGTTATGTCGACATACATAAGAAGCAAAGGTATTTTTATCAAAAACATTTTTAGTCTTTTTTTCATTGAGTTTGTTGCAGCACCAAAATTGAAGATGAGATACAACCAGAGTTAAAATCATGTAGATGGTGGTATTCTATATATGGAAGATGATGGTCCAATGGATCAGTTCTTGACTACACTGTGACCTTCTCCGTCACTAGAAGGTATGTTCCATGGGTTACACTAACAATCCACCTTCGTTTATTCAATCACCACAATTATCATCAACTGTTTTCTTTTTTTTGGCATCTTAAATATTTTTGGTTTCAATGTTTGTCTACATTCTACAGTGTAATTTATTAAAAGTTAGGACTTCTATTGTAGGTTGGTTGTTTTCTTTTCTAAGTTAGATCACCATTTGTTGTTCTCAAAAGTGTAAGAGCCTATTTGGTATAGTTTTCAAAAACAGTTTTCTGTTTTCAAAAACAGAGAAAACAGAAAACTGGAGAAAACACGTTTGGTAGGGACATTTTCAGAAAATGTTTTCTGTTTTGGAAAACAAAAAAAATGAAAACAACAAATTATTGTTTTCTGTGTTTTCTGTTGTTTTTTTTTTATTCCTTCTTCTTCTTCTTCTTCTTTTCAGAACAAAATAAGAGATCGGGGGAATGATTGCAAGTGAGTCATGCCAGTATCACAATATCTTAGACGAGTCTTTACATTTGATCTGATTTAGTTAATTTTTCTTTGTTTTCAAAAACAGTTTTTATCTTACCAAACAATTTTTAGAAAAAATGAAAACAAGGAAAAAATGGTATGTTTTTAAAATAGTAGAAAAATATTTTTGAAAACTGTTTTTAAAAATTATACCAAACATGCTCTAAGTTTGTTGTTTTTCTTCGTGAAATTAGATTGCCACGTCTTTTGTAGATTGATCTGTAAGGAAATCGTGTTGTTTGAGCATAGATGCATTGTTTTGGTGGTACTCTGCTTTATGGCAATTATCTATATCTTAAGATAGAGTTATTTCTCCATAATGTTTCAGTTTAAATCACACAATATTAGTTCTCTGTTTTTTGGGTGGTGCACAATGCCTATAGGATTTAAGAGATGAGATAGCTTACTCAACCCTTTATCGTAGTTAGTTGAATTGACTGCCAAAAAATAGATATTATTAAGATGGCCAACATCTTCGTACCCATGCAACTCCTGTAAAAGTAAAAGGCTTTGGTAAAGTCAAAGTTTTGCATATGTTCTTATAATTTGTGGTTTTTCTGTTTTGTAGTTAGTTTTTCTGTTTACTTGGGTCATCATGGAAAAGTCTTTAAACATCTTTCTCGAGTTTATGTCGTATTGCTTAGATTGATGTCGTTGTATTTTATTCATTTATGTTGCTCGAAAAATTATATTTTCTTAGCATAATCAGTTTTATGGTTTCCCTGCAGGAGCAAGGTTAGGCCTTTCAGTTTTGCTTGCCAGCCTTAATGAAGAGGTGTGAGTTGAGTTGACAGTGCGGAACTTGAATTTCATGACTATTCCAGAATTAGATAACAATTCATTTTAAATTCTAACGCTGTTTTCTGAAGTGCATTATAGAGTTATATAGCATTCAAACCACCTCATTAAGTTTTGTTCGTCGCAAATATGTCTATTAGGGGATGTAAACCATGTATTCATGTAAAAAAAATTGTCGACATTATATTTAGTACTTTGCGATTTACAGGCATATACTGTTTTCATGCTGTTACATTTAACTCTTATGTCTTACCAAGCTTCTTCTTTGATGGTTTTTGCAGGCAGTATCGGAGACACTTGCACACAATATCACGAAAAGTGAACAAGAGTGTTGCTCTCCTCTCAAATCTGACAAGGTGCAAAAACCTAGAAGGTTGGTGAATGGTGATGGTTTTATGTGATTAATATCGTGATTTCCGCTATACCGCTATAAATTGCAAACAATCTACAATATTTGTTTTTCTTTAAGATACATTTTTGTTTGTTTGCTCTGCTATGCTGGAGATTGCTTCATGCATCTTCTTTATTTATACTTATACATTGTTGGCTGTAGATTGTCTACGTAACGTGGGTTGTGCAAGGCTTGGCAAGCCGGCGTAAAAACTATGCTAAACTTTTCGGAGATTCTCTCTCCAGCCTACCTGGTACTTGTTACTGGAAAAAGGCTTCGGTTCTCGGCTGTAGATGACTATGACCTACTTTGTTCAGAACCTTTTGAAGTTTAGGTGATTTTATATCTGCATTTCGTGGTAATCTGAATTATAAAAAAGACACAAAGTGAGATCGAATATTGTTCGTAACAATTTCTTAGGTAGTCTTGGATTTAATAGTAACAAATATATTCTTTTCGTTTGTAATTCTATTACATTTAAAGGAATACACATTTGTACCTAATTATCAATTTTCACTGCGATTTACAAATTGTTGTGAATGAAACTAAAGGTTTCATGTGTCGTTGAAGTTTTACCAGCCAATGTACACACAAATGGATTCATGGGACGGCTGTTTCGTGGACTTTTCTGCTTGCTGCTAATACCTAATGAAATACATACATACGTATTGAACTCGACATAAGCAGCGGTGAACACGGATGCCTATTGCAATAGGTAACTTATTTTTTTAACCAACGCCAGGGTTTAGTTCATAGGCGTCTATTTTTAACCAGTGAAACAAATTATTTACCTTCACAAGTCTGGTAATCACCATGGGATTAAAGGGGATATCGTCCGATGCCTTACTGAGATACTGTTTTTGGTTTCTTCGGTTCTTGGTTTGGAACTTAGATAGGTAACGGTGTAATTTCATAATTTAAATTGTCAATAAAACTGAAACCAGCGTCACTTTGGTTTCTTTAGTTCTGAAACATCAAATAAAAAATGCATCGCGATGGGACGAGGCGAAGCTGAACCACAACAAATAAAAAATGCATCGGGATGGGAGCGAGGCGAAGCCGAGCAATACCAAATAAAAAATCTTAAGCGACGGGCAAGGCAAAGCGGAGCCAAACCAAATAAAAAATACATCACGATGGGACGAGGCGAAGCCGAGCCACACCAAATCAAAAATGCATTGGGGCGGGAGCAAGGCGAAGCCCTCCGATACCAAATCAAAAATGCACGACGGGGCGAGGCGAAGCCACATCACACCAAACACAAATTATGGTTAAAAAGAGGAAAAAAAATGGTGGATGGTTTTCGGGTCCTCCTGGTGCGTAGCACGGGCACAAAATCTAGTTTGTATTTTGTCAATGGTAATCAATCTACAAATTAAGTCTAACATTAAGAATTCACTGCAAACCACAAATACAAATACATTTTAATTTAACGGTACTTGTTTCAACCTTGCGCTGTTAAGTCCAGAAGTCGATCAACTTAATAATTTCTAAGACATCTATGACCTTCGAAAAAAACTGACGGCTAACGGCCTGGGCGCCAGAGATCTTGCTAAGGGATGTAGAAAAACCTTGCTAGGAAATGCAATTAAGTATTAATGGGTTCTGGTGGATGTGTTGGAACGATTAGAGATTGCAACATGAAGAACAAGAGATTGATTGAAGCATCAATGGAGAGAATGGTTTGAGCTTGTGGTGTTATTGGGTCTGGGTTAATTGTGCAGGCATGAACTGAAATGGCTTGACTGAAGTGTAGCTGGAGCTGTTGCTGTGTTCATGGTACTGATGCAGGTGCAGTTGCTGAGAATATGAAGCTGGAATGGGTTTGTTGGTGATGATGTTGAGTTTAATGAGATGAGCAAATGAAGTACAGGTTGGCTGTGTTGAGCTATTGGAGCTGGTAAAGCTAGAGAGGGAGGAAATGATGTTGAAATTGGTACTGAAGTTGTTTGTTGGTACTGAGAAGAACATGGAAGAAGAGGAAATATATGGGAGTGTGCTAATGTTGCAGTTATGGACTGGAGGTTTGAGAATCAGTGGTGGTCAAGAGGTGTTGTGGTCAAGACCTGGCTGGAGATGTTGGTATAAGGCAATGCAGAAGACATGAATCTGTTGCTGTTGAAGTTCATAGCTGAATGGATAGTGATTCAGCTGGTGAAGCTGAGATGAAGTGGAATTGAATCTAGAAGCAGCTAGTGGTGAAATTCAAGGGTTTGTGGAGCTGGTGATTATGACATAGAAGATGGTTACAGCTGCAAGTTGGTGGTTGGTATGAACTCAGTGCAGGGATAATGGTTATGATGCTGTGAGAATATGGAAGAAGTTGAAGTTGAGCTGAAATCACAGAAATGGAATGGTGCAGCTGGAAGGATTGTGCAGTTGCAGGTGGAGATGGAATTATGAGACGGACAGAGAAGCTGAGTTAGAAGATAATGAGTGTGCTGTGATGCTGTTGAGCTGTATATTGCAGTCAGCCGCCTAGGATGCAGCTGCGACTGAAGCTGAAGTTGATGATGTTTTTGGTGGCTTACTGATGTTGTTTGTCATGGATTCGAGTCTGAACATAGTCAGAAGTTGGAGCTGCTACTACCAGTTGAAGTTGAGATGTGCTTGAGCTACAGATTGAAGATGGGTGCTTACAGCGAGACATGGAGGTTGAACTAATGATGCAGTTGATGTGCCAAGGCCAAGAGGATGCAGTGTAATCGCAGGAAATGAGTTGAAGGTGCAGGGATGGAGGCAGTTGTGTGTTGGTATTATGAAGGCTGCAGTGCAATGCAAAGAGCAGTTGGGTGTGCAGTAACTGTACAACTAAAGATGTAGGAGCAGTGGCCGTGGAGATTGAAACTCAAATCTGAAGACAGTGAATGGAAGCCTTGCTGCATTAGATATCTGTGTTACTGAATGAGTATGAATGCTAGATGAATGTTAGGTTTGCAGGGGAGAAGAAATTGGCCAGAAGTTGGCTTGGAATTTGCCTGAAAAGAAAGGAAACTCTGCCAGATTTTCTACTAAGGCGAGTTGACTCAGTGATCGATCCGACTCACCTGACCCGGTTCGACTCAGATGGACTTGGACCTGGGCTTGGCTAATGGGCTGTCAGAGACTTATTGGAAGAAGTGACTTAATTTTAGAACGATGTTTTGGGGACTACCCCGAAACAGTGGGGGACTATTTTGTGATAGAAATGTCTACCCTATACTTATAAGGGGTGTCCTAAAGTGTGGAAATGACTAACCTACCCTTAACCTAATTTAATTTAAAACAAACCTAATAACCACCTATATATATATAACCACCACCTCCTCCCACCACCGCCGCCCACCACCACCGCCCAGCACCTACCACCTCCAACTACTACCACCACCAACCACCACAACCTCTATGTATATAGCTTAATTTAAATTATTAACAAAGATATTCTCACAAACCCATTACTTGTCATTCGTTTTTGGTTGAAGAAATGAGAAGTAATCATCAAAATGAGTTGAAAATGAAAGTTGCAGAGAGAAGTTCGGCTAGGAATTATGTGAAACAGTTTGTCGAACTAGCCGAACTCAGCTTTAATGGAGTTTTTTCTTTCAGAAAAAAGTTCGGTTACCTCGCATAAAAAAAAATCCCAGTCGAACTTTTAGTTCGGTTACGTCGCAACTTTTTTTCGTTTTTTTCCTAACCAAATTTTTAGTTCAGTTTTGTCTCAATTTTTTTCTACTAACCGAACTTTTTTCTGAAAACCAATATATTGAGTTCGGTTACGTCGAGAGAAAAAATTCCCAGCCGAACTTTTAGTTCGGTTACGTAGCAACTTTCTTTTTCCTAGCCGAACTTTTCTCTGAAAGCAAAAACTCCATTAAAGCTGAGTTCGGCTACCTGTGTCTTCAGAACCATTAGCCGAACTACACTTGCAGATGAGTTCGGCTACCTGTTCTTCAGATGTCGTAGCCGAACTTCATTTCCATGGTCGAAATCAGTTTATAAATTTCTCATTTTTTCGAAAGTTTTTGTCAATTCAAGCAACATTAACTAAATTTGAAGTATACCTAAGTACCCAAAACCCTCATTTCGAAATCAACCATCTTAAAAACCGAACTACAAGTTTGGTGTTGACAGATCAAAGTTCGGTTACCACATAGAAACTGCGAAGTAACCGAACTATATTTTATCAAAGTTCGGTTACCTATATAAATTTATCGACTAAACCGAACTCAAATTTTTCATATAAATAAGGAGTTCGGTTACGTTTTTTTTTTGCGAGCTTACCGAACTACATAGTTCGGTTACCTAAAAAATCCTAATTGGCCGAACTGTTCTTCATATTGAAAGTTCGGTTACCAAAATCTAGGGTTTTCAAAATTTCTCCTAGCCGAAATCTCTACTGTAACAACCATTTTCAATGGTTTTTGATGATTTCTAATCGATTTCTTCAACAAAAAACGATTCAAAGGAATGGGTATGAAGGAAATTACCTGCGGATTTTCATTTTAATCGAATCGGACTTCTTGGTTGATGTTGGAGAAGAAGAAGAAGAAGAAGAAGAAGAAGAAGAAGAAGAAGAAGAAGGAGGAGGAGGAGGAGGAAATTAACTAATTTAATTACCAAGGGTAAATTTGGTATTAAATTTTTTTTGGATAAGGGGTAACCCAAAACTACTTCAAATGTCCACCCCAAAAATGAAGGAGTAGTCCCCCACCTTTTTTGAGTAGTCCCCAAAACATCATTCTAATTTTATGGAAGAAGTGGAGAAATACAACAAGTCTATAAAAGGGTTTTTGATTCTATTCTATTATGGGCTTCTACTTTTGTTCTAGGGTTTAAACATGATAGGTTTTCTCTTCCTTCTTGTTATGAACTCCTATGCTATGAATACTCAATTTTATTTTGGTTAAGGAATAAGTTGGAATTCCAAGCATGATTTTTGTGCAATGAATTAGTTTTGTCTCCATGCTTTATAGCTTATGATTTACTATTGATATTGTATTATGATTTGAATGATTGTTTGATCGAGTCTACAATCGATTGAGTTTGATTTCATCTCTATTGCAAGATTAGAGTTTATTATACGCAAAAGTGATAAATTTCTGATTGCAAGTAGCATAATTGTGAATATTGCTTGTAGTGATACATCCTAGTAGTCACAAGTGGATCATAACCTTTGTTAAATCGGATTAGTGCTTTTACACGTTCGATTGCTTTGATTGGCCTGATTTCATAAAACTTAACGCATCTAGGGAACTAAACTTGATTAGTGCTTTTACACGTTAGGTTGTTCTCTGAGATAGAATTCATATTCACATCTTTTAATGTGTTTGTTGATGATAAGAGGAAATTAGCGGGATATTCTTGCGATCAAGGTATCTTAGGGCTTTTGATTAAGTTGAGATTAAATATCAATTCTGGTTATTGTTGAAAAGCATATTTGTGAATGAAAACTAATCCTTAACCAATATTTTCCCATCCTTGATTTGCGTGCTTTATTGTTTTGTTTGCTTTTATTTTACTTTTAGTTTATAAAAATCAGAAAACCCCCCTTGTTACCTTTAGGAAACCAAAACATATTGACAACCTAAGTCCTCTTTGTGGGAACGATCCTTTCTTGCCCTTGCTTCATTATATATTTTGAGTAGTAAGAAAGTGTAATTATTTTTGACTCTTACGACAGCGATCACAAGCTAAGTTCGATCTAACGGTTGAAAGATATTAGCTTGAGTCTAATCAGGTTTTCATCTAACAGTGAATATTGAATGCTTTGTTACCAAGGTAACATTGATTACAAACCCTGATTTGAAGACTATATAAGGGAAAACTCTAGCAACTGGGAAACCTAATCCCCACACCTCCTGTGTGATACTAGTTGCGACTAGAGTCGATTCTCCTTTAACCTAGGTTTTTCTAAAACCATTATAGGTTAACGACTTAAAGACTTCATTGGGATTGTGAAGCCAGACCCAACTATTTTCTATGTAGTTGCGTGTTCTGATCTTGTTGTTTTCTATCGTGATTGAGTACTATCCTCTCTAAGATTTGCTCGAGATTTAATCTCCGATAGGCAAGATAAAAAGTAGTCACAAACATCTTCGTCTCATCGTTTGTGATTCCACAATATCTTGTTTCGCTACCATACGATTAAGATTATTGTGAGGTGATTGATATTACTAGGCTGTTCTTCGGTGTATCAATTGGTTCCTATTCACCTTGATTTATCAAAAGACGGAACAAAACTCATAGGTATTTCTGTGGGAGACAAATTTATCTATTCAATAGACTTTTCTGTGTGAGACAGATTGGTTTATCAAGTCTTCGACTTTGGGTCATAGCAACTCTTAGTTGTGGATGAGATCAGCTAAGGGAAGCAAGTGCGTAGAGTCCTGCTGGGATTCAGAGACTTAAGGAACGCGACTGAACCTTGATCAGTGTGAGATTGGTTAGGGCTCAACTACATTCCAGTCCGAAGTTAACTTGGAGTAGGCTAGTGTCTGTAGCGGCTTAATACAGTGTGGTGTTCAAATCTGGACTAGGTCCCGGGGTTTTTCTGCATTTGCGGTTTCCTCGTTAACAAAATTTCTGGTGTATGTGTTATTTCTTTTTCGCATTATATTTTCTATATAATTGAAATATCACAGGTTGTGCGTAGTTCAATTAATTAGATAATCCAACCTATGGTTGTTGATATAAATTGACTAACACTTGAACACTAGTCTTTGGTACCGTTCAAGTTGTTTCACATAATAATCAGGCTCGCGGATTTCTATCTGTTTGATTTGCTGATTACATTGTGAAACAGAGATACAACTCTTGGATATATTTCCATTGATTGAGTCTGACTGTCTAGTTGATTCTCTTGGAATTATATTGGAGTTTGTCCATACAGATTGCCTAAACGAAATATTGGGTGAGGTTGTTAGACCTCCGCTTTTTCAGGGCTTGGAAGCCCAATTCTTACAAAATTTTACGCCCGTCAATGGCCTGTGGCCAACATATTTATAAACAGTTTTTTGTTTGAATAGCCCTTAAATTTAAATTCTTGGGTGTATAAGACAAGTAAAATATGAACATTGTTCTAATATACTAAAATCTAAAAGATATGTTTAGATATCCAAAACTGGGTATTTAACCCAAAGTTATGTCCTTTAATAAATACAACTGACTAAAGTACCCTTCACGTCAGCATCTATGAAGATTGGTAAATCCGCCGAAATCTCCGAAGTTCTTTTTCTTCTGTGCTTTACTGATTCACAACTTTGCTCCGAGAAACACAAATTTATATATGATTAGGTGAATAAAATTAAGTGGAATTGCATCACTTTTATTTCATATTTTTTATTTTCTAATTAAGTGTACGATCTATTGATCTGAATCTGAAAATAATACAGAGAATTGGGAGATTTTGGGAAATAACCGACAAGAAACACCACCGGTAGTTGAGAAGAATACGATATCATTTTGATAGCAAGGAGAAAGAGTGTGGTGGTGGTGGAAGACAGGAAGAGGATAAGATAAAAGGAAGCGCATTCTCAATTGATTATGAAGAATGCTATCTAGTGGACATCGGTGTGCATTCTCAATTAATTATACTGTAAATCACGAATCAGGTGGTGGTGGAGATACTAAATTGTTTGTTTTCAAAGATCCAACTGGTCATGACATTGAGATTACATATGAATTAGGAAGAGGTGAATTTGGTATCACTTATTTTATGTACAGATAAAGCACCGGGTGATGGAGCTTGTACTGGAGCTTTATGACCGAACGAATGACATGTGTGTGAATAAACATGAATTTGCAGGGAAGGAAATGTGATAAGGAAGTCAAGAAAACAAACCAAACTTATCTCTCCATAAGTAAAAACATACACATTAAGTATTTGGAGTAATGTCCGAACCAGTTCTTCAGACATCGATCGAAATCATAGGTGAAATAGGGAGTTGATGCTAATGTTTCTGGGCTGAGATTGATGGAGATTAAGATAAGGATTGTTTTTTTTTTCAATGAATCATAAAGAGGATAGTGGTTGGTTTCGAAGAAATTGATGGAGATTAAGAAACTGCATCCCGGGTGCAGTTTCTGTAGAAATTTTTAAGTTACAGAAAAAATGCGAAAAGGTAGTAGAAATAGCGAGCCGGTACTACTAATTCCGGATGGCGGATGACTGAACCTAAAGTATGAATCATAAATTTTCACCGACATTTGGTAGCGGGATATGAGAGTTACTAGGGAATCACCCGTGCCGGAGCGGGCTATTTCACAGGGTAAACAGCTGGGGTTGTTATCCGTCGTACTCTACATGTACTTATTGTGTTTTATTTACTGGTTAAAGACACGATGTTGGTTTTATGAGACACCCACGTCTTTATCCCCCAACTTCTATCCATAAACCACATCTTCTAGCGAATTTAGACCACTGTTGCATTGTGCCACCCTATGCAAGTATTCATTCTACGCATTCAGACCACTGTTTTGGCGATAATTGTCTGTGATACTGCATTAAATGGCAGGTTCAATTAGATTTGCTTAGGAGGATCCACAAAAAAAAAAAAAACAGATTATGGTTCTACTCGGACAACATATATAATACCTGGTGGTCTATATAGATCTAATGGTGGACTACACAATCATAACTTCAGTTATCATGTTGATGTCTCGTAGAAACCATTAAACATAATAGGAAAATATCATCCCTATCTGGTCGATAATAACATAATTTTATAGCCAGTTGAAAAGAGACCCTATAAGATGCACGTTCGTGCATTCTATTACCATTTAACATCAAAATGGGAACTTCGCCTAAAAATGAAACCGACCCGATTCTTCATATTCTGACATAAAAATTCCATATGGTAGATGGAAAAAAAAACTCTCTCCATAAGGCAATGAGAGAGTAAGATATTACTCTGTGTACTCCCAATTCTTTTGGCGCTTTACCTTTCTTAGCGGGTACTATAATATGTCGTGGTGGTCTTAAATTCGAGAACCTGAAAACAACATAAACATCAGTGGGAAGAAATCAAAGACAGATAAACGTCAGTGGGAGGGCAGGGTTATGTATCTCATTTACAAAATTCCAATTCTTTTTGTACTGTTCAAAACAAAATTTCAAAACAGAACAAAGGTATCAAACTAAGTAATAGTTTTAACCCCGACGTGCAGTACGATATATGTTAAAGCAATAATCTTCTTGAAACATATACCAATAAGATTAAATCCCAGTTTATGTTATCCATACATGAGTGGGTGGAGGTCAGACCTGCGCAAGTGTTATGGCTGCTCCCGTGTGAATTATTCTTTTCCACAACTGCATCAATGACCAAAATGCAACATCTCTTGAGTGAAAAATACCTAAAAGATTATCAGAACTGGCTGACTTCCAACATGCACCAATATAAAATATGAACACATCTATGTTTAAATTTGCACGGCATAAAACAATGGGCACACATTATTTTCAAATACTGTAAAGATAACTTTGGATTCAAATAGCAACACAAATTATTAAAATGTATGATATGAAAATGCAAAAGAGAAACACATACAACTAAAGGTTCAAAGTACGCATAAAGAAAAATACAGCAAACTAACATCTACAGAAGGTCTTATTATATATAGATCCTAACACACCAAACATCAAGGAATTTAGAAATCTATATAATATTGACCGTGTGGTAGAAATCTATGTAGTCCTCAGTTCTTTACATACTTGTTCATTGACAAAGGCCACCTTGATGCTAGTGACATCATTGGTAGAAAAATCCAACTCTTCCCAATATTCTGTAACTCAAACCGTGGATTCGTCCGGAGGAGCGAAAACTTTTAAAGCTGTCTTGAGTGGCTCTGATGGTGATACCTTTTATGGGCCGACTGCGAGTAATCTGAGTTGTTGGGTATGGTCTGCAGTTAAAAACAATCACAAACATAATTATATTCTAAAGGACCTATATCCTCCTCATAGATTCCCCTATAATAAGGACATTATTCAAACATACATAAGGGAGCAATCCTAGTAGCATACTGTAACAAAAGGCACATACTGACAAAGCCAGAGGAAATAAGAAAATAGCTCCTTTGGTATACTATTGACATCTAACAAAGATTAAAAATCCGTGGTTTCCACTTACTGATCCCATGCTTTCAAGGAATCAATCCCCTTCTAAACTAATTACAAACTCATGAATTTACACAAACTCATGAATTTACAGACTACTGAATGCTTGCCTTTGTTTTCAAGTTTTCAATCAGATGGCTTTTCAGATTATTTATGGAAGTCTACTGCTACGAATCAGTAAGTGGAAAAGAAAACGATTCATAATGAGATCCATATTGCATATGACCTTGACATAATTAGTGCTAAGAATTATGAGGTGAAAGGCTTACTTCATCATTTGTTGCATGGTGAAGGCTTACGTCTTAATTTCTGATGCAAAGTTGTTGTACTGGGGAAGCAAAGACTTTGCGATACAATTAAGTACCAAAAAGGCAGTGCAATGGGCAAACAATGACTCATCTATTTGCAGTTTATAAAATGTGTATATTATCCTCCTTCAACGCCCTGACCTCCAAAATTCCACCGCTGCTTTCACTCCCACGGCCACCACTCCCACAAAAGCAAGCATAAATCAACATCTGTAGTGAGAATGACATAAATTATACTCAAAGTTGATGATCGGCAGGGATCAATTAGCACCACAATATTGTGATTATATCGTTGCTCTCAGTTGGATACTTAGAAGACTAAATAATAAGAAGAATTAGGGACTAAAATGGAAAGATAGCCTTAATGGCTCGTGAAAACAAACCTTCCCATTTATTTCCTATAAAATGGACGCTTGATTTTCCTTCGTCAGGGGATCGTAAACTCTTCAACTTGGTAACTGAGGAGGGTACCTGCTGTGGTTTGATATTGATTTGAGATGCCATTTCATCTGTTCTTTAGGCAACAACTGAAAATCGGAAAATAAATTTCATCAGAAACCTAATTGAAACATAGGATTAGGCGACACATGCCATACCTAATGAAGGATTCATACAAAATTAGGAAAATCAACATTAGGAAGGGAAAACCAAAAACCACAACACAAAATTCTGATAGGATTTGAAAACCCAACTTTAAGCAATTTTGCAAGAATGCAACGAAAAATAATCACCGGATCGAAAGGGGATGTAAAACGAAATTGGAAGCTACGGGAAAAAGACTTACATGTTCGATTCAAACTGATGCTGATCCCGATTGGGATTAACCATTTTATAGAAAGAAACCAATTAATGCAAGGATGAGCGTTTTTTTTCTTGTGTCGTAGGCAAGAAGGATTGGGAATAACTGCTGTTATTGATTCCTAGGCTTTATGATACATTAAGGATTAGGGAAGTTAAAGAGGAAAAGATGATCGGAACACGAAGAGACAATGGAAAGGATAAATCATCCACACAGCTTGCCGTTACATACAATGAAAACCAATTTACGATTTGCTTTTAAGATTATAGAACACATATCGTGGGACGCGAGGGACGGCCATCCATTAGATTAACCAATTTAAGTACGTTATTCTAGGAGGGGAGGGAAAATCCCGACCAGTAGTCAGAAAATCCAATGTATCTTGGCCGCTGGGTGACACAACAAACACTACTATTGTGTAAGCATTGATGAGCCATGCTTTTGGTCAGTTTGATAGGTGTCTAAAACACCTTGATATTTATCTATTGTTTATGCTTTCTTTGCTAAGTTTTCTTGTAAATTACGTATTTTATGTTTAATTTTGAGTTTTAGGTACTTTGGAGCAAAAGAAGAAGAAACGTCACTTAAAAGAGCTAAAGTGTCATTTCATGTGCAAATGTTATTGGAGGCGAATTATTTCTCATTATTTTCTTTTATTTCTTCATCTCTATCTGAAAAGCATGTCGGCTTTAGTGATGCAAGTTATGTCTGAAAAGCATGGCAGCTTTAGTGATGAAGAGAAATTGAAGAGAAGAAGTGGATTTGAGATGTAAGAGACGGCTGCTATTGGTGGAAGAATTTGAAAAGTGGTGTTTGAACCTCCGGAAAAATGTGTTAAAGACACCCAGAGTTTTGCTATTTACAGCCCAAAATGTATCTTTGTACCCCACAAATTGCTATTCTCACCCCAGGAATTGCTAAATGTACCCCAAATTGCTAAAGGGACTCCGAAAATGGTTAAGGGGCAGTCATCTTCTACATTTGAATTTCAGTTTTGGCGGGAAAGTTGTTTCACGGAAGAACAAATTTAGGGTTCGAATTTTGGCCGAGAGTTAATGAGATTCAATCGCTGGATTTAGTTTCATTGGGCCTTTTAAGGCTAAACAGGGAGGATATGGGTGATTTCTTCAATTCAGTTGGGTTGGATAATCACAGGTGATGAAAACAGAGTCGGTAATACACTCGGGGTTCTGTTAAGAAGATTTGGACCTTTGCACTGAGATTCAACCGGTCAAATGGATTACAGTTATGGTACGTGTGTTGGAATCGATTGGATTGGGCTACAACGTCGGATTGGAGTAAACAGGGGAAGAAGTATCCACGGGTCTCTGTTGGTTCGAGTTTGGAAAGTTTGGGAGATTTTCAAGGGACATGGTATAGGATAATCTTATTACCATACACATGTATTGAATGACGTGTTTGGGACCTTTAAAGGGAAAACAAATCTTCGTATACTCGATGATTATTGAAAACAAGGAAGTTACGCGGATAAATGGAGAAGAATATATTCTCTAGGATTCTATTTTGTCATAAGAAAGGATAGTTCGGATTAAACTCAGCAGGTGCGTGAAGAAAATTCCGTAACTTGGTTGCAAAGAAAAATGGAGATTTTGGAAGTTTTCTGGAGTTATTCTCGACCCTGTAATATATATAAAGGATTGGCTAGACTCATCGAGGGTTGGACGGAGACTTTGGAGAAGAAATATAGGCTTAGAATCGATAAAAGAGAGGTTAGAAAAATCTTCCTGCTGCTGCACAATCAAGAACACGAAGAACATCAGCCGTTCAAAATAGTCGCAGTAGCAGTCTTTTATTCAACCACAGAATCAGTGTATCGTATCCATTTTTGGTTGCAGTAGATCTTTCACAACTGAGCTATTGTAACAGTTTCCTGGCTAAACGCCTTTAGCGACTGGAAATCATTGTAAGCAGATTTTTAATTATTTTTAATACAATGATTAATCAAGTTTTCTCCACTTCTCGATTCATGAGTAGCTAAGTTTCTTGTCTAGGGTTTTGGAAGAAGCTATTTTTGATGCGTAATTTTCAGTAATTATTTTCTTTGACAAAAATACTCCAATATTGTGCTTTTAAAATTATTAAAATTTTTCTGTTCTTTATATGCTTCGTGAAAATTGTTTTGGGTAGTTTAGATACCGTTCTTTTATAAGCGAAGGAAAATTAGGCCTTAGAATAGCGACGAGAGTCATAAAAAGAGAGCTTGTAATGTTATATCTTCCAAAGCATAAGACTGGGTTCGAAATTATTTTGAGTAAAGTAGGAGTATTTTGTCAAAGAAATTTAAATTGAGTTACAAATATTGAAAGTAGTGGAATCCAAAACCCTAGAATCATCTCTCCTTGATAAACCAAAAAAATCAAATATAATTAGTTTGTCTTAGTATTTTCTTTTAGTAATCAAAAACCAAATCTTCATAAAAGTCCGAGAATCGAATCTTTCTTACCACTTGTAAAAACTGCATCAAGGTTTTCACAAGAAATCTAAAATTTTGTAATATTTGCAAAGTTCTACTCTCAGAATATATAGAAAACCGATTTAGGAAATTGGAAGACCTTACAAAGATTTTTCATAATCACAAGACATTCATACAAGTTATAGTATCTCCACCAATTCTTGCCTATCCAATCTAACCCTACAGTTCTAAAAACAGTTTCAGAGAACCTTCTTCGCTCTCGCAAAGGAGAGGAACAAACATGTAGAGCCAAACTGATTTTGAAACCAAAACCAATATGTGTCAAAGCACAAGGCAATGACTGGATCAGATCCAACCCAATGTTCATCAGAACATGTAAATAACATGAACTGGAGTTTTTTAAGTTTAGATTGCCTAATGCAATCAAGGTAGCAATGACCCAACTAGAAGTAACAGTAGCCAAAAAGTAACCATAGTGTCTCAGAAAGTAACCAAAGTGTCTCAAGTAACGGTAATCTGAATTGGTCTTTTGGTGTCTGTAGCGGAACGAATCGGCGGGCTGCCTCGGCATTGGAGATGTGGTAACATATGAACTTGAATAAGATCTTGAACGAGTTGCATCGGTCTTTGTTTTCATTTCTGAACCTAGAACCGGTAGATCTAAAACTAAAACTAAAACAAGGCTGAATCTAACGAAAGTAACATTTAAAAAAACACATAAGGAGTTACAGGAAATAAAAGATACAATATTACTACATAATCTACAACCTTAGAAATGGTTTTAAGTGTTCTCTGGAGACAGTATCCTTCCGAGGAAGGTTTATAAGAACCATTGCTATCCAGAATATAGGTTACAAAACAGCAAGATTCCCTTGTTGAAATAGTAAGATCTTGAGTATTATCATCGTCTGGAACCTGCCGGTGAACGTTGTCGTGAAGATTTGAGCCGATGCAGACCCTCATTAATTTGACAGCAGTAACCTTACACTCAAACCAACTAGAGGGAGATACACATAATACACATTTAAGAAAAAGATAATCCAATGAAAGTAAAACATAAACAAAGCCGAAAGAAGATGCCAGAGATGAAAAAATTGCAGAGCGATGAATAGAGATCATTTGTGTGACGGATTTAGCGCCTTGATCTTCAAAAGATGGATCAAAAGCAAAGATTCAAGGCCGAAAATCTAAAATCAAAACCGAAAAAGAAACTAAAAAACTAGCAGAGAAAGCAGTAACAGACGAGAAAGATTAAATCAAGCGAGGTATGGAGGTAGATCTGAGCAGATTTGAGTTCAGGCAGAGAGGGGTTTTCAGGCTTCTTTTTTCTATAGGAGAGAGAGGCTAGAGACTAAACTTCATAAGTAAGATTTGCAAAGTGAACGTCTGAATCCATCCATTAGTTATATCACATTTATATAATATTTTCTTTAACTATCAACTAACTAATACTATAAACCTAGATTGATCCACGAAATACATAAGATGCACCCGAGTGCATAATGTATATTCTGACAGAAAAATTATTTTTGGGCGGGTTGCACCCAAGTGCATAATGTATATTTATTTTTTTGAATTTTTTGTTGTTCTTTTTATTTTTCTTCTTTAATACTTGTTTTTGGTTGATGATTTGATAGTGAATGTGATGGTAATGGTGGTGGATTTATTACTTGAGATCATGAACTAATAATTTTGGTTGTGTATAATATATTGCAAGTGATTACTAGGATAAACCTATATTTATTCGTGAAGTACACAAAATGCACCTGAGTGCATAATGTAAAATTCTGACGGGAAATAGGTTTTTGCTGGTTGCACATGATTGCATTTGTATATTTTTTTATTCTTATAGCAAAATTATTTGGCCAGGTTGCACATGGGTGCATAATTCATATTCCTATAGGAAAAATATTTTGGCCAGGTTGCACCTGGGTGCATAATGCATATTGTTATATGAAAATTTTGGCCAAGTTGCACCTGGGTACATATTGCATATTTTTATAGGAAATAAATTTTGGTCAGGTTGCACCTGGGTGCATAATAATGTATCCTTCCTCGGCCTGGTTTAAAACAACAATTATTTTTTTCGAATTTCATATTAACAATAGATCTTGTTTTGTAGAGATTTTTGAGCCCTTTCCAAAAAATATAAATTTTATTAAAATCCGACTTATATTTCGAAAGTTAAGAGCTTCCCGGCGATCAATTTTAAATTGGAGAGAGAAAATAAATATGAGAGAGAAAATGATATGATAAATAATAAAGTTTAAAATAAAGGGTATACATGACTAAATTTTTTTGTGTCTTTTTCACCCTACCTATATTTTGCAAGTCCGTTATTCCCGCACTTTATGGATTTTGGGCAAATGACCCATTTTACGTATTTATCAACAACCTAAACACCCAATCACATCTCTCACACCACGTCGAGAGTTGCGCTAACCTCCCCTCCCACGTCGAGAGTTGCGCTAGCCCCCTTATATTTCGTGGCCGTTAATTGTTAATGGGATTATTTCGATCTGATGCTCCATATTGGTCGGTAAGCTTGGGATTTTCTTACACCGCGTTTACATGATTTTCATAAAATCTGGACCTTCGGATTAGCCGCAAAATCTACTAATATTTTTAAGGGAAAAGCCGAGACGATTTATTTTTTTTTGGGGGAAAAAATCCGAGAATTTCCATATAAAAAGAAAATCAAGAGAAATAAGTTTTTACGAGATTCTTTCATGAGCAATTAATGGAAAAAAATCTTAGAAGATCTTTAGGGTAAAAGTCGAAACAATTTTCTTTTTAGAAAAAATCCGAGAATTTCCATATCAGAAGAAAAATCAACCCAAATAAGTTTTTATGGAATTTTTTCATCTGCAATTAATGGAGCAGGGTGGAAGTTTCGTGTAATCTAAGTTTGGGTGATTCTATAATTGGCAGTTGATGCTAGGTTTACGTCCAAATCCTAGCTATGATATCGTTGCACGTCTATTCGATGGAAACAAGTTCTATCATTGGCAGTTAATACTAAGTTTACATCCAAACTATGATAAAATTGCATGTCTATTCAATGAACACAAAAAAGGAAGTTTCGTGGAGTTTGGGTTAGAGAGATACAGTAAAAACTCCATATACTTATACTCAATATATTAATAAACTATATATATTAATAAAAAATCATAGTCCCAACTTGGGCCAGTTATGAATAGTAATAACCTCCACATTTTAATATTAATAGATTTTTCTAGTTCCGCCATAAGGAAGTTACCTCCATATATTAATATAATCGTAATTATTGGAAAAAATATGGATCTTGTTACATCAAAATTTAAGATCAAATAAAATAATTATCTATAGTTGTTTGAGAAAATGATGTAAGTTTTTAAATTGTTATTACATCTTTTGATTTGCGAATGCGTAAGACCTCATTACTATGGGCACCTTCTTGTTGAAGCCAAAGACACTTCCCACTTGTTGATCATGTTTAAAGCTTCTTGGCATGAAGCTTTTGATATCTCCCTACTATCATCATTAGGATTATCTCCCTCAATTTCTTGTCTAATTCCATCGATGATTTTGGTTAAAGTATATATGACTTGTTGCTCATTTGGATGATTAAGGAAGACACCCATATCCATTATTATTTACAGAATTTGGATTAGCAAAAGAAAATAAAATGGTATACCTCCATATATTAATAAACTCCATATATTAATAATTGTGTGAAGTCCCAAGACTATTAATATATGGAGTTTTTACTGTATATATATAAGCTAGGCAGAGCTCATGGCTTTTCACGTTCAAATGGAGAGTATCAAGCAACCGATCTCTTTTTGTTAAGAATCAGAAAATTAATATCATACGTTCAATGTGTGAGAAGGAACATCAGGGATCAATGAAGATTCAGGGACAAGGTTAGTAGGAGTTTGTGTTTTACTTTTTTAGTGAATCTGCGATATGATATTCGATTTTATTGGTTATTGATGGTTTCATTGATTTTGTATACATTTTTTATATATATATATATTTTTTTTGCGTTACCGTTTTATTGATGTTTGTTTGTCTGTTTGCAGAATATCAGACGCAATGATGAATATAATTATCTCAAATCCAATCAACGACAAGGTAATTTTTTCTTCTTATTTGTTTGATTAGGGTTTCATGGTAGTTTTCATGTCTTAACCTTTTGTTTTACTAATATATAATGATTCTGTAGTTCATTATTTTTATTATAATCGGTTTTTGGTTTTGTTTGTTTAGATTTATTTTTGAGGATGTTGTTACGACTTAGAAAACAACTAAAGCTCTTACGAGTTGTATTAGACTTTGCAATTTTCTCGGTTCAATAATGCATATTCAGGGTTTTCATTAGTCTTTTTTGTTTAACAAGATGAGTGACCTAGAAATTATGGTACTTGAAATATCGGAGGTAGATTGGTTGTTAGGAGAATTTGAAATATAACTTTGGTCAAATTACAAGGCACATTTACAGATGATTTCGTCTTTCATGATTTTTCATAGGTTTAAGTCGATAAGATGGTGTAGATTAAAATTCATCTATTGTGAATTCAATCATTAAAAGGGTTGTATATTTTGGATTTTAGGTTTTAGTTCTGTAATGCTCTTTTCTTTTGGTGGGGTTTCATTGTCTGTTCCATTAAAGTTGGTTGTCCTTTCTATGATACATTATACCAATTTCTATTTATAAGGGGTGATTTGAATATGCAGTCTTCAAGTAACATGAGTTATAAAGGTGTCAAATATTCAAAGAAACGCCAATGCCTTTGAAGTAATTTAAATATTCTTATGACTTCAAATTTTATGCTTCAGAAATATTCCCCATGCTGCGCACAAGGTAATGGTTTATAAGAGAGTTGGTAGTTTCACAACGGTTACAAGAGGTAACAGAGTATATTAATGTGGATTCTCAATGGGAGTGGGAGGCACAGGAGTTTGCGATGTTAGCTTACCATAACAGGATTCAGAGGTAAATGAGTATATGACACGGTAGTGTGTGTATCTCTCCCAGTTAAAGGTGTGTAGAAATAAGTTATATCACTGGACCATGTGTTTTCTATTGGCGTACAAGAATATTTCTGGTACATATTTTGGTTAATGTTTTAGGATTTCATAATTACTGTGGCTCTGAAGAAACTCTCTTAATCTCAAGGTAAATTATGAAGATGAAAACTACCTCGAGAAGACGTAAGAACCTGTGATTATTAAGATGTTGTGAGTTCCCCTTGCGCAAGAAAGCTGTTTTCAACTGCTGGACTAGATTTTAACCACCCCAGTCGGTATTCCATTTACGGGATTCTGGATTATGGTGTCCCACTTGAGAATGTATTTGTTGTTGAGCCAACTTCTTTTAGTAAAATTAAGAAGTTTCCTAGCATGGTACTTCTGTGGTGGGGTGAGTTATTTCTATTCCCTTCTATTTTCCACGTATTTAACCATGATTAGTTCCGAGATCCCCTATTTTCTATGTTAAATCATTCTAAGGTGTAGTATGTTGTCGATAGATATGGATTCAGTATATCAAGACTGTACTTCTGCATATCCGTTTGTAAGGAAAAATCTGCTTAATTTTGTGTCGATGTCGTTGAGTATGAGGTTTATTAGATTTAGCATTTGTACGTCTAATCTATGTTTTTCTTGGAAGCAACTGACTAAATAAGTTATATTATGGAATCATGGCATCGATTACTCAACTACTTCGGTTACAACCATCATTTGAACTGCGCGCCCATTGTAAATTTAAGTAATTTCCTTCTCGATTTATTATTATTTTACTTTTGAGTATAGCATCCAAAATGTTGCTAAGAGAGGCAAGAAGCCATTAAATGAAATATGACAATCTTCTGTGAGGTACTAATTGGGAGCATGATAATAGCACACTATATTCACATGGGATGGGCAAGTAGTTGGGAGTTGTTTTACAGCTGCAGCAGCAACGACATCTGGTGGTGGTTAAATTTCGTTGTTGTATTGATTTCTGAAGAGCATGTGGCGTTTATGAAAGGTAGAAACATCCATGAGAACATAGCGTTGGCTTCTGAGCTGATCAATGAGATCAATACGGAGAGGAAGTATGGTAATGTAGGCCTGAAACTGGATATTTCTCAAGCATTTGATACAGTCAGTTGGAAGTTCATAGCTGAAGTTTTTCGTCAATATGGTTTTTCGGAAGATTGGTGCGATTGGATTCTTAGTATTCTTAATTCAGCTAGGATTTCTGTCATGGTTAATGGTAGTCCGGAGGGCTTCTTTAGTATCTCTAGGGGTTTACGTCAGGGTGATCCTCTATCTCCTTTGATTTTTGTGCTTATTGAAGATGTTTTAAGTCGCAATCTCTCTAAGTTATTTGCAAGGCGTAGCATGCATCCTATGGTGACCAAGAAAGGCGTTGCTCCTACGCATCTCCTTTTTGCAGATGATATTCTTATTTTCTGCAAGGGTAATTTTCACAGTCTTCATAATTTGGTTAATCTTCTGGGTATGTATCAAAGAGCTTCTGGCCAATACGTGAATCGTGCTAAGAGCAAGTTTTATTATGGAGGTGGTTCTAGGTCGCGAGCTATTTCCATCTCGAACTATTTGGGAATGGATAGAGCTTTTTTACCGGATAAATATCTTGGAATCCAATTGAAGCCAGGTATTGTTCGGCATATTCATGTTCGTCAGGTGGTTGAGAAGATCATGGATAAACTAGCGGGATGGAAGGGCAAGCTTCTTTCCTTTCAGGCTAGGCTGGTGCTTATCAAATCGGTGATTTCTAGCTATGTTATTCACTCAATGGCTGTGTATAAATGGCCTTGTTCAATTATTAAGAAGGTGGAGAGGGCCATCAGAAACTTTCTTTGGTTAGGGGATGCTGAGAAACGTAAATTCTTTAAGGTTCTTTATGATAGCCTCTGTTGTTCGAAGCGTGAAGGTGGTTTGGGAATTCCGAAGTTATTAGATGTTAACAAGGCCATGTTGATGAAGTTGTGGGTCTTTATTAGGGATTCAAACAAGATTTGGGCTAGATTTTTGAGGGCAAAATTTGTCAAGAACAATGGCAATCTGATTGATTACAAGCTTTGTTCCTCGGTCTTCCCAGGAATTAGACTTGTTTACACTAGAGCGATTATAAGCAATGGTGCTAATACTTGTCTTTTCTTTGATAATTGATGTGGGGATTTTTCTATCGCTAAGAAGATTGGGATTACTTCCAAAGGTCCGAAGGATTTTAGCTCGAGGGTTAGTGATATTATTGTGGATGGTGCTTGGTGTATTCCTCAAGGTACTAGAAATCGATGCTTCGTTGCAACATTGATGTTGATAATCTGCCTGTTATTACTGGTGGCGATGATTACAGAATCCGGGATCTTGATAATAAGGGAGTTTTTTCACTCAAATCCGCTAAGGCTGCTATCAAATCTTCGGCTGATATTGTTCCAACTGCAGCTCTGTTCACAAGGAAGGTTGTGCACCCAACTTTGAGTGTTCAATACTGGAAGATTTGGGTTGAGCATTGTTGTGCTAGTGAGGATAACATTATTAAGAAGACTGGAAGGAGTATGCCGACGATGTGCTATCTGTGTAGGAAGAGTGGTGAGACTATTAGCCATATCACTTGGCATTGCAGATTTGCTAGGAGAATTTGGGCTTGGGCAGCTAGAATCTTTAATTTGAAGCCTGCGGAGGAATTGCTGGTTTCTTATAAGGTTGCCAAAGGTCGTAGCAGGATGATAAAGGACTTGTGGCTTGTGGCAAATCTTGCTATAGTCACAGAGCTTTGGAAGCTGCGAAACAAAGTTTATTTTGAAGATGTGGCAGTTAACTGGCTTGGTTTTAAGGGAAGAGTGTATCAGCTAATTGCGATAACTCAATTAGAATGAAGGGCCATATGTATAACACGGTTGAGGACTTGCGAATTCTTAATTACTTTAAAGTGCATCATAGATCTTGCAAAATTTCTTGTCCGATTGAGGTTAGTTGGTCTACTCCTATTCCGGGCGAAATTATGATTTGTTGTGATGGAGCGTCTCTTGGAAATCTGGGACAGGCTGGTGCTGGTGCTATTGTTCGTGGTGCGAATTCGGAGGTGCATGGAGCTCTTTGTGTTGGTCTGGGTTGGCAAACCAACTTTTTTGCGGAGGTGTGTGCGGTGATTTATGGAGCGATGTTTGCCAAGCAATGGAGTATTAAAAATCTGTGCATTCGGTTAGATTCGAGGAGTTGTATTCAAGCTTTTCAAAATGGGAAGTTGCCTTGGCAGCTTGGGCAGAAATGGAGGATGGCGAGGAATTTCTACACCAACATTCGTTACATCCACTCCTACAGAGAGGTCAATTTTTCGGCTGATGCCTTGGCTAAGCAAGCTTGTTTACTAGCTGAGGATACTTTTGAGTCTTTTGTAGGTAGGTCAGGGTTCATTCAGTCTGTTGAATGGCCTGGAAAAGTTTATTATCGCTTTAATTAGGTTCTTCTTGGGGTGGCCTTGCGGCTACTTTCTTGTAAGTCCTAGCCTCTATACAGTTTTTCCTCTTTTTTCTTTTTAATATTTTTGACCGAGTAAAAAAAAAAAAAAGTATTCATTAGGTCTATAACTTAAACCAAGTAACTATATAGGCTTAAAAATATGTGAACTGAATGTGTGTATGATGAAGTATGCATTGTAGCCTTGGGTTTCAATAGGTGATCTGCCAATTATGCCATCCATCATTGCATCGTTATGTATTTCATTCTGCCATTTTTTTTAGTTTATATATACTGAAATTAGTAATATAAGGAACGGTTGATTACTCCAACCTTGATGATACAAGGAACTATAGGGAATGAGGTTTGATTCTTTTCTATGTTCTATTTTGATTTGTTACTTTCTTTTGTGCGCGTTCTTGCTTTTTTTTTTTTTTAGTTTATATATATACTGAAATTATAAAATAGTGTTGGGTTTTCATGGTGTTGCAGGGTTATTTTAATTTATTTTAACATCATATCTTGCAGGGTTGTCATGTTGTTGGGATAAAATAGTCACTTGAAAGTGATTGCACCTTAGAGATTATATACATATGACATGTCCAGTATTGCTTTCTGCAATGATGTTGTGGTTCAACAATTCTGAACAAGTGAGTTTTCTATCTCTGCTTGAGCTGAAGTGTGATATTAATACATTTGGACCATGAAATTTTAGGCATAAGCTAAGCTAAGTCCTTGGATCACTCAAACAATTAAAAACAGTTCCTGTTGCCTTAATTGTTGCTGCAGCAAGGATAAAAATGTTATACCAGAGCACTTGCTTGATTTGTGCTTGAAGAGTGATCAAAGCAAAAATTTGGATGCTCACATCCTAATGTTACCCCCAGTTCTTACAAGGTTGTATACTTTTACGATTTTATTGCTATGTTATTTTGACCTTTTGTTTTACTGCTAGCTTCTTTCATTCTTATGTAAGAATTTTGAATGTGGAACTACGTTGAGAAGAACCAGGAGAGATTGGTTGAAATTTTGATTAAAAAATAAAGGATGATGTACCGGGTTCTTTTCATTTTCTTTTGGGTTTCAGTTTGTCTCTGTAGCATCTTTGGCTACCGGTTTTTGTATTAATTCATTCTTTCAAATCAATTTCCTTATTTGCCGGAAAAAAAAAAGAAAAAAAAGAAAGCAAAGGATGATGTACCTTGGTTCTATACTGTAAGATCGTCATTAGCCTTGACTGACGTTTAGATAACCAGTCTCCATACTTGAAAATCTGACTTAATAAAAAAACCCTAATGGTGTTAAATTTTCTTCGTCTCTTATAATGTCTTGGTATAAACTTGCATAATGGCTTGGTCTAAACTTGCATAAATTTAATTACGATGGCTCACAATTTGTTTGCTTCCAAGTTTTCAATTGGTGCATGATCCAATTCTACCACTTTCACATTTCTTTACACCTTACTCTCATTTTTGGCTCTTAGTACTTATCACCACTCTAACTTAACTCTAACATCAGCCTTCATCACCCTTTTGACATTCACTGTATCTCTGAAACGCAAGATCGACAAACGTTTAATATACATGAAGTTACAATGAAAGTGTGGTCGAGTAATGACTTTGAAGGCGATAAACAAAAGGAATCGGCTCCATTTTTATTGTTATTCTCTGTATTCTCATGAGTGCACATCGTGCATGTAGCCTTATACATGTGCTCCGGGCCTCCGGCTGCAGCTTCTGGCTCTTAGGATTTTCTTTTTATCTTGGTTTCCTAAGTATTTTGGATGTTCGACATCATAGAGCCCTTTGTTTAAACCTGTTGTTGTTTCTTTTCATTTGCTCCAAGTCTCTATGCATTTTGATGTTTGGTTACACTGACATAATTTGGTTGATAATCTTTAGGGCAAAATAGGGTCTCTCCAAGTTGATTTTTTTTTCAATCAAGTTGATTTTTTTCTGTAAGCTGATTGATCAATCATTTTGTCATTCATCTTTGAATTCACCCTTTCTCTATATAACATAACTGCATTCTTATCTTTATGATAAACTCAAGTTTCACTTCGAAAGGAATTTGAATGTGGCGAGGTAGTACTAAAAACCGTATGTATTCTTTGCAGTGGGATTGAGTTTTATCCTTTAGTGAACATTTCTAAAGGTTCAGATCGTCTGTGACAAGTATTCTGAATTTTTTGAGTGCTACGTAATCCCTAATATACCTGTACTGCCTCAACTGGCACATAATATTTACAAAACTTAAGGGAGGTGTATTTATATAATGTTGTTTATGATATAGGTGGGTTTGAGAATTCATATTATGCACTTTTGGTTTTAGCTTAGCCTTCATTAGTTCCTTACACATGCACTTTTGAAGAAGGAAGACCAGAAATCCTGAAACTAATAATGATGATTTTGACATTTTGATTATTGGAATGTTGAAGCAGCATTGAAAACTCAGTAATAGGATAAATTGTTTTGGTTTCGCAGCATTGAAAACTCAGTAATAGGATAAATTGTTTTGGTTTCCGATTATCCTCTCCTCTCCTCTCTCCTAATAACAGTATTTTCCAAAGATAAAAAGACTTTCAGAAACTTTCTTCTTCTCCTTCATCTTCAACCTAGATTTGCTCGGATTTGCCGGGTATATCTGGGTAGTGTTTATATAAGTTCCTCCTATCAGTTTGTAATTATATCTATAATAACTTATAATCCCTATTTAGGTGATTATCAGAATATTATCTAATGGTTTGTTTCAGGCAATTAGATTACTTATTATATATCTCCATAATAGTTTCTTTTTTTCGAAGGAATGAGGAGCATAAAGCCCCAAACTTCATTGATAATAAAATATAATTACATAATATTAAATTACATCAATAAATCAGAATACATGATTAGTATAATAATATAGAATCGAAAAAAAAATTGTGTACTAAATGTATGTAAACCGAAAGGGGAATTGAAATCTTCTAATGGTTTATCACCATTTTGTTGGATACTTTCCGAGAAGATATGATGATTCGATAAAAGAATTAGTATGCTCAAATTCTTCATCGAATTCTGTAACCTATGACCATCACGTCCGTAGATCGTTGAATGAAAGATTGAACAAAATCGGAAGTCCTTCCGGAGGTTTGAGAAACTGTATTGGCACATGCTTGCCATACGTTATCATAAATAAAAACTATCTACAATATCAATTGCTGTAGTGTCTTATTTAAATATATATTATATAGATAAATCTACCCGGATCTTAAACTAAATTAAAATCCGGGCAGAAAATGAGAAGATGGTTAAAGGAAATAAATGGAGAAGACTATACATGCTTAACGTAATGACTTTGGGTATTTTTTGAAAAAAAAAAGGATCTATGTAGCTGCCCACTGAGTACACAAGTGTGTATATATGTTTGTTGCTCACTTGAAACATTATAGTTACAAGAAATTAAATTTCTAACACTGCATTTGATGCTACTGCATTTTTCCTTTTCCCACTTATATCCTTCTCAATGATGAGGAATTATGTGTTGCAGGTGGGTTGGAGGAACAGATAATTTTTTATCTGAGCTTTCAAAATCCATACCTGGAATTGACGAAGCAATGAGTTTCGCAGAGATGCTCAAGTAAGTTCTCTCATATTTTCTTTATCATTTTACTCCTTCCAACTATAAGTATTGCAATAATAACGTATTTAACACTTTAAATAGCATGGAAAGTGTTAACTCTGCGATTTCAGATCTCAATTTACTCAAATCTATGAACTAATTGTAGTTTTTCTCCTCTTTTTTCTGTTCAATTATATTGCTTTCTATCTTGACCTGTTATGCAACAATTTTTACATACATGGATTGGATATGTGGTTATTTGATTTTCAATATCAAGAGTGCACAAACACAAATGGAATTGTTAAAAATCTAGGGGAGGATAATATAATACACCTAGTTAATAGTTTAGTTGGATTTCAAAGTTTGTGGTTATTAGTTTCCCAAACCACACAATATATGTGTTATTTGTCACCGATTGGATATTTACACAGTCAATGGAACAATATCTTACAAAATGATCCAAAAAATATTTGTCCTCATTTTTGCAAATACAAAGCTTGTACCACCACCTTTGCATTTTGTGAAAAACTAGATTTGAATAATGAGACCTTGAAATCAAGACACAACTAGAGAAATGATGGCTTGTTAAAAAGCTCATAGTCAATGGAACAATATCTTACAAAATGATCCAAAAAATATTTTGCCCAATTTTTGTGGATACAAGCGTGTATCGGCGCCTTTGCATTTTGTGAAAACTAGCTTTTAATAATGAGACTTTCAATTCAAGTCAGAACTAGAGAAATGCTGGGTTGTTACAAAGCTTACAGTCAATGGAACAATACCTTACAAAGTGATCCAAAAAATATTTTGCCTCATTTTCGGAAATACAATGCTTTTACCACCACCTTTGCATTTTGTGAAAAACTAGCTTTAGATAATGAGACCTTCAAATCAAGTCACAAATAGAGAAATGATGGCTAGTGATAGACACATTTATGTGTCTATTTTCATCTCTATTGTGTATATTGTTAGTACCCATTTTTGTACTAATTTTGGTATTTTATCCCTTTGTAGGTGTTTTTGGAGAAATAGGCTTTTGCGGCGAAATTGGCTCGAAAAGTTGTTGAAGGCACCTGGGAGGGCATTTGCTATTCGGACTCTCATCTTGGATAATGGGTAACCCATTTTCAGGCAGCTGCTAAGCACAGATCGAGATTGGATAAGGGGAGGTCATTCCCTTCATTTGAATTAAGAGTTTTGGCGGGAAAAAAATTCTTCACGCTGCGCAGTGAAGAACAGAGTATAGTTTTCGATTTTGAGTTAGTTTTGAAGAGATTAAAGCTCTGATTTTTCTTGGGCTTGCTTATTAACCATCAACAGGCGAGGTATGGGTGATTGAATGGACTGTTTTGGGCTGAATGATCGGTTTTTTATAAAACAGGGAAGAAAAAAAAAAAAAATGGAAACAGGCAAGTTTCGAATTATATTTGGAAGTTACGTGCTATATTTTGCAAGGATTTGTTTGTAGAAGCATAAGAGGATAGTTTGGATAATTCAGGAAGGAGGTGAAGTGATTAAACAGGTTAGAATATCCAAAACTTGGCCGAGAAGAAAAATTTATTTTTGGGGAAGAAAAAGAGATTTTGATCGAGTTTAAACCGAGCTGTGAGGTATATATAAGCTCTAGAGAGGCTAAGGAAGGGTTTAAAACACTTTGGAGAAGTTTAGAAGAGAACAGAGAGCTAAAATCACGAGTTGAAATTTGTTTCTGCTGCTGCGAAGAAGAAGAACACGAAGAACATAAGACCCTCGGAGTCAGTTGCAAAGGCTGACTTATTTTCAGTGACAACGAGGTACGGTCGCATCTTCCTGCAGTCACCGAAGCCCTTCAGCAACGATTCAGACGTCTATTTTAGACCTTCAGCAACTATAGAATCCGCTGTTTTAACACTTTTCTCCCTTTTAATCAACTGTTGAGCCATAAACATGTATTTTGAGATTATGATTAATATGAGGAGCTAAACCCCTTAGCCGAGGCGACGGAGGAAGCCATTGATCCATGAAAAGTGGTATAATTCTATTTTAATTATTTTTGCAATTTTTTATATGATTATTTGCTTTGATTGAGAATTGATTGAATGATTTTTCTTAAACAATTGTGATTTCTCTTGATAGATTATGCTTAGACCTGTGTTTTTGATATTCTATGCTTTAGAAATACATTTGTTATTCCAAAAATCTACTTTTGAAAAATATTAGAATCACTTTAAACGTAAAAAAAATGCATGAATATTAATTAGATTAAATCACATAAAATTGGTTAATGGTGGAATCCAGAGTCTCGGTGTTTTTTTATATTTTTGATACAACTTATTTAATTGTTGAGTTTAATTCGAGTCTAACAAAAATCCTTCAAAAGTCTTAGAGTTCGAATCTTATTACCACTATTTCTAAAACAAAATTAAAATACATCAGCTAGTTACAAAGCTTACAGTCAATGGAACAATATCTTACAAAATGATCCAAAAAATATTTTGCCTCATTTTTGCGGATACAAGTGTGTACCGCCGCCTTTGCATTTTGTGAAAACTAGCTTTCAGTAATGATACCTTAAAAACAAGTCACAAATAGAGAAATGATGGCTTGTTACAAAGCGTACAGTCAATGGAACAATATCTTACAAAATGATCCAAAAAATATTTTTCCTCATTTTTGCGGATACAAGCGTGTATGGCCACCTCCTTTGCATTTTGTAAAAACTAGTTTTTAATAACGAGACCTTCAATTAGAACTAGAGAAATGATGGCTTGTTACAAAGATTACAGTCAATGGAAAAATTTATTACAAAATGATCCAAAGAATATTTGTCCCCATTTTTGCAAATGCAAAGCTTGTACCACCACCTTTGCATTTTGTGAAAAACTAGCTTTGGATAATGAGACCTTAAAATAAAGACACAACAAGAGAAATGATGGCTTGTTAAAAAGCTTATAGTCTTTTGCCTAATTTTTGCGGATACAAGCGTGTACCGCCGCCTTTGCATTGACTGTAAGCACTGTAACCACCCATCACTTCTCTAGTTCTGACTTGAATTGAAGGTCTCAATATTAAAAACTAGTTTTCACAAAATGCAAAGGCGGCGGTACACGCTTGTATGCGCAAAAATGAGGCAAAATACTTTTTGGATCATTTTGTAAGATATTGTTCCATTGACTGTAAGCTTTGTAACAAGCCATCATTTCACTATTTATGACTTGATTTGAAGGTCTTATTATCTAAAGCTATTTTTTCAAAAAATGCAAAGGTAGTGGTACAAGGTTTGTATTTGCCGAAATGAGGCAAAATATTTTTTGGATCATTTTTTAAGATATTGTTCCATTGACTGTAAGCTTTGTAACAACCCATCATTTCTCTAGTTCTGACTTGAATTGAAGGTCTCATTATTAAAAGCTAGTTTTCAATAAATGCAAAGGTGGTGGTACAAGCTTTGTATTTGCAAAAATGAGGCAAAATATTTTTTGTATCATTTTGTAAGATATTGTTCCATTGACTGTAAGAATTGTAACAACCCATCATTTCTCTAGTTCTGACCTTAATATAAGGTCTCAATATTAAAAGTTAGTTTTCAATAAATGCAAAGTTGGCGGTACACGCTTGTATCCGCAAAAATGAGGCAAAATACTTTTTGGATTATTTTGTAAGATATTGTTCCATTGACTGTAAGCTTTGTACCAAGCCATCATTTCACTATTTGTGACTTTATTTGAAGGTCTAATTATCTAAAGCTATTTTTTCACAAAATTAAAAGGTGGTGGTACAAGCTTTGTATTTGCCAAAATGAGGCAAAATATTTTTTGGATCATTTTGTAAGATATTGTTCCATTGACTGTAATCTTTGTAACAACCCATCATTTCTCTAGTTCTGACTTGAATTGAAGGTCTAATTATTAAAATCTATGTTTTCACAAAATGCAAAGGCGATGGTACACGCTTGTATCCGAAAAAATGAGGAAAATACTTTTTGGATCATTTTGTAAGATATTGGTCCATTGACTGTAAGCTTTGTAACAAGCCATCATTTCTCTAGTTGTGACTTGATTTAAAGGTCTCATTATCTAAAGCTAGTTTTTCACAAAATGCTAAGGCGGCGGTACACGCTTGTATCCACAAAATGAGGAGAAATACTTTTTGGATCATTTTGTAAGATATTGTTCCATTGACTGTTAGCTTTGTAACAAGCCATCATTCACTATTTGTGACTTTATTTGAAGGTCTAATTATCTAAAGCTATTTTTTCACAAAATTCAAAGGTGGTGGTACAAGCTTTGTATTTGCAAAAATGAGGAAAAATATTTTTTTGATCATTTTTTAAGATATTGTTCCATTGACTGTAAGCTTTGTAACAACCCATCATTTCTCTAGTTTTGACTTGATTTGAAGGTCTCATTATCTAAAGCTAGTTTTTCACAAAATGCAAAGGCGGTGGTACAAGCTTGTATCCGCAAAAATGAAGTAAAATATTTTTGGGATCATTTTGTAAGATATTGTTCCATTGACTGTAATCTTTGTAACCACCCACCATTTTTCTAGTCTAACTTGAATTAAAGGTCTCATTATTAATAGCTAGTTTTAACAAAATGCAAAGGAGGCGGTACACGCTTGTATCAGAAAAAATGAGGCAAAATATTTTTTGGACTATTTAAGATATTGTTCCATTGACTGTAAGCTTTGTAACAACCCATCATTTCTCTAGTTCTGACTTGAATTGAAGGTCTCATTATTAATAACTAGTTTTCACAAAATGCTAAGGCGGCGGTACACGTTTGTATCCGCAAAAATGAGGCAAAATACTTTTTGGATCATTTTGTACGATATTGTTCCATTGACTGTAAGCTTTGTAACAAGCCATCATTTATCTATTTGTGACTTTATTTGAAGGTCTAATTATCTAAAGCTATTTTTTCAAAAAATGCAAAGGTGGTGGTACAAGCTTTGTATTTTCCAAAATGAGGAAAAATATTTTTTGGATCACTTAGTAAGATATTGTTCCATTGACTGTAAGCTTTGTAACAACCCATCATTTTTCTAGTTTTGACTTGATTTGAAGGTCTCCATATCTAAAGCTTGTTTTTCACAAAATGCAAAGGAGGTGGTACAAACTTGTATCCGCAAAAATGAGGAGAAATATTTTTTTGATCATTTTGTAAAATATTATTCCATTGACTATAAGCTTTGTAACAACCCATCATTTTTCTAGTTCTAACTTGAATTGAAGGTCTTATTATTAATAGCTAGTTTCACAAAATACAAAGGAGGCGGTACACGCTTGTATCAGGAAAAATGAGGCAAAATATTTTTTGGACTATTTAAGATATTGTTCCATTGACTGTAAGCTTTGTAGCAACCCATAATTTCTCCAGTTCTGACTTGAATTGAAGGTCTCATTATGAATAACTAGTTTTCACAAAATGAAAAGGCGGCGGTACACGCTTGTATCCGCAAAAATGAGGCAAAATATTTTTTTGATCATTTTGTAAGATATTGTTCCATTGACTGTAAGATTTGTAACAACCCATCATTTCTCTAGTTCTGACTTGAATTGAAGGTCTCATTATTAAAAGTTAGTTTTAACAAAATGCAAAAGCGGCGGTACACGCTTGTAACTGCAAAAATGAGGCAAAATAATTTTTGGTTCATTTTGTAAGATATTGTTCCATTTACTGTAAGCTTTGTAACAAGCCATCATTTCACTATTTGTGACCTTATTTGAAGGTCTAATTATCTAAAGGTAGTTTTTCACAAAATTATAAGGCGGCAGTACACGCTTGTATCCCCAAAAATGAGGCAAAATATTTTTTGGATCATTTTGTAAGATATTGTTCCATTGATTGTAAGCTTTGTAACAAGCCATAATTTCTCTAGTTGTGACTTGATTTGAAGGTCTCATTATCTAAAGCATTTCACAAAATGCAAAGGTGGTGGTACAAGCTTTGTATTTGAAAATATGAGGCAAATATTTTTTG
>JAJJMB010012679.1:0-11141 GCA_023531105.1 Papaver atlanticum | reverse complement strand
ACAATCTGCAGAAGTCGGCAAAGACGAGAATGAGATACCTGAGAAATGGCCGTTATCTGGCAAGTCTGGAAGTTTGATACTGGATCTCGTGAAGGGATTGTGGAAGAACAATGTCAGGCCTTTCAACATGAGCAACCACCCACCTTTCGAAAAGCGAATTCTAGAACCTTTAACCATTTCAGGAATACTCATTAGGTATTTCTCATTATTATGCAGTGGGTTTACAAAATTGTGGATGGATCTATGAAAGTTAGAGAAAATCAGCCATGGGGATAAATCTGTGGTCTGGAAAGTTCCAGTAGAGGAGGATCTTCTGAGATTCATCATTGCATGGTATCTTTTACTCACTGCACGTAAATGTATGTAATCCAATGCATGAAGATAGTTTGATACCGACCATACCAAATCATCGTTAGGCATGATCTCCTGCCTTACTTCTTCGATATCTTCTGTCTCATCATCCCTAGCAACACCAGCTATGTTTCCATTACCTTTACAACTTCATCCATGTGTTCGACCTTTCTTAAATTACAGTCTGCTGTTCTTCTATCGTCAATCCTACAAATTAAAGAACTAGAACATCATTAAACAACAACATCTACTCAATCTCTATTACATATGAGAACAAGGTGACAAAACATGGATAAGATATAAAGCAGCACTACTGCGGCAGAAAACATGAGAAAATTAGAAACTAATTCATGCTTTTACCGGAAAACAACGCATGTCCAGCATCCAAACCACTTCAACACAATGAAAATTCATGGCAGATGGGTCCGAAATATAGAACTATTTTTTGTTCTGGATGTGTAAAGATATTGATGCATCACTATCACCTAATACACATTCACATATTGAACTAATCTTTCGAACTTAGAAACAGAGCAAGTAGAGTTTGAAGGGCATAGTAAGAGCACAGTAGAGGTTGTACTTAGTAAAATATAAAGCTGATGCCAATGCACAAGGTTGTATGACATGAGCAATAGATATAAACTACATAGGGTACAGCTGATCTGATAAACTTTATATCTTAGCATCGAGGGCACAGTTCAGTAGATCGATAAGAATAGCTAATTAGAGAAAAGCAAATATAAATCAATGATACTAAAAATGTGCTCCCTCCGTTTTAAAATAATAGGCTGGTTCATGTATAATCTACACATGAAACCAGCCTATTATTTTGAAACGGAGGGAGTATCATTTTTGAAATTTACCTTGGAGGTGTAGTAATCATCAGCCAGTGAAGCAAGAACCATGGTGTCCGTAGATCAGGACATGGTAAAGAAAGTGAAATACTTTGATCTTCCAAGTCATATCTGTACAAGCTCATTTCTCCGTGTAGTGTATAATACACACAGCCTTTTGAAAATCCCAAATCTGAGGCCAAGCAAAACAACTGAGTACGACGGCTTAGAAAGAAGACATGGTCATCCAAACTTTTCACATCCACCCAAGCCATTGAAGAGAAATCCAATTTAGAGACTACAATTTGGCTTACATAGTTTTGATAAATCCCTCTACTAATACTAGATATATATATTAGGAAGACCTCACCAAAAGACTCCACAAAATACTGTTTAAAACAATAAGCCAAACCTCCGGATACTGATTCAGTCGATATGCCATCTAAGCAAACACGAAATTTACTTACTGCAAGGGTTTTTTCATGATCGATATCAGACCCACGCTGTATTTCAATCTTCAAATAGATACCATTCCAACACATTATATGTAACTTACAATTGAGATATAACATTGTTTCAGTATTATACAATATATTACCAAACTCATGTTTTATCCATTGTTTTTCACCAGGGTGACAAAATAGAAGAAAGTCAGGAGTAACACCACGACAATCAAAAAGTAAGTAAACCATGGAATCAGCATCATAATCCTCATTGTCACTACTACTACTGCTGGTGCTGGTCTGAGGAGGCGAAGTTAGAAGACAATCTTTGATCCAAAATTTACTAATTTCATTTTTGAGCAAACAAGGTAACTGAATGGTTTCTAATGATTGGGGATTCCAAAGTAAACAATTTCCATAATTAGGATCATTATCATCATCCTCACAAACAATGATTACCCACCCTTTATGACAAGATTTCTGCCAAAACCTTCTTTTACTCAATTCTGGTATAAATTTGTTTGAATTTTTCTTGTTTAATCGGTAATCATCATCACATATGTTATAGAAAGTTTGGAACTTACCATCTTTACCATGCGGGAAAACAAGCCAGGGTGCTACCTTTGGTGATGGTGGAAGTCTGCGCTCACCTCTTCTTTGAAGCTTGGATTTCTCCATGGAAGCTGAAGAGATAGAGATAAACCCTAAGTTTTAGTCAAAATTTTACTTCCATGGAGAAGGGAAAGAGCGTGAGACTGAGTTAAAAGGAACTTTCTTTTTTCTCTTTTTCGTTCAATTGGACGGGTTTGAACCTTTGACCTCTAATGGAAGTGTATCTATTACAGAAAACTCTCAGAGAGAGAGATATGATTCATCACATATTGAACAGTTCAGACAGTATTAATACACGAAGAGAAAGTCAAGCTATCATGCGTGTGAGATGATAGTGTGAGATACAGAACATACACAGCTGTCCTGCACGTGTGATAGAGAGAGGGAACATGTGATTCAAATCCTTAACCTACACTGCACTCTTCTGTTATCCTTCACCACTACAGAGTACATTATTATCCCTCCTCAAGCTGATGGGTGATGCAATCACATGAAGCTTGTCCCTGAGCATAGCAAATCTTGGTGCTGGTAAACCCTTTGTGAAGATATTTGCAATTTGGTCAATTGTATTGACATAAAAAACATCCAGATCTTTGGACTGAACCAATTCCCTTATGAAGTGATAATCTAAGTGAACATGCTTCATCCTTGAATGCATGACAGGGTTTGAAGCTAGAGAAATGGAGCTGATGTTGTCACACCCTAATTTGGGTATACCAGGCAAAAGGACATGAAGATCCTGTAAAAAATAACAAATCCAGACAACTTCAGCTGCACTATGAGCCAAAGTTCTGTATTCAGCCTCTGTGCTGGATCTATCAATGGTGGTTTGCTTCTTAGAAGACCATGAAATAACATTAGAGCCTAGAAAAATGCAGTATCCACCTGTGGATCTTCTATCATCCACACAACCATCCCAATCTGCATCTGAGAATCCCAACAGAAAGTTACTACCTTTAGTAAAATGCAAACCAAATCCCAAGGTTCCTTTAACATATCTGAGAATCCTCTTTGCTGCAGCCATGTGAGTACTTCTGGGATGTTGCATATGTTGACAGACCAAGTTGACTACAAATGAAAGTTCTGGTCTTGTCCAAGTCAGATACTGCAGAGCACCTACAAGAGATCTGTACTCAATAGGATTCTCAAGAAGTATACCATCATCCTTTGAAAGTTTGGTTGAGGTAGAAATACGTGTATTGCATGGCTGTGCACCCTCCATATGATATTTGAGTAACAAGTCAACTGCATATTAGTTTGTGAAAGAAATAAAGAATCCTCATTTCTGACAATTTCTAGACCCAAAAAATAATGCAGTGGACCTAAGTATTTTATGGGAAACTGTTTTTGAAGCTCAGTAATAACAAACTTGAGAAATGGAGCAGAAGAACCTGTTAACATGATGTCATCCACATAGACTAGTGCCACAGTAAGCTGAGAACCATCTTGATGAACAAATAATGAAGTATCTGCTGCAGAGTTCTTGAAATTAAGAGAAAAAAGAGCAGAGCTGAGTTTAGCATACCATGCCCTTGGGGCTTGCTTGAGGCCATAGATGGCCTTATGAAGAAGACATACATGATGAGGCTTGTCTTTATCCACAAATCCAGGAGGTTGAGACATATATACAGTTTCATTAAGCTCACCATGAAGGAAAGCATTGCTTACATCAAGCTGATGTATAGTCCAGTTATATTGCACTGCAAAAGATAGAATAATCCTTATTGTTGTTGGCTTAGCTACAGGGCTAAAAGTCTCATCAAAATCCATCCCATGTTGTTGATGATAGCCATTAGCAACAAGTCTTGCTTTGTGTCTATCAATGCTTCCAACTGGATTATGTTTTATTCTAAACACCCATTTGCATCCAACTACGTTTTGGCCTTCAACTGGTGGTACAAGGGACCAAGTTCCAGCATTTTGCAAGGCTGTGTGCTCATTACTGAAGCAATTCTCCACATTTCTTCTTTCTTAGCATCAGTAATACAAGTAGGAACTTGTGACAAATAAGCAACAGGTAAAGGGTGTTTAGTAGCAAAGTAGGACTTAGGTGTATAAATTCCATTCTTACCCCTAGTAGTCATACTATGATCATTCATTGTTACCTTTGGAGCTAGATCAAATGATGAAATAGAAGGAGCTAGATCAGATGATGGAATAGAAGATGAAGGAGATGATTGAGGACAAGCAGAAGCAATAATAACAGATGGAGAAGTGGATTGAGTTAGAATAGCAGTATAAGGAAAACTGGACTCATTGAATGAAACATGCCTAGAGATGTAGATAGTGTCAGAAACTGGATCATAGCATCTGTAACCTTTTTGTGTCAAACTATAACCAATAAACATACAGTGTTTGCTCTTAGGTTGTAGTTTGTTGGTTGTATAAGGTTTGAGCCAAGGAAAGCAGGCACAACCAAAAACCTTTAAAAAATTATAATCTGGTGCTCTATGAAATAACATTTCAAAAGGAGTTTGAAAATCAATGGACTTTGTTGGAAGTCTATTAATGAGAAAATTGGCTGTCTGTAAAGCCTCAACCCAAAAAGATGTAGGTAATCCAGATTGATATAGAAGAGTCCTAGTGATTTCAATTAGATGCTTATGCTTTACCTTAGCAAACACCATTTTGTTCTGGTGTATGAGGACATGTCAGTTCATGAGTAATGCCTTTAGAGGAACAAAATTGTGCAAGAAAGAGATTGAGAAATTCTCCTCCATTATCTGTTCTAATAGTGATGACTTTATGACAAAACATATTTTCAAGTCTAGTGACTAAGGCAATAAATGAATGTTTAAAATCAGATTTGGAAGATATGGGAAGGATCCAACAATATTTAGTAAAGTCATCAATAACATTGGCATAGTACAAAGCACCACAAGTAGATGAGGTATGACATGGACCCCACAAATCCATGTGTAACAATTCAAGTGGTTTTGTAGCTACTTTACATGACAACTGAAAAGGAAGTTTATGAGACCTACAAACTTTGCACTCAGTACAGAAAAATGGTTTATTTGTGACATTTGACAATTGTAGTTTATGACACAGTCTTTGGAGAGTTTGAAATGATGGATGACCAAATCTCCTGTGAAGCAAGGCATGATCAGTGATGGTGGAGGCATGATGAGCATGATGTAATTTACTGAATGAGATAGGGTAAATACCATTTTTATGTGGTCCTTGGAAGAGAGTGTTCCCAGAATTGAGGTCCTTCACAGAAAACCCATGAAAATCAAGTGTCAATGAACAATTGTTGTCAGATGTGAATTTATGAATGGATAGCAGATTATGTGAAGATTGTGGAATAACTAAGACATCATTGAGAACAAATGAATGATCATTAGCAAGTCTATTAGAGTTTCCTATGTAAGAAATTGACATACCTTCACCATTTGTTGTTTGAATAGCCTCAGCACCATCATAGGGAGTTACTTCTTGTAACTGAGTAGAGGAAGATGCAATATGATTATTTGCTCCACTATCTGCAATCCACTCCTCTATGTCAAAACTATCAACTGCTGCTAACATTGCACTGAGATTAGATGGTGGAGGTCTGCCTTGGTAGGAGAAGTTCAACCTTTGTGTACAATTAGGTGCAAGATGACCATCTTGTTTGCAGAGTTGACAAGGTTCCTGCTCAGGTGCTGAATAACCTCTACCAGAAGTATATCTGCTGAATATGTTGGGATTTGGATATCTGCTACCATTATATCCTCTGCCTCTAGAAGAATTTCCCCTATAGTGATTATAACCTCCTCTAAAATTACCTCTATGAGCAATGAATGCCTTTGCATTTGAAGTTTCAAATGTAGTTTTGTGTCTTTCATTGATGACTGTCTCTTCACTTAACAGATTGTTATGTAGTTCTACACATGTTATTGGTGGATTTCTATGACGCATTGCAGTAGCAAAGGGAATATAATCTGAATTCAATGCTTTTAGAGTAACAATAACTAATTCCTTGTCTGAAATTATCTTTCCAGCAGCGGCTAATTGATCAGACAGGGACTTGATTTCATTGACCAAATATGGTATAGATTTGTTACCTTGAGTAAGAGATAACAGCTTTGTGCGTAGTTGAATTGAGTGAGTTGATGATGCTCTAGCAAATCATTCTTCAATACTGGACCAAAGATGATATGATGTTGTTGATGTTGAAAAGTAAGCAATAACAGAATCTGAAATTGTTGAATGAATCCACATAATAATGGTGGAGTCCTCATCTATCCAATCAAGATATAAAGAATTCTCAATTCCATTAGCTTGATTGTGTGCTGAAGTATATTGAGGTGGACATGGAAAGGATCCATCCAAATAACGACGTAATTTGTATTTTTGAATCACCGGATTCATCAGATTTTTCCAGGTAATGAAATTAACTTCTTTGAGTTTAAGATGAACAAATCCAATGAGTTGATTTAATGGAATTTTAGAGAAAGAAGCTATTGCAGTGAGATTTTCCATTGGTGAATTTGATGAAAAAGATTAGAATTGATTACAGTATTGAAGTAAAAGATCAAGAAACTTGAAAAAGATTGCAAAGAAAGTAGATCTGAAGAAGATAATCAAGAAAAAAGAATTCTTGATAACAAGAAACGAAAAAGAAAAAATGAATCAATACCTCTCAGATTAACAAAAAATTGATACACCAGTGAAGATCTTCTCAGTAAAGACTTTGGATCGAAGAATTTTAGGCTGAAGATGATCTCTAACCCAACCTGCTCTATGATACCATAATGGAAGTGTATCTATTACAGAAAACTCTCAGAGAAAGATATGATTCATCACATATTGAACAACCAGTTCAGACAGTATTAATACAGGAAGAGAAAGTCAAGCTATCACGCGTGTGAGATACAGAACATACACAGCTGTCCTGCACGTGTGATAGAGAGAGGGAACATGTGATTCAAATCCTTAACCTACACTGCACTCTTTTGTTATCCTTCACCACTACATAGTACATTATTAATCTCGACAAGAAAAAAAGGAAATAAGTCTTTGTTTTGGATTTGTTTACATTTTCGCCTAAATGTTTAGTACCACATCCTCTAGTTTACAATTTTCACTTGGATACTTAAACCTCTACATTTGAGAGCTAGCCACGACCAACATGTACGGGAGCTGTGGTGTTGTGTCGTGAACGGCATGACTGGGTCGTGGTGCTGCTGATACCTGGTACAGTACTGGTGCACCTGTGTGCACTTGTGCTGCCTGTCACAGACTCTTGTTTTTTTCTTTTTTCTTTTACATGCTTTGCACTTGTGGTGGTTTATGTAGAAATTCTTTTGAGTGTGCGCACCTATTCCCATTTTCATCTATTATCCCAAACGGATACGGAATGAAAATGTTCCCACAATTGGTTTGACATCCCTTCTTTGCCTTGAAAAATGGTTGAACCGGTGACCATGCTACTTCTCTTATGAAGAACAAATGCAAGGTCCGCAAGGAAGATAAGATTATCAAAACTAAGACAAGCTGAACAATATAATGCATTGTTCCGTGTCTTGGTTGTAGGAAAAGGATGGTATAGCTAGCTCTTTCATGGAGACGACTTTTGAACTGTTCTTTTGCCAGAGCAGCCTTGACTTGGAGAAAGCAAAACAACTAGAACGTGAATGCCACAATCTTCCATTTTTATCAACTAACACATATCTTCTCATTGTCATTGGAATCCATTTTTAAAACAAAAGAAAAAGGGGAAAAGCAATTCAATTATTAGAATAATCAAAAGAAAAACCTGGAATTTTAGCAAAGTACTGCACTAAAAAGCAGTTTGAAGCCTCATAAAGAAGCAAAGTATACGTAATTGAGAGATAACAAATAGCAATTTCAATACTACTACATAAATAAAGTACTGATAACAACCAGGGTGTCTTAAGGAAGCAAGTACATAATATAAATGATATCCATACTCCTAAATCAATCGCGCAAAACCTGAACCTGTAACACGAGCTTGTGTGATCTCTTCTTAACGATTTTAAAATGGCATACATCTCCTACCTTCAAGTTAAGACCATTTTTCTTGTTTGCAAAGTCAGCAACACCTCTACTTAACCTGATGTCGTTCTTTAAGCGGAGAATTTTTATCCTCCATGCTCGAGCATCAGAAGCATCAGAATTTACAATTTTAACTTTCTTCAAGTCATCGTGAAAGTGCTCTCTTCTGACACCCCATGGTATTGGCTGCACATTTGACAACCAGCAACCAAGATGTGATCCAAGGTAAGTGATATGGCATGCGGAAGCAATAGAAAACGAAACAAAAACAAGGAGAATCCAATCTCAATTCCCAAGAACAACTTTAATCCAAGAGTTAAAACAATGACAACAATCAATAGATCAAGAGATAAAACTAGTAAACAAGGCTTGAAAATCGAAGAACTAACTCGATTCTAACGTTCATGGGAATGAGCTAATCCAAGCTAATACCGATACAGAAAGCAACTCCTACTCATAAAGATCCTCATGGAAACTCCATTCACTTGTCTCTAAAGCTTATCAGACTCTTGCAACCTGGCTAACTAACATGTAAATCCTATCAACGAAATAAAGCCTAATCAAGAAGATATGGACTGGATACAGGACTCGCATACTAGGGCCAAGAGGACTACTCTGCTTAGCGCTTTCATCGAAAGTAATTTACCATGGGGAAAAAGTAATTAAAAATGAGCTCACCAGATAATTGCACTTCAGATAAGATGGCTGCACAGTAATTCTGAAGAAACGAGAACTGGACCTGGATATGAACCTGGGCTCTATTCCATTTGCACCAGAAACATCCTCGTCATCTTCATCAGATTCATCTCTTTCTTCCGATAACGGAGAAGCACGAACAGGAGCCAAACATTCTTTCCGTGGAATCCCCCCAGACATCGTGAAAACCTTCACAGAGAACTGCATGCATCCGTGGTACTTAAAAACTAAGTAATCATACATTTGTAAGCCATTTTCTTGTACAAAAACTTCCCAGCCTTCCTCGAGGTAGATGCCATCCTGAGTTTTGTTCACTTTAGTCACCCAATGAGCTCCACCAAGACCCTGAACAACTGCCCATTCACATGATTGAGATTCTCTGGATATTCTGGGATAGAATGTCTCGGGAATTCGCTGAAAATTGCATAACTTCTATGATTAGTACAAGTACATATTACTCTACCAGATATGGTGATTTACATGAGTGCAAAGACGCAGTTATTCTAATGCAACATGCTGATAACGCTATACTAAACATAAATCGGATACTTACCATGAAAGGCAGTGGATTTTGGATTTTGCAGAAAGGGTTTACATATACTGTACAAACATCGAGTCCTATTTCACTCTAAATCCTAAAATTTGCATCCACAGAACGGAAATTCATGATAAAAAGAAGCCTAAACAGAAATAAACCCCAAATGGTCATAGATACAGACAGACTATTCAAGGGGGAAATATCACAAATCTCAAAATCAAAGCTAAACCATGCTTGAAACTTCATTTGAGAAACAAAATAGCATATTCAATCATACTCCTTAACAAAAAATATTGAAGATGATTTCTCTACTTAAACTGAAACATGAACATGTTAATGACTGAAATTTACGCATATAGCTACAACATCAGTTGTATCAAGCTATACTGAAATTTATGCAGTTAAAAATCAGAAAGAAACGAAAAAAAGAAAAGAAGAGAACACACCATTCTGGTTTCATCTTCTTTAAGCAAGACCTTGTAGAAGTGGTGTGTTCTGTCTGGATAAACAAATTTCTCCATTTCAATCAGCAAACCTCAAAGAGGAAAAAAACCTTTCTTTCACACTGTACTGATCTGTTTCTCCTTTTTCCTCTGATAGAAAATGAAACCCTAAGTTTTGAACTATTAAAAACCTCAAATTACTGATGGGTTTTTGTTTTTCTTTTAAAAATAAGACCATACATACAGAGGGTTTATAGAGTGAAAACAGAGGATCATTATAAGCAACCAACAACCCATTGATTCTTCTTTCTCTGTGTAACAAAGAGAATTCTAATTGGTTGCTTTCTCTTCATTTTCTCTTTCATATTCATATCATCTCCATCAATTAACTGCATTCGTACTTGAACCCTGAAATCACCTAATTTGAGTGTTCGTACGCTAGAACCAGAGTCTCTTCCTTCCTCGGTCATTAATCAGGAGGATGACAATTCGGGCTTAAATGTAGCGGTACAGAATCTTTTATGGCACCTTCCTCTTTTATCTGGGGGCACCCTCAGGTTTTTTCATCACTCAATGGTCAGTGTACCCACTGTGGGGGAATATGCCCGTGGTTTGCACAATGTTTGAGATGATTTTCAGCACTCTGAAAAGTTCCTGCATCTCCAACTTTTTAAGTTTACGGCAACAAAATACAGAATACTGGTTCACAAAAAGATAAAAATAAAAATTACATGCTAACAATTTATCTAAATTTATACTTTCTTTTGTTTACCCCAGAAGAACAAAATTCGGCTTCAGCCAAGGTCAAACTGGAGACCTTGAGTGTGTTGGACGTAATAACCAACTAAATGCTAAACCAGTCGAGAAACTGATCTGAGGTCTCTGACCAGTTGGGTTCAATCCAACTGCAGTGTAACTTCGCCTTTGTATCGCGGTGATCTTTAGCAGAATGACTAGTGGTACCAACACAGTGATACATACCTGTATCAAGGGAATAGAATAAAATCCCATCTTCATGCAACCTCGGAAAGTAGATTTTGTTTTCCATTTGACTAACGGGAGCAACTGCCGAGATAGAAGATGCATTGCTAACACACAGCATATGCCTCCCCAGATCTTTAACTTCAACCCAAACCGTTTGAGTGCAGTTCAATCTAAAAACACGAACCCATTTTCCCAAATGGCCTAATAACACACACAAAAGTTTTCCTTCACACTCCAC
>JAJJMB010012665.1:0-41230 GCA_023531105.1 Papaver atlanticum | reverse complement strand
TGCCATCACACATCTCCTTCGTTTGAGTTGCTCGACACATACGGTTGTTTTCGGGGTGAAGGTGAAACTAGCATACTTTGAGAAATAATGAACCACACAATTAAATGTGTCGGCGATTAAGTGTCCACATATCGGTATGCTCATCAAATAATCCGTTGTGATTGGATGACCCCCATGAAGACGACATTGATACTTAACAAATTGCTCATTGAGACTACCCACCCCATCGCACAATATTATCTTGTAAAATGCCGGATTCTACTTTAGTTTGGACAACAACCTTTTCCTTATATAAGTGATTGCACACCCATTATTTAGCATGGCACCTTCGATGAAAGGCCCAAGTTGTTGATTGACAACATGAAAACCACAATTACCATCCGGAGGAACGTCGTCGGTGGATATAACGTATTCTCTAATGTATAGAGGTAGCTCATTCAAATAGTCTTTATTTGGAGCCTCAAGCTTCACGTATAGGGAAGATGGTTGGATATGGCAAATTGGAGACTTAAGCTTCACGTCGCCGGAACATTGTTGGCTTGGTATTGATGGACACATCGTACCTTTTTTCTTCAAATCTCGCTCACTTGTTTCGCCTTTCTCCTCAATACTCCTACCCCGTTTCTTGGTTTGCTCCAAGTACATTGCCGCGGTATACTTATGGGCCGAAGGATCTCTAGTAAATGGGGTTTGCTCACTTTTCTTCTTACGTAACACCTTTGCATATTCTCTTAGTTGTTTTTTAGTTTCTTTTTTGCTTGGCCTACCTTTGCGTTTGCCTTTTGACGGTTCATAAACATTCTCCGAAGTTTGTGGATATATGATTTTCCTCATGTCATCCCAACATATTTGTTTTTGGAGCTTGTTCATGCCACGATACATCTCTAGTACAGTTCTACCCATTTCGTTATCACCAAACTCCTCTCCGGCTTCTTCTCCCTTTGGAGGAGGGATGAAACTTAGATGCTTCCAATATGGATCAATGTCGCTTAAAGGGATTACGCCATGCTCATAGTTGATTATCATATGGCGACAAGGGAGTCCCATAGACTTCTTCATGTTATATACACACACCTCATCCCTCTTGGTTTCCCACTTATTAATCAACTCGACTTCTATAATCAAAAACTTCATACATTGGCGAGATACGTTGTAATGGATTCCCTTGAACAATGGGTGGTCGGCATATTTTCCGGTTGTTTTGAATATACGGCTTTTTTGGAACTTCTCTTTAATTCTATCAATGTCGCGCTTGAAGTAATTTTCCATAGCATTCCACACGGTTACGAAATTATCAACACATCCAAAGAGATTCTTCTTCAACCAATGGTGAGCCGACTCTACTAAACTTTTCGCTTGATTTCCCAAGTGTTTATATTGGTTGATATAGGCATTAACAAACCTCTCTTTGTGTGGTTCCAACCATTGGCGAAGAACATACGATATAACACCGGGATAATCGGGAGTATCCCAATGGGCGATAAACTCCGCAAGATTTAGATGATACTCTTCCTCGGTAAGAGACCAACACAATGATTCCCATTCACCGTTGAAAGCAACCCATTTAGCGTAATTTAGATCGTATTGTTTTTCAACTTCCTCTTTTGCATCCGCTCGTTCATGTTCCGGTAGCATCTTAATCTCTTCATATCCTTTTTTCTTGGGTGGACAAAGTATTGGCTTGCACCTATTTATCAAATTACACCATATATGGAACGTACAAAGCATATTGTGTGCTAATGGAAACACTACCTCTATTGCATTCATCAATGCGACTTCATTGTCGGTGACTATAACCCCGGGAATATCATCACCTAAGAAGATTGCCTTAACTTGTTGTAGTGCCCAAATATAACTAAGTTCTTGCTCGTCCCTTAAGAAACAAAACGCCACGGTAAACGGTGACTGCGTCGAAGTACGCCCAACAATATTCAACAATGGCATCTCGTACTTGTTCGTCTTATAAGTACAATCCATTATGAGAACTTCATGAAAGCATTGGGCCAATTGAACACTCGTTGGATGCGCAATGAAGAGTTGTGTTATCTCTCTGTCCGAATCCACATCCTTTTGAACCGCGTAGTCTTTCTCTTTGTCAAAAAAAAACAATTGTTGCATCACTTGTCTATCTCTACATTCCTTCTTTCTAATTGTCACAATTGCATTACAAACGGTGGACAAAGATGACTGGTTATCCTTGTTATCCTCCTTTAGTATTTGGAGCATTTGAATCGGTGAAACACCCATTTTCCTCATTTTAGCTACCTTGTCCATCTCTTCAGGAGTTAGCTTGGTCGCCATGAAATGTCCTTCAAGATGCTCCGGACGAAGGTGGTTATGACAACCTTCCATAACCTTGTAGAGAACCCATCCACCAAATTCTTCGTTATAATTAAATGCAAGCTTGAATGGGCATTTAATCTTCTTTGAGAAAGTTATGTTCTTCCTATTTGTCTTTCCTTTATAAACATAACCCTTCCTCTTGTGGCTTTTATCGGGATCACCGCTTCTCTCACAAACCATTTCAAAGAGGGTTTTGCTTTCTCTCCCATTCAATACTAATACGCACATGTCTTTTAGTGCATGTTGTCTAGCCCAACTCTTTGCCTCTAAAGGACTTTTGAATACCAAGTCATTCATGTAGTGATGGGATGTGTCATCGTACAAAATATCAACAGGGGTAGGTTGATTTTCCATTGGTTTTATTGGATCAGATGCAACCTACGAGTAATAGTACAACGTCAATACCAACTAAAAATATGAAATACTTAAATTTTCGGCAATGTAAAAATAAAAACAATCCTGCCGAACAAAAAGTTCGGTTATGAAAAAAAAATTGCGATATTGCCGAAATTTTCTTTGGAATTTTCTATGGTATAGTTCGGCAACATAATTACTACTATCGACTAAACCGAACTGTAAAGTTCGGTTACCTATTCAATGAACGTGATTTGCGAGCTTGCCGAACATAAACTTCGGTAACAAAGGGACTAAACTCGACTAAACCGAACTATTAACTGTATACTCTATAAAATTAGTTCGGCAACGTTTTCTGGAAAAAGATAACCGAACTCTCAAAAACCTCTATTAAAACAGAGTTCGGTTACCTGCTTATGCTGAAATGAGTAACCGAACTGCACATACAGGGGAGTTCGGCTACCTGTTATGCAGAATTGCTAACCGAACTACTTTAACCTAGCCGAAATTTCTTCCTGAAATTTTCGATTTGCCCAATTTTTTGCACAATTCAAGCTACATTAACTAAATTTGAGACATACCTGAGTACACATAACTTCATCTTCTGGTTGTGGCTGATAAAATTCATCATTTGGGTCGTTAGGTTGAGTTTGGGGTAAATAGATTTCATCATCTAACAAATAATTCATATCCGGATTATTAGAAATATTGACAAATATATTAAGAGATGAATGAGGTTCTGATTCTGAGGAGGAGGTATCATCACATGAATCACTCATATCATATTTACTAAACTCAAAATAAGATTTTGAGGGTTCTTCTCTCTTTTTTTTCATCTTTTCTTCTTCTTCTTCTTCTTCTTCTTCTTCTTCTTCTTTTTCTTCTTCTCATTCTAACAAAACTATCCTATTAATAACTCATTAATCACTAACTAATCAGTAATTAATCATTACACTAACACTAACTAATCAATAAACTAACTAATTTAATTACCAAGGGTAAATTTGGTATTAATTTTTTTTTAGATAAGGGGTGACCCAAAATTACTTCAAATGTCCTACCAAAAATGAAAGAGTAGTCCCCCACCTATTTTGAGTAGTCCCCAAAACATCGTTCAACCTTGGGCAAAGCATTTTCTCTTAACTCTGCATTTGTCGTGGGCATTTCCTGCCTTTAACATGGGCTTCTCAATTCTGTTTCATCCAGTAACTTGGACAATCATAACACAAAATCCACTTGGAACTCTTTTTTAGCTCCAGGAAAAAGTTGAATCCTGAAAAAATCATTGTGGAAACTCAAACAATAATTATTGTGTGAAAATAAAATGTCTATATGCTTGATTAAATCTAAATAAACAATTAGTGTAGTTTTCATTGTTTAGTTCCTAAGATCTTATGGAAATCTAAACATGTGCACAACAGAACAGACTAATTAAATTTGTAGAAATAAATTGAACTTATTATCTAAAGTACACAATAAAATGGACCATAGTACTCAAGTTAGCAGAATACTCACCTTAATGAGATAGTAGGGCAATTTAACCATGGTAAGGACGGCACCCTCCATTAGGGAGCTGAATTGTGTCAAAGACCTTAATATCATAAGGCTTTTACTCACGGGAGTAATAAGACTCGTCGTATTTACGCATCAATACATCCTGTAGAGGAAAAAATACAAGAAGTGATAAGGAAAGATCAATGGGTCGTTACTTGAAAGGGTAAAGTCCGCCTGCGATTTTGCCGCACAATATTATTTTCAGAAAAAGTAAGGGCGAGGATGATAAGACCTCTAACTAGGGGGGCTCAGTAAAACCTCAATATAAAAACCTAAGATAATTTCAAGATATAACGATCTCTATTTTGCAGGGAAGAAAATCACAACGAAAGAATGAAAGATAGAAAAATATTTAAAGATTAATTAACGCTTGTATATAACCGCACGATAAGGGAATAAGTAATATCTCTAACAAGCAGAATAATAGAGGCAAGTATGGGAATTAACAAAAGAAAAATATTATCCTCCTTATCAGAGACAATCTTACATAAAAGTAGGAAGCGTGCTTCAAAAATACATATCCAAGAATCCATAATCAGCCACACAGAAGACTAGAGGAAAAGAAAAGCTAAGCATTATTAGAAGGCGCGTCCTGATTTAGTGCAGATACTTCAACATCAACCTCGCTGTTGGGGTTAACATCAGAGCTTGGATCTTTGGAAAGACCACCACCAGATCCGTCCTGTTCGGGATGATCCTCTTGAAGGAGAGTTTCTTCGTCTTCATCATCTTCGCTCACATAATCATAGTCACTATCGGGCTCAGGAAGCTTCTCATCCGCATCCACTTCAAGGGGTTCCACATCCACTAAAGGAAGTGAGTTGTCAACACAAAATCGATTTGCGAGAATCTGAGACTTAACATGAGCTTCTCGTGCGGCAACCTTCTTAGTGTTCTCTATGGCAACCTCCATTAAGTTACCAAGATACAAACACCTCATGTTCGCTCTATCTCGAGAAGAGGCAAGTGCTACTGAGAGTTTCCCATGTTCTCTATGAGACTTAGCCATATCAGACCTCAACTTAGAGATGGTAGACTTGTGCAACCTCTCAGATTCTGCAAAAAAAGGCATCTAAATAATACAAATGCGACAATTCCGTAGCTATAAGATAAGAGCAATTAAGAAACACAAGTAAACTGAGGCTGTCAGCTCAATGTGACTACCTTCCCTTTGGGAAATGAGGTATTGAGATAAAGCGACACCACTACTTTTCATGTTCTCCATAACCTTATCAAAATCATCACCAACAAAACCTTGGAGACGAGATCGAATATTCTTCTCATCTTGAAGAAGAGAAGCCTTTTCCTTCATAAGGATGTCATGAGACCCCTTTAGCTGCGTATAATGTTGTATAAGTTTGTTCATTTTCACAGTCAAATTTATCTTACTCTGGATGATCTTCTCATTCTCCAAGGATAATTTCTCCATGGACTCATTATGTTGATTTCTTAACGTGCGAAGAGATTCCTCTTGATCATCGCAGACCTTCTGGAGAATAAGATACTGACGTGTAAACATCGCCTCTTTCTTTAAGAAAGACCATTTTTCTGCGGCCAAGATCTGATTCATCTGATAAAGTTTGATGTCTTAAATCAGCTCTATGCAATAGTTCAGAAAGATGGGATATTTGGGAGCCCAGAAATTCATTTTGATTAGCTAAATAAGAAAGTTCTAGTATGGTGCTACTAGATTAAGAGAATCCTTCAGTTTGAACCATTCAACGGCGGGATTCCTAAGGGAGAAATAAAACAAATATAAAGATGCGATAAAATCGCATGTGTGGAAAAGTGTAAGCAAAAGAGTGCTTACCAAAAGATCAAAAGCAAGATGGATGCTTGGACCAAGATGTGAGAAGATTTCGCTCCTAGTTGATTTGTTCGGTGGAGAATCACATAACAGCTTGGCTAGAGCATCAAAAATACGAAGATTAGCAGGATTATTGATGGATGAACGAGCGGTATTGATGATATCCGATAAAGTCTGAGTAGCAGAATCCACTTCTTCAAAGACCCCCTTATCAGCATAGACCGCCTCCAAAGAAGAAGAGATAACCTTAGAAGGAGAAGGATTAATCACAGAAGAAGCGATATCCATTGGAACAAAGACAGATGTATCACTAATTGATGCGGGAATATACGCTGAGGCAGGAATATTCATAAAGTTGGAAAGAGTTGAATCCATAACAGGTGCGGTCACATTCTCAGAAGAAGGGATAGAAATATGATCTACCAAAGCAGCTTCCTGAGGAGCAGAAGTTTCCTTTGAAGACGCAGAAGCATATAAAGAAGCTGAGGAAATGAAGCCTTGTGAGGGAGCGTCAACATTGACACTATGAGAGACCTCAATACTCTTCTTCTTATAGTTGAATTCCGGCATGACAAGAGAAGTGTTGATCGTGGGGGCTTTGCGAAATTTCTTAACCTTCTTGTTTTTCTCGCTATCAATCTCGCTCTCAGTATCCTATGAAGAACAATGTAGATAAGAAAGAGAGGAAACAATATTGTTTTAAAGAAAATAGAGTATTTCTTACTGCTCTGTTATGCAAAGGCTTCCTCTTGCGAGACTCATCATCTTTGAAACTCAAAGAAGATTTAGGATTTGGAACTGTAAAACGAGTATTACCAGAAGAAGAATTTTTGCTGCAACAAAACCAGTATGGGAATATGAAGAACAGTATATGAAGAACAATTGCAGAATAGTAACAACACAGAAACAAATCAACAATAGAAAAGTGAAAATTCGAGGAAAAGAAAAACAAAATAGTATCGAAAGAAGAATATACTAACCTCGAATGAGAATCCATAATGCTTAGAGAAGAACATCACTGGGTAAATCTGTATTAAGAAAGAACGAGAACCTCGAGAAGATGAAGATTGAATAGTTGCAGAGAAGATGAAGGTTGAATAAAGAAAGGAAAAGATTATCTCTCCTCACTCCAGTTATTAAATAGGGAAAGGAAACAACCGGTTAACTCAAGATGTGTCGGTTATAAGAGGAAAGAGTCAATACGTGTAGACGGTTAAACCCAAATTACGGAAACATGTCGGTTAAGAAGAATGTGAAGAGACGAACGGGTGCAGCAGAATAACAAATTAGAATTTATCATATCGCCCTCTCTACAAAAAGAACGATATGAGAAGAGGCAAAATGTGGGTACAAAATACCGCACACTCGTTTTACGTGCGAAGTAACTCCGTAAGCGATAAGCGAACATGACCGCATACGTTATATCCAAGATGACGAACCAGATGACGTAACCAAATCACGAGAAAGGTATGAAGATCTATGCGATAATAAAGAAATCGTGCGACAATGATAAACTCTTGTGCGACATTGACGCACGTCAGATCTGAAATTAGGGGCTTTATTAGCTGTCCTCCACTATGTAAACTCCTATATAAGGAGCAGAGCGCCTTTGTAAAAAAGATAGATCTTTTTGGGTGAACTTAGGGAAGAATTTTAGGAGAGAGAAAATAATTTGTTCCCCAAGTTAGGGTTTCTTCATATCTTTGTACTTGTTCTAAGATTTTAATAAGAGTTCTTTAGTATTTCGACATGGTTTCATAGATTGTTTCATAGATTCTATTAAGGGTGTGGTTGTGAGATTTCTCACAACTACACTTTCATCATCCATGCTTTGTTTAGTGATGACTCTTTTGAACCATAATAGGTTAATTCTATTTATATATGCATAAAAGATAGAGATGTTTGATGAAATTGAGCTGAGGAATTTCTAATAGTCACTAACCGACGCATAATGATCATAATGGTGTTAATAGGCGAAACAATAAAATTCCAACAATGGTTCTATTTGTACCCAAAATTACTTTTAGGCACTAAACACGATGATTTGATGATGATTATGCGAATTAGGGCTAGAAAATAAATAAGAAGACAAGAATTTAACGTGGTTTGGCAAGTTGTTCCTACATCCACGGAGGAATCCCGTAGGGGAGATATTGTATTGATATGAGGTTTACAATAATTATGGTTAGCTAACCTAGGATTCCATATCCTCTTAGGGTTTAGGATACATGTATTTATATTGTTTATGTAACCCTAATTCTGATACAAACTTCATGTGCAAGCAACTTGCGCAACAAGGCATTGGGAAACTTCTGGAACCTTCCTTCACGGACTAGACGTAACGGGATTTATTAACAGGATTCCCGTCACTTTTATTGATTGTAAAAACATTTCCCCCTCTTAACCTCCAACTTGTTGGGGGTTAATAAGTTTGTTTTTCCGATCTGCATCGATCTTTGATGACGAAACTCGCCCCAAGCGTGAGTAGAGATATTACAAAAACGCCCCCAACTGTAATTACCTGCCAAAAATTTGCTCACGTGTTAGACGAGACTTTTTGCCACGTGGTGGACTTGTGATGCTCGAGAGCTGGTCGAGACTTGAGTGTTATGTAGTGTGCTTGCGGCTGGGGCAAGGATTTTTGCTCGCAACGTAACAAGGCTGAAGCGCTCGCTGCTCGGGCAGGCTGTTTGTTGCTTGTGTTGAGTATGAGTCTTTGGACCAACATCGGGCGTTGGGCTCATTTTGAAGACGAGACTTTGTGCGTTCCAACATCGGGCGTTGGGCTCGTGGTCGAGACGAGACTTTATGCTTGCCAAGGTGCAAGTCTTTCATACTCGTGTGCAAGAGGAGATTTTACGCTTGCGATAAGAGCAAGACTTATGTGCTCACATGCAAGGTGAGGCTTTAGGTGCGTGTGATGTGATGCAAGGATAAATATTGAAGGGTCTAAACAATCCTCATCTCAAACTCGATCGTGTCGCTATCCACGAACCTTGAACTCGATCATGTTGCTGTCCACGAACCTCGAACTTGATCATGTTGCTGCTCTAAGGGCACATCAAAGTTTCTCAAACAATGTAATTTTTTCTTCCATGTTGTAGGAAAGTGAAATACGATTCGAACGAGCCAAAAATCACTCAATTCGGACTTAAAACGAAGAAGTTATTGACGAAACAAGTTTTCAACGAAGCACGCGTGCTGTTACAGACGTGGCAGTGTTGACTGTGCACATCATGCTGACATGGCACAGAAGAGCTTACATGGCGTTTTTAACTGGACAAGATTTACTGACGTGGAAGATGACTGGACATGAATGCTGACATGGCATTTCGGCTGACGTTGCAAAGTTGACTGGAAGTTGTTGCTGAGATGGCGATTGCTGACTGTACCAAATGGATGACGTGGCAAAATCTGTAGATGTGGAAACTGTTGATACGCTGTCAACACGTGATGCTATCTGATACGCTTATCTTTGTTGATCCGGATCATGGATTTGACGGTTGAGATTTTCTGTGTGAGCAGCCGTACATGAGGCTGGAATTATGCGGTTGTACGAGAGAGAAACTTATGTAACGCTGTCTACAACACCTATAACTGTTACTATTTTCTGAATTTCGGAACACTCTCTGGTTCTGTTTCGCCACACTTTTATCTATTGCTTCGCAACAGTTTCTTCAACTTCGCAACAGTTACATAAGAACCCTAATTTTTTTATTTTTTTTACTTTTCTCAATGGTAAAACATGATTGTTTTCATGAATCCCCTTAGTCGGCGCCAATGTTTGTACCTCAAATTAATTCTAGGCACTAAACACGATGATTTGATGATGATTATTGAAAATTAGGGTTACATAGCGAATTAAAAAAATATATATATAAGACAAAGATTTAACGTGGTTCGGCAAGTGTTTCCTATATCCACGGAGGAACAGAGAATATTTATTTTATTGATTATAGGATACAAGAGTTTTCTCCGGGTTAGCTAACCTAAAATTCCATATCCTCTTAGGGTTTAGGATACATGTATTTATATTGTTTATGTAACCCTAATTCTGATACAAACTTCATGTGCAAGCAACTTGGGCAACAAGGCATGGGAAAACTTCTGGAACCTTCCTTCACGGACTAGACGTAACGGGCTCTATTAGCGGGCTTCCCGTCACTTTTATTGACGGTACAAACAGGTTTGTACAAACAATATCAAAACCCCATGCTTCAAAAAAAATAAATCAAAACCTCGTCGGAGTGGACCGTTGTTCTTATAAGTTTGCTTACATATTTATGCAGCACCAAGTATCAAAAAGTAGAAACTACACTTTAGTCCTAGAAATAACATAATTGAGTTAGTTTTGTCCTATTGACCTAACTCAACTGTCTGTTTGGTCCCTTTTAAAAATATATATTGATGTTTGGTCCTATAAATTATTGTTTGGTCCTAGGGTGGACAATACCCAAGCGGAATAATGCTATTGATGATGTAATTTTATTTTGTCGTGGCAAAAATACCCTATGGGTACCATATATATACTCTATTAAGAGATAAGGGAATCATTTTCATATTTTTTTCCTCTTTTGTCTTTTTTAAGATCTACTATGATGATGAACGATGAAGATTTTTTGTGTCTTTATTCTCTGCTACTGTTGTTGTTGTTGAAGATGGTGAAGATTTAAAGAAAGAACTCTATTTTTAGATCTTTGTATTAGGTGTTCATTCGAAAAAATGAACTCTAGTTTTTGTTGTGTATTCATGTTAAAGAATGAACTCTAGTTTTTGTTGTGTATTCATGTTAAAGAATGAACTCATTTTTAGATCTTGAATTATTAGGTGTTCATTCGAAAGAATGAACTCTGTTTTTTATGGATTTTTGTTGTGTGTTCATGTCAAATAGTGAAACTCTGTTCTAGGTTTGAATTAGTTTATTTTTGATAAGTATTCATTTTGACGAATGAACTCTGATTTTTGTTCGTAATAATAAACATTGTTTGGGTGTTCATTTTGACAAATGAACTCTGGTTTTTGTTCATAATAATGAACTTTGATTGGGTGTTCAATTGAAAGAATGAACTCAATTTTTTTTTCATAATAATGAACTTAGATAAGGTGTTCATTTAAAAGAATGAAGTCTGTTTTCAGAGTTGATTTAGAGGTTTTGATTAGGTATTCATGCGAAAGAATGAACTCTGTTTTTTGTTCATAATAATGAATTTTTTGTTGTGTATTCATTTTTAAGAATGAACTCGAACTTATAAAAAACATTACCAAACACCTGATAGTTCATCAAACAAAATGAACTCCTACAACAAAATAAGTAGGAAGTCCAGAGTTCATTAGAGAGCATGAACTCAAATAATTATGGAAAAATAGAAAAGTTACGGAAACTAATATATGCTAAAATTATACGGAAGGGTATTTTTATCCATTTTATATTTTCAAATAATTATGGACAAAACAGGAAACACCTCTTCCCACTGGACCAAACAGTCTTGGGACCACTTAAAAAAGGAACAAACAAATAATTTCCCCTATCAAAATTTCTCAAACACAGACTTTAGAGAGCCAAATAACTCAGAGCATCATTATTGGTTGTTTCTAAATTACCCCTTACCCATCATCCCACATGGTTCTTATAATTGTTCAAGTTACATTAACAACATGTTTGGTTAAAGGAATTAGATTCTTGGTAATCCAATTTCGGGGGAATATGACCAATTCCTTGAACCTAACAACATAAATCAACTCTATGTAATTGAGAATTTTAATTCCTAGGACTCCAATTCCCTCCAAAACAATAGGTTTCCATTGCATTGGTCTAATAATACAATGGAATTGGATGCCAGGATAAAAACCAAAGTAATTGGACTACCTCAACCAAACGCTAATTTTTTTGAATTGAATTCAATTCCTTGGACTTCAATTCCAAGAATTGGATTACACCACGATTGAATTCCTAGGAAACCAGTTCTTCAAACCACACGAGGTGGAATAGTGTATACCATAATGCATTCTTGCTGTTGGACTTTCTTTTGTTTACAATGTCTCTCCTCAGGAAGAAAAAATAGTACAAAGTATTTGGGGTGTCAAAGAAAAAACAAAGGTGTAAAACAGATTGGACTCTTTGTAGCTGATCTGCTGATGCCGAAATGTGGCCATACTCATAACATGTGCTTACACTAGTTATGTAGTAAACGAGATTGACAACTTCGCAAGCAGGTTACATGGATAGAATGTGAGTAAAGCAAATGAATATGGAGGAAATCTTACTTCAGATTCAACATTGAGATCTAATTTCTCAACTTTGCTAAACTTAACAAGAACAATTTACAATCAATTATGTGCAAATCTATGGTAAATGACTGTACATTCAAACCAGTAAAAGTTAAAAGGCTTTCCATGGCCAATCCAGGCCTGACTAACCATCTGCAAACCGCACGATACCAATAAAATGCACAACAAACAGCAGAAGAAAGAACCCGTCGTTTAATTAGAAGCATTTCTCATTGATAATTCCAGGGCCATACTCATCATACTCCTGTTTTGATATCCACAGCTGCTCGTACAAAAAAGACAGTATCATCAAACAATGAAGACGATAAAAACCGGGCACAGGTTGACTGTGACTGCGTGAAACAATAATGGCTAATAAAATAGAACGTGGGCAAAATATGTAAATTCTTACCGTCTGGAAGGTACTGAGAGAGGTCACTGTAGAACCTCCAATCCAGGTAGAGTACTTCCTTTCTGGTGGTGCAATAATTCTTGTCTTCATGTGTCCTCGAACGAGGTTAATGATCTCTTTGCTAAAACGGTTGGTAAATCCACTGAACATGGTAGATCCACCACTGAGAATGATGTTGTGGAGCAATATTTTATGAATGTCGGCGTCACACTTCATGATTGATTTATAAGTCATCACATGGACTCCCAAGGCGCTATACATTCCGATCAATGAAGGTTGGAACAAACTCTCTGGGCAACGGAACCTCTCTTCTCCGATGGTAATTACCTCACCATCGGGAAGCTCCCAACTCTTCAGGATCGATGAATCTACCACCGCAGCCGCGAGCTCATCTTCATAGTCAAGAGCAACATAAGTAAGCGCTTCCTTCAGCTCACGGACAACTCGTTTTGTGACAGTTGGCAATGGGTACCCTTTTTCATTGCTTAACATATCAACAAGTGAATCAGTCAAGTCTCGGCCCCCTATGTCAAGGTGAAGCACAGCATGAGGGAGTGCATAACCTTCATAGATGGGGACAGCTTGGGTGACACTATCACCAGAATCCAGCACAATACCTATGCACGACATAATCACCCAGGTAAACACGTGTTTAAAGAAGTGTGGACAACTAATTTCCGAATACACACCTGTGGTAAGACCTCTGGCATAAAGCGAAAGCACAGCTTGATTATCAATATACATGGCAGGGACACTGAAGGTTTCAAACATGATCTGTGTCATTTTCTCCCTATTGATTTTTGGATTAAGAGAGGTTTCAGTTAGGAGAACTGGATGTTTTTTCGGATTCTTCTTAAGTATATTGTAGGTGTGCTTCCAAATACTCTCCATGTCGTCCCAGTTTTTCACGATGCCATACTCAATCGGGTGCTCCAACTTAAGAACACTGCTTCTAGACTGTGCGTCATCACCAAGACAAGTCATAGTGCCTCTGTAGCCTTTCCGACGACCAACCAAAGTAGGGAAAACAGCGGTCGGAACATGGTCACCAGACAATCCTGCCTTATTTTTGACAGGAGATTCAAATAAATTTATAATATTTATTTCACATCAACTAAAATATAGAATTGGAATTTGTTTGTAAATTCTTTCTCACCTTAATCGTTCCTGAACCATTGTCGATAACAATAGCCTGAATGTCCCCGTAGTCTGACATAATTTGAAAGCTCGACTGCACAATACCCCAAGTCTTCTTTGTTTTTGTCTAAGAGAATGAAGAGTCTGAAATTTGGAATGAAGCTTAAAGCAAACGTTGTTATTCTTAAGAGAGCAAAGAAGACGATATATAGCCAAAGTATGAACACAAAATGCTGGTGCGGTGCTAATTAACAATATGCTTGTTTATAATCTAATATAATCCTCCGCTTCTTGCTCTTATCTGAACATGTCATGTTTTCTAGAAATCATTTTTCAACCTACAGAAAATATTAATATAGCGTAAAAATAATAATAAATTGAATTGGCATTATTCATATCAAACTGCCGAGATGGCACCGCACAATATGTCAACGCAATCACCTGACCGTGTAAAACGTGACATAGTATCCGCGTTCTGCAACTTTCTCTCGGAATCACAATGAAGTCATGCATTGCGTCGAAATAGTACTTGGTCGATGTTTTAATTTAAAAATCCTTCTACCAATCTTATTGGTTGTAAATGGGTGTCCAAATGATAAGTGGTCGCTGGTTCCATTTAAATATCTATATATCCTTCTATGATTGTAAATGGTACCGTTGAACGTAATAAAGCTCAATTTGCTGCTAAAGGTTTTAGTAAGTAAGAGGGTGTGGATTATGGTGAGATGTATAGACTATAGTCCGATTGCAAAACCGTGTACTACCCGACATTCTTTTTACGTTAACTTTATCCTCAAATTGGCATACTCGTCAGTTGGAAAACTAAGTTGCCCGAAGATGTCTTATCATGGGATTTTCGCAACGCTACCAGTGAAATCATTACTTACATGTAAGTGTGTCTTTAAGTCATGGTTTCAAATAATTTCTAGTCCGGATTTTACTAAGATGCGCCATGATCTTGTTATCCAAAATCACAACCCTAGCCTCATAGTTAGAGGTTTCATAGATTATAACACCGAGTTATCGTCCATGAATGGAAGTGAAGTGGGCGCAATTCCACAAGTTGATCATGTCAAATCATTAGGTAGTAGACGTCACTGGGAGGACTATTTTTATGCTTTTGTAACCCAGACACTAAACAGTTCAGGAAATTACCCCGAATCCCCGATTACCATATTACTGTGATGATTGTATCGGCATATATGGTTTTTGTTATGACTAGAAGATTGATGATTATAATTTTGGTAGACTGTGACAAACTGAAGGACAATTCTTTAGTTAAATTCTATACATTAGGAGCAGATTCATGGAAAATAAGTCAAACCATATACCTTATATGTTCCGTTCTGGTAGGGGGATACTTTTTAAGGGAGCTTTTCATTGATTAGAGAAAACGCGTGAAATAAGCACCTTCAAGTTCAAAGCAAAGCACCGATAGATACTTATGTGGGTATTGATTTGATTTGATATATAGGAACATAAAGAAAGGCCTTGAAAGAAAAACTGATGTATATGTCAAAGGTCGTCCTGTGTATTTTTTCCATAGCTGATGCTGATCGATGTGGGTTTGCAAAAACTGTTTTGGTGAACCATGAGAAGTGTGAAAGTATTACAATATGAGGTAAAGAGTTTGTAATATTTTGCATTTCAAATCACCTATGTTTCAAATATCTCGCGAACTTTTTAACTATGCAACATGCAATAATGGGAATGGAAATTGTGTTTATTTATTTTTAATGCTTGTAAGTGGTCCAATCTTTTGAACATACTCTCAGCAACTTGTTGATAGAACATGAGCATCAGAGGAAAACTAAATACGTTTCCTCTAAACAGGTTAGAGATAAAAAATCTCTATTGCATTAAGTTCATTAGATGGACAAAGCCATAGTAAATATACAAAGATTATAACGAGAAGAATGGAAAAAAAATATACAAAAGATACGTACAATACTATGAAAACATTCAATACATATGCAGTTAAGGAGAAGATATGTAAAGATACTATAGTATCTCGTAACACCCCCCCTCAGACTCAAGATGGTGCTGAACTCATCTTGAGTCTGGAAAGCAAGAACTTTAGTCGAGGAGCAGGATGTGACTTGGTGAATAAATCTGCCAATTGAAATTCTGAGCTTACGTGAGGAAGAGTAATTGTTCAACGCTTAAAGTGATGTCTTGTAAAATGACAGTAAATCTCTATATGCTTAGTTCTTTCATGAAAAACGTCATTATGAGTAATTTGAATTGCAGCTTTGTTGTCACAAAATAGAGGTGTAGGCGTAGAAATGACAACTCCCATATCGCTGAGTAACCATCGATGCCATATGATCTCAAAAGTAGTATGAGCTAGAGCTCGATATTCTTCTTCAGCACTTGAACGAGATACAACAGTCTGCTTCTTACTTCTCCAAGATATAAGAGAATCTCCCAAGAACAAGAATAACCTTGTAATGGATCGCCTATCTGTAACATCTCCTGCCCAATCTGAATCTGAGTATGCTCTAAGAATAAGTTTAGATTTAGATGAGAACTGCAACCCCTGATATAGGGTTCCCTTGAGATAACGAAGTATTCTAAGAACAGCAAGATAATGAGTAGAACGAGGAGTTGACATTAATTGGCTTGCAATATGAACTGCATGACTTATATCAGATCGAGTAATGGTTAAGTAGTTCAGACTCCCTACCAATTGTCGATATAATGTTGGATTGGATAAAAGCGTTCCATCTGAAGGACCATGTCTGAAATTCACTTCAAGTGGAGTGTCTGTAATTTTAGCATCAGTAATTCTAGAACGAGCAATGATTTCAGATGCATATTTAGCTTGAGAAATGAAATAACCTTTAGCTGATTTGCTCACCTCAATACGAAGAAAATAACTGAGTGGACCAAGATCCTTCATTTGAAAGCATGTACCTAGATGATTTTTAAGATTTCTTATACCTTCAATGTCACTGTCAGTGATAACCATATCATCTACGTACAATAGAAGGATGACAACACCTTTCTTTGATGACCGTGTAAACATTGCTGAATCGTAGTAACTCCGTGTAAAGCTATATTGAAGAATTGCACTACTGAATTTTTCAAACTAAGCACGAGGTGCTTGTTTCAGTCCGTAGAGAGCTCGACAAAGTTTACACGCTTGATTTGGAGCATGATCTACTCCAGGAGGAGGTCGCATGTAGACTTCTTCTTGCAATTCCCCATTAAGAAATGCATTTTTTACATCCATTTGATGAAGATCCCACTGTCGAACAGCAGCAACTGCAATGAGTGTACGAACAGTTACCATGCGTGCAACAAGAGAAAATGTTTCCTCATAGTCTATGGCATATTCTTGAGTGTAACCTTGAGCAACAACACGAGATTTGCATTGTTCAAGACTCCCATCTGACTTGGTTTTGACTTTGTAGACCCATTTGCTTCCAACAACAGATTTTCCAGGGGGAAGATCTACCATTTCCCATGTACCATCTTATTTATGTGCAATTAACTCATCTGTCATCGAATCCTGCCATTCTGGTATAGCTGCAGCTTCTCTGTAGTCTTAGTTCATAAATAGACATAATAGTGGATAATGAGCAATGGTAGTCAGAAAACTTAGCTGGAGGTCTTCGATTGCGAGGTGGAAATGTATCAACTTGAGAATCAGAATCTCTTTCCAAGGCAGCATTGTCAGGTGGAGGCATAGAGTGGTCAGACATAGCTGGAATCTGATGAGTATCATCTGTATGTGAGACAGTTTCATTACTAGACACAGGCACTAGAGATGTATTGGTGCTAACTTCACTAGAAAAAGGATCAGTGTAAATGAAGTTCTCAAAAGAAGAGGATTTACTGTTTGGAAGAGACCAAAGTGGAACCTTTTCCCAAAATGTTACATGTCTAGAGACTCGAAGTTTTCTACTAACAGGATCATAGCAGCGATATCCCTTTTGTTCAATACCATAGCCAAGAAACACACAGATAACATTTTTTTGAGTAATCTTATTGCGTTCACGCTCAGAAAGGAGAACAAAACACGTTGAACCAAAGATTTTAAGCTCAGAGTAATCAAGTTTCGTACCATAAAGGCATTCATAAGGAGAAATACCTCCAATGATAGCTATTGGAACACGATTGATGGTATAAACTGCTGTAAGAACTTACTCTCCCCAGAAATAGGATGGAACTGATGCAGAAACTAGTTTAGTCCTAGCTGTTTCAATAATATGACGATATTTGCGTTCTACAACTCCGTTTTGCTCTGGAGTTTCTGTACAAGATAATTGTAATAATGTTCCTTGAGTTTTGAGAAAATCTTTGAATACAGTGGATATATATTCACCTCCTTGGTCAGCACGAAAGATTTTGATAGTTTTACCAAACTGAGTTTTGACCATAGTTGAAAAGGTTACATATAAGTTAATAAATTTTGTTCTTGAACTAAATAGATAAACCCAAGTATATCGAGAATAATCATCAATGAAACTCACATAGTATAATGCACCTCCTTTTGACATTACTAGAGATTTACCCCAAACATCAGAGTGAATAAGAGCAAAAGGTTCAGTAGTTTTTGAAGTGCTTGTATTAAAAGAAAGTGTTGGTTGTTTTGCCAGTTTACAAGAGCTGCAACTAGGTTCTTTGTCTACTTGTATATCTCCTAGTAGACCTTTATTGACAATATATGAAAGACGAGAAAATGAAACATAACCTAGTCTAGAATGCCAAGACATGAAAGGAGATGTGGAGTGGGATGTAGTAGTTATAGCTACAACATGATTTCCGAGTTTTGATGGAATAATCAGAGTCTGAAGAAGATATAATCGACCTACTCTACGACCTATCCCAACTAGCTTCCCTGTTTTGAGATCCTGAATAGCACAACCAATAGGAGAGAAAACAATGTTAAAACCTTGATCACATAGTTGACCAATTGAGATGATATTCATTGTAATCTTAGGAACAAGGAGAACATATGGTACACAAATTTTATTTGAATCTCTAACCACCCCAATGTGACTGGCAGTTACATCAGTTCTATCAACAGTGTGAATCTTAGGAGCAACAACTGGACAAAGACTGTCAAAAACTTTTGAATCATAAGTCATATGATTTGATACTCCAGAATCTAGATACCATCCAATTGAGAAAATACCTGAAGGAGTAGAGAAGACAGATGCAGCTGCAGTATTGTTACTGACTGAAAGAGCTTGTTTAATTATCTCCTGTATGTCAGCAAGACTAGGTGATGATGTATCAGCTGGAACTGTTGATTGAGATGGTGCAGATGGTAATGATTCAACATATGGAACTGGTGCAGAAGAGTATCTACTTGAACCATTAAACCTGGTTGTACCATTAACATTTAATCTCCGCATATTCCTGGAGGTTGGAGATGTGCAGTTTCCAGTAGAGTGTCCAAGTTCTTTGCAGTAGTTGCACTGGGTGGTAGGAGTATCTTTCGGTATTGCAGCAGGTGGCAGGGTACAATTCCTTGCTATGTGACCAGTTTTCTTGCAATTATGACAAGTAGGTTATGTGGAATCACGTTGTGTTAAAAAACTATTCTTCTGATTGTTGAAGTTTGGACGAGGTGCATGCATAGCAAACACTCCTGATATCTCTGGCTTGATCCGTTTGCGTGTTTCTTCAGTAATCAGCTCAGATAAAGCAGTTTCTACAGATGGAAGAGGTGAACGATGAAGAATAGCCCCTCTGACTGATTCAAACTCTTCTCGTAGAGCAATCAAGAGTTGAACCAGTCTCATCTCTTCTATATATTTCTCCCATATTGCCAAGTCAGTTGTCCATTTTGGCTTCATAAGAGCAAGTTGATTCCAAATCACAGACATCTCAGAATGAAAATCAGAAATAGATTGATCTAGTGGTTGCTTCATAGAACGAATATCTTGTTCAAGTTTGTATCTTTCAGCAAAGTTAATTTGTGTGTACCTATTTTGCAATAAAGTCCCAAGCATCTTTAGAAACTTCAAAGATGGTAAGCTGCATACTGATTGAAGTAATCACTGTGTTTCCAATCCAAGTCAGAATCTTGTGATTATTTATCTCTCAGGTTTCAACATTACTTGCTGATGTTTCGGTTCCCTTTTATTTAATGATAGAAGTAGATACTTTGGGTTTTGTTTCTGTCCCATCTATGTATTTCCACATGCTTTTTCCTTTTAGAAAGCTTTTCATAAGAAAAGACCAGTGAGTGTAATTAGTACCATCTAGTTTTGCAGTAATAGGTTGAAAATCTTCGCGTGACATGATTGTCAGGAGGATGAAAGAAGAGTAACTGGATTAGGGTTTATAACTGAAGGTAAAAAGATGCTGAGACACAAGAGTAAATGATTCCTGGATGGCTTAAGAAGATTGTTTGTTTGCAGCAGAAGGTGGCCTTTCAGATCTTACCTAGCTCTGATGCCATGATAGAACAGGAGCATCAGAGGAAAACTAAACAGGTTGAGAGAAAAATCTCTATTGCATTAAGTTCATTAGATGGACAAAGCCATAGTAAATATACAAAGATTACAACGAGAAGAATGGAAACAAAATATACAAAAGATACGTACGTACAATACTATGACAACATTCAATATATATGCAGTTAAGGAGAAGATATGTAAAGATACTATAGTATCTCGTAACAGTTTTAGTGATGACTCTGTTGTCTCAATGGCGAAGATCATAATTTTTAACTCTGCACGTATTTATTACGATGATTGATACGAAGAAGCTCAATGGCGATGTTAAAGTTGACAATGATTCATTCCTTGATATATATACTCGTGTGTAGTATGAAAGACCAGTTAAAGAAAAAAAATTCTCTCTTCTAATCAGAAAAGTAAAAGTGAAACAAAAATTTGTGTGGAGTTTTTGACAACCCAGGATATCCAACTATGGAAGGTGCTCATATATGGCTTGTTGGGTGCCCAAATCCAGTGTTTTTTTCTGTTTTTTTTTTTCATTATTCCTTTTTCTATAACTAATTGGTGTACAAGCAATAAATAAAGCCTTTTTCTATTCTTCGTGATTCCCTAAATTTCCATCTTCTTTTTTTCACTCAGAAGCTGATGTCTCATGGATTTGAATAAGCAAGACAACATTGGTGAGGCAGAGGATAGGGTTAGCGAATTACCCGACTCACTTCTTCTTCATATCCTCTCTTTCTTAAATTTCTAAGTGTGTTGCTCGTACTTGTATACTCTCTAAAAGATGGAATTACATATGGACCTCTATACCCACACTTGATTTTTCCTCCTGGGATCTTTTTGGATACCGTACGTCGTATGAGATCGATAAATTCATGGATTTTGTGGATAGTACATTGCATCGTCATGATAAGTCGACAAATATTCAGAAGTTCTCTCTTGACACGCATAGAGACATGAACGCATCCCGGGTTCATTCATGGATCGAAAAGTTAACAAGGCGTTCTATCGCACAACTTATTCTCTCTATAGATCTATATGAACCTTATTTTATTCCTTCATCTCTTTTTACATGTGAATCATTGATTAAATTGGAGCTAAGTGCAGTCAGTAGATTCAGTACTATCCATCGTCCTATAAGATTCTGTTTTCCAAAACTCAAGAGCCTTACATTTCGTGGAGCCGAATTTGCTAATGATTGCTGGAATGCACAACACTTTTCTAGTTTCCCTGTCCTCGGAGATTTGATTTTGCAAGACTGCACTTGGTTTCATGCGAGGAACTTCTGTATCTCAACTCCTACATTGAAACTCTTGGTTATTAATAACGCCTCATCGGAAAGTGATGGTTTACATTACTATGCTCTCAAAATTAATGCACCAAATCTAGTGTCACTTACCAATTACGGTCGTGTGGCGAAGGAATATGTTCTTTCTAGCTTTCAAAAACTAGAAATTGCAAGAATTCTCTTCAGTGAGCATGGTGCACGAAGAGAGCAAAAGATAGATTATCATGCAGCTGTAAGTAAGTTCTTTCGAGCGCTCTCACATGTACAAAGTCTTACACTATATGCTGACACCCTGGAGGTATTCTTGTTTCCTCTGAGCTCTCTTTATGTGTTTACGTATATTGTACTGTATGGTCATTCCGACTCTTCAAAACTGATACACTTGTTGTTATTGCCTTGTGTTAATAGGCTCTCTCCCTGGTAGATGATTTCGCGAAGATTCTACCTACGTTTCACGATTTGGAAGAGTTGATGCTGAATCCAGGAAAAGCAACTGATCAAGCAGTATTCTTATTGCTCAAGGCAGCACCTAATCTAACATTGCTCGAATTTTCAGAGGCAAGTGCACGATACTTTTGATTCATAATCGTCTTAAAAGAAAGGCAAAATAATTCTTGGATTTTCTTAATTATCTTGCCTTAGTATTTTGATGTTTGTCTAATTCTTTTATTCCAATTTCAACTCAGACCATTAAGGACAATAAAGAAAATGAACACGATTGGGTTTCTCATATGTTGACAGCTGGATGTCTGTTTCAACACCTCAAGGTAGTTTCCTTTGTTGGATTTAGTGGGAGTGTGAGGCAGATGAGATGGGCGAAAGTAATTTTGAAGAATGCAAAAGCTTTGGAATCAATGATATTAATTTTTGAGGATTTTAATTCTAAAATGAAAGAAGTACTTATGTCAGAGTTACTAAGTCTTCCTAGAGCCTCAGATAGATGTGAGTTTGAGTTTGAGGAGTAGGGAATTTTCAAGCAACATATTACATTTTATCGTTTTTTTTTTTTTTTTTTGGTAATTCAGTTTTGATCCTCACAATTTATGTAGAACGCACTTAACTTTTTAATCAAAAAACGAAAATATCGTTTATGAAAGTTAATTCATGGATTTTTTGGATAGAACATGTGCGGCATCTTCACGACATAAAGGATATATATATAGAAATTCTTTACTACACCACGATAACACTTGTATGCATTTTGGATTCATTCATGGATCTCCGGGATAACAAGGCCTAATGTTGAAGAATGTCCTCCGTGCATTGAATTCATGAGTCTGATAGTCTCATCTTGACTCCAAGAATGTCCTTTACCTTCTCATATGAGCACACCAAAAGTACTGCTCATGTTTTTCAGCACTGATTTGATTCCGAAATTAAAATTGCAAGCATCATTGTTTTATTTTGACCGGAAAAATCCCCAGAAATTTCAATTGGCTTTTCAAGAATAAAATATATATACAGGGCTAAAATATTTCTCCTAAACTCTTGATACTAAATTTTGAGAAGTAATGGTTGCTTGAATTTGTGCCTTTATAAAGTGGTTGTTCTGGTAGTTGTGTTGGACGAGTGAAGTCGTCGTATATAGAGTCCGGAGTGAAGTAAGAAAAAGTGGATCCCTGTTAGTTCTCAAAGGTGCACAAACCCTCCTAAATTCTCCTTTCTCCGCCACAATGATTTGGATACATAGGTATCAGTTGTGGTATACGGAACTAACTTTAGTTCTTGTTGGAATTTAATTGCAACGATTCATGTGAGGTTATATTTTTTGCATGCATCTATGGAGATCCTAAACTGAATGAAAAGAAACAAGACTTACATGAATATTTTGTGCTTATATATTCTCTAGCTAGACATCACCCAAACTAGCACGCAAAAAAAAAAAAAAAAAAAAAAAAAAAAAAAAAAGAATTGTTACAAGTGCCTTGGTGGTTTCTTTAATAATTTTTATCAGTTAGATATGATCAAGGTTATTGAGACTTGCGTATTAAGATGTTCGAGGAAATTGAGCTATAATTTCATAAAAATCTAATTAAAAGCAACCGAGTGTCACATTTTTTAACCCTGTGATCATGGACACTATAAACATATTGCTTTGGATTTATATAAGTATTGATGATTAACAAAGTGGAGGAAATAGTGAATTGATCTCGTCGGAAAGGAAGGCAGTATTGTGAAGCACTCCTCGTAATGCACCACCGACATTTGAGAAGATAAAAATTCACAGTATTCTTACCTATCACAAACTATTGAAAACACCTTGTACAACATCAATATTTATGTTCTTCTCGGTGTAATCATTCCCATTTTCTCTTACACTAGAACTTCGTTAAATTAATTCGGGATAAATTAATAACTTAACTAAAATAATATTTTTTTTGTGTTAAATTAATAACCTGGCTAAATTTATAAGATAATAAAAAATTTAAGTCTCTAATAGTGCCCAACTAATATACAAATTAATAACAAGTGTAATAGCATCAAATTATGGTGCCTTCAAAATAGGAACAAAATTGTTTGTCTCTTGTTCAAATTTATATAACATTCGACTTCGTCTCAAATTTTTTATAGTCCCTTGAGATGTTCCGGAGTAATTTTGTTGTGTTGTTCTTCCTATTTTTTTTAAAATTTATACATCAGAGTATATATATTTACACACACAGTATGCAATATTCTTAATTACGGCATAAAATAATTAGAAAATATTTTGACTTAAACATAAAATCTCTACACATTTGTTATCGTAGACTTAAATTTATCGGTAAATTGATAGATTTTAGGAGTCCCAAAACTCAAAGTTTTAATGTAATTCTTTATAAACGGGACCCTTCTTTATTTTCTTCTTTTCTTTTAGTCTTTTCTATACCTTGTCATTCTTGGGTGGTAAATGAACCTCAAGTGCTCCTCCCCTTTAAAATAAAAATAAAAATAAGTGTTTTAGCACTTAAAAGAAAGAGAAATAATTCTTGTTTTTTTCTCTTTTTATGAAGAAGCGTAGACATGTAAATTTCAAAGTAAAAAAAGAACGGGTGTAAATATATTTCAGCAAGTCATCACAGCTTTAACACTTTCCCATAGTGGCTGGCACTTGAATTATGTCTTGCCACGGCAAATATGGAGCAATGTTATCAATAACCAATGGACAGTATAAATTTTTGTTGTCAAAGTTCTTTTTGGGCACCATGGAAAGCTCGATAGTATCACCCCTATTTAGGTTTATGTGTGGGCATTCACTGTGGTAAAAAACACGAGATCTGCCTGGAGGTGGATTTCCTCTCACTCTCCAAGAATGGGGTATTTACAGGATTTGCACTCGACAAACTTTATCCCCAAAATATCAACCTATCTACCCAAAAAAATGTTTGCAGGACTAGGGAGGAGGAACCATATAACTCTGAAACCAAGCTAAGATTCGGAAGAGAAAAAAAAAACAAAAAAAAAAGAATAACCAACCGAATGTAATATGACTTTCTTTAATATAAACAAAATGTAGAACCAAGTTACAATCAAGCACACGCATATAAATTGAAAATGATTGAACATTTTAACAAGTAAAAACTAAAAAGAGTTCCATGGCCAATCCAGACCTGACTGACCATCTGCAAACCACACAAGGAAAATAAAATACACAACACACAGCAGCGGAAAGAACCCATTAACTTAGAAGCACTTCGAATGGATAATTTGAGGGCCTGACTCCTGTCTTGATATCCAGTCCTGCTCGTACAAAAAAGGATAATCTCATCAAACGATGAACAAGAGACAAAAACCAGGTAAATTCCTACTGAGTGTAATGATAGTGCTAATAAACGGAACATAGAAATATGTAATATTCTTACTGTCTGGAAACTACTGAGAGAACTCAGTACAGAACCTCCAGTCCAGGTAGTGTACTTCCTATCTGGTGGTGCAATAACTTTCGTCATCCTGCGCCCTCGGACAAGATTCTTAATCTCCTTGCTAAAACGATTGGTAGAACCACTGAACATGGTAGATCCACCACTGAGAACGATATTCTTGAACAAGGCTTCACGAATATCGACATCACATTTCATAATTGCGTTATAGGTTATCTCATGCACTCCAGATCCATCGATGAATCATCCTCTGCACTCTCAAGCTCTTCTTCATAGTCAAGAGCCACATAGCCAAGCAATTCTTTCATCCGAGCGACGACCAGTTCAGTAACAGTTTCCAATGGGTACCCTTGTTCATCACTTAACATATTCACTAGCGAATCAGTCAGATCTCGTCCCCTAAGTTAAGGCAGAGGATAGCATGGGGGATCACACAACTTTCATAGATGGGGACTGCTTGGCTGACACCATGACCAGAATCTAGCACAATACCTGCGAAGAACATTATCATGTGTTACTTCCTCAAACATAGGCATTCAAAGGAAGCGTGTGCAACAAATATGTAAATACAAACCTGTGGTAAGGCCACTAGCATAAAGGGAAAGCACAGATTGATTAGAAATATACATGGCAGGGACGTTGTATGTTTCAAACATGATGTGTGTCATTTTCTCCCTATTTCTTTTTGGATTAAGAGAGGTTTCACTAAGGAGAACAGGATGATCTTCTGGAGCCTCCCGAAGTTCTTCGTAGAAGGTGTGATGCCAGATAGTGACCAACACATGTCATACGGCTTGAGTGGCGATTGTGACCAACCATACTAGGGAAAACAGCCCTCGGAGCATCGTCACCGGACAATCCAGCCTTAATTTTTGACAGCAAATTCAAATATATCATGATCTCATAAAATTGATCTCACATAAACAGAAGTACATTAGAATTTTAATTAGTTTGCAAATTCTTGCTCACCTTAATCATTCCTGAACCATTGTCGATAACAATAGCACGATTGTCCTCAGAGTCTGACATTATTTGAAAGCTCGCCCAAAGAAAGATTAGAGAGTCTTCACTGATATGAAAGAAATTCCCAACGAAATGTAAAGCAATGTTGTAGTTCTTAAGAGCGCAAAGAAAACGATATATATTGTAATGTATACAAACAGAAAATTATTGCGGGTGGCTAATTTAAAATGTTTGTTTATAAATTTATAATCCAGAGTCTAGTCTCGAGTATACTTTATAGGTTTATAGTTACCAAACATTTCCTAATCATGTAAGACTTTATGAACTTCATTAATTAATACAACCCTCCTATTCTTGCTCTTATCTGAACATGGTGTTCCCTTGACTTTCACCATTAAAAATAGTTTTTTTATCCCAAAGATTCCTGAGAATTTTGGATTATTATATAGCTTAATTTTTTTTTCCGAAACGGCAAGTCTAATGTCAAAGTACCGAGAAGGCACAAAAAAATGCTACAAAAAGAAACAGAATCATTCATTTTCTAGGTGTCATCTAAAACCCCCAACTTGGGAGATGACATTCATTTTCGAGGTCTCACTTGATAATACCGTTAAATCGAATTGAAGCAACAGGCGTTACCTATAAGTTATCCAGACCCATGAATCATCATGATAGCATGTTTTATGAAAATAAAGTATACCTTTTCATGAAATTTTGCAATTTTAATACCACGTAGATTCTTCTTCAGCGGAAAAACGATAGCATGTCCAATCGTGCCCCATCAGTTTCTTCTTCAGTTGATCAAAAGGAGCGGCGTTTTTTTAAGCCAAACAAGTTTCCTGCACCAAATAGTAAATACCTTCTCAAAAAAATCGTCGAAATACAGCTAATATAAGTTCAAAAATCACAATACAAATGTCAAACCTCAAAGAGAACTCTAGTTGATGAAATGGATATGGCATAAAGAAAGGGTACTCCTCGTCTTCGTGTTTGACTTTTGTTTCATGTAGTCTCTATATTCTATTGAAAACCATTAGGTCTGGATCATACGGGATATTTCCACTTGAAAACAAATAAACAATAACAAACTACTTAACAGAATCACCAATCAAGTTATGACATCCAACTTCTAAAAGCTGGACCCTCCCCAAAGTATCACAGTAATGATGGTAACAACTTTAGAAAGTATCATACCTCGACCTCCAGACACTCGGCTGTTGGAACAGAAACATGAGGACCTCCTACATCATACTCCAAAGGTTTCCCTGAAGCTGCTCCAGATGCAACAGTAACAAGCCTGCGGCAGGAAAACAAATGTCAGGAACAGCACAAACACTAGATGGTTAAGACTAAAGGTTATCCATAATACCTGCAAAGGATCACAATCCCAGTTTCACAATCTTCGAGTCAATGTCCATCGCAGCTTCAATTATTCTCTCCACTTTACAGTTAAGGTATGAAACGCCTGAGTCTACACCTATGGGACGTCAACAGAATCTGCTAATTGATATGAGGATAAATCAACATATTGGCAATTCTGTTTCCTTTACTGCGGAAAACTTCAATTTATAAAATGACTAAAAAAGTTGTTATTCTTACCTTTTTAACAACTCTTCGTACAGCAACTGCCAACTAACACTTCCATAAGCACGGCCGATCCAAATTGGTTCATCACTATCAAGATATACAATGGTATCTTTCCAAACATGCTCAATACACCCTTCAAGCCCAAGATCTAAGAATGCAAAAGAATTGGCTTCAAACCTTCGAGTTGAAAACAGAATGCATTTCGAAGTAGAAATGATGCACATTTTACCTTTGAATTCATCCTCCCACACGCCATAATTTTTGTAAAATGTCGATCAGGTCCAATAATACCAACTTGTAGGCATAATTACATGCTTCTGCAGCCAGGGAAAGACCAGCTGGACCATAACCAATTATAACCAAACCTAGTACAGATTCTCCAACAGATATTGAGAGTTCTTCAACAGATATTGAGGGCAACTGCATAATGGGGGTAGAAATAGAAAAATATATTAATACACGATGCACTACATGGTAACACCATGAAAAAATACCCATGTAATGCATTATGCATGAACAGAGGAAATCAGAAATAATCTTCCTTAAAGACAAACTACAAAAACGCAGTTGCTGACATCTAGAACCGCAATCCTTAACAAAGAAGTATCATGCCTCTATCTAGAACAGTTAAAGCAAACTGAAGCCGTTATAATCACGAACCTTGGATCCAGCATCCCCACAACTCCCATCCCATGTCTATAATCTCCATCTCTATATGGCATCTCAATTTTCCTTGTCAGTGCTATTTGAACTCCTAAATGGAGGGCTTTTATCAATAAATATCCATGTATTTCCACTTACATTTTGACGGCATTCGAAGAAAATGATCTACTCAGTCTCCAATTTCTTTTCTCTCCCTAGCCTATCAATATAACAATCGAATTTGACAGTCTTTTTTCACAGAAATGTCCATCAAAAAACAAAATTAACTATAAACTTATCACTCAAATATGCAGCTATTTTCCTATAAACTGTTTCCACAAACTGTAATTACAACTCTAATACTCTCTCACGTGCACATAAAGATGACAAGATGGACACATATAGATGAAACCCAGATTTTGTTTTAACGAATATTATAAGTCTAACAAAATTTATTCATCGTAAATCAAAACTAAAACTAAGAATTGAAACTTTATGAATCATACCTTATCAGAAATCTGGATATATTTGTCCATGGGTTTCTTCTGCTGCATTTGAACATACAAAACCTCAGAACCACCAGCTTTAATATTATCTTCTTCACCAAAAAACCCTTCTTCTTTGACATCCACGCTACTACCACCACCATTAATAAGGAATTCTAATTCTTGGAGCAGAAAAATGGTTTTCATTTTTCTCTCACCAATAATCTCCACAAGAACAGGAACCATCCTTGAAGTGATGGAATCTCTTTACATCCCTTACGATTATATCCCTCTGCACAATTTTAGAGATGAACTTGGTAGCTAGATGGCAGTCATTGCAAACCCTAAGATTTTTAGCAACTCTAATGGTAGTACCTGGAGGAGTATTCAAGATACCAAATGCTATCGCCAATTTCTCACTGTGTCCACATAAAAGATACTCTTTCTCTTCTTCATTTATATTGTGAAGTACACATGAAGTGTCGGGAACATATCCTTCTTTTCTCATCTTCATTGTCAATCCCTCAAGATAACTATGGAGCTGATCACTTTGTGGGTGTGCAAAATCCCCAGCTAAGAACTTATGAACCTCACCATCGAATTCGATCCAGCTGCACCCAGGATCTTTCTTAATCCCCACTTCTTTCATCTTCTTACGTAAATCCATTGCTTTTTCCCACAAGCCTGCCGATGAATAGATGTTAGAGAGCAGGACATAGTGGCTAGCAACATCAGGCTCTAAAAGGAAGAGATTTTCAGCTGCGATATCTCCCAGTTTGACATTGTTGTGTATCCTACAGGACCCAAGCAAGCTACTCCAGGCACCTGACTTATCTGAATCAGAAGGCATGCTGGTGATGAGTTCATAGGCTTCGTCCAATCGACCCGCACGACCAAGCAAGTCAACAATGCAAGCATAGTGATCAGGTATTGGTTCGACTCCATACTCAGATTTCATTCTCTTGAACAAGTCAAGTCCCTCACTAACCATCCTAGAATGGCTACAAGCGGCAAAAAGTGCTATGAAAGTAACCTCATTTGGTTTCACTACTTCACCATTCAAATCGCGTTTTTTTGTAATTTGCCTAAATAACTCAACTGCTTCTTCACCTTGTCCATGCATCCCATAAGCCATAATTAAAACATTCCACGTGATGATATTTCTTTTGGACAACTTGTCAAAAACCCTTCGGGACAAGTTAAGGCAACCACATTTTGCGTACATGTCCACCAATGCACTTCCAACTGCAACATCTGATGCTAATGCAATTCTAATGGCATAAGCGTGGATTTCTTTTCCCTTAGCTAATGCTGCTAGGGACGCACAGCTAGGAAGAACTGTCATGAGCGTTATTGAATTTGGCTTGTAGATGATTTTTTCACTCTCTTCAAAATCATCCTCTTTTCCTTTTTTTGCTTCGCGGACTCTTTGCATCTTACGTACCAAAAGAAGTGCATCATCGTGGTGCCCACTAATCACATAACCAGTGATCATGGTGTTCCAAGAAACCAAGTCCCTAACTTTCATGGTGTTGAAGATTTTCATCGAGATGTCCAACTTGCCCAGTCTAGAATACATATCCATAAGAGCATTTTGTACGTACCTGTCCCCCTCAAATCCCCTTTTCACAGCATACCCATGGATTGCCTCTTTCTTGGAGAAAGATTTGCAGTGAACCCAAGCTGGCAAGACACTCGCCATGGTAGTGGGATTTGAATGAAGTCCTGCAACCACTTCCATCTCAATGAAAAGCCGCAGTGCCTCCTCCTCAAACCCTTTTTGCGCATAACCAGCTATCATGGCATTCCAGAGTCCAATTCGCCGTTCAGTGATACCATCAAAAACTCGACGACCACTTCTAACTTGCCCACAATTGCAGTACATGTCAACTAGTGCACTACCCACAAAAGAATTTGCAATGATGTCATCATTTCTCAGAGTGTAGGCATGAATTTCCTTCCCAATCTCCAGCTTCTCCAAATGGGCACAGGCAGGTAACACGCTTGCGAATGTAACCACATCCGGTTTTACACCTTCAGAAACCATGAGACGAAACAAGACCAATGCCTCCTCAAATCTATCATTTTGTGTCAATGAGCTAATTACCGCGTTCCAGGAAACCATATCCCGGTTCTCAAACTGTTCAAACAATGATTTCGAGTAATCCACCCTTCCCAACTTCGAATACATAGCTATCAGCGCATTGTTCGTGAATGTCTTGTCATCCCATGTCCGTAAGCTATATCCATGAATCTGCTTCCCTAGCCGCAATCCATCATACTTATTAAGATAAGAACAAGCAAGGGCCACACTAACCAAAGTAAAAGAACTGGGCTCTGCATTTTGCAACTGCATAACACGAAACGCCTCTAATGTAGATTCCCACTCCTCAAACTTACACAATGCCGAAATCATTGAGTTCCAGGAAACTTGATCTCTTTGAGGAATTCTATCAAACACTTGATAGACATCACCAATTTCACCACATTTCCCATACATATGAATCAATGTATTAGCCACTGTCACTGATGAGGAATGATAACCAAGCTTGATGACAGAACCATGAATTTGTTTCCCGAAATCCAAATCTTGAAGGGCTGAAATTGCTTTAAGAAGAGCTGGGAATACAAAATTATCAGGTGGGGGTGTGTCTACAATATTAATCATTTGGATATAAGTTGAAATGGCTTCTCGAAAAAGACCAGCTCGAGTTTGGGTTCTGATGCTTTCAACCCAATAAGAAGACTTTGATTCATCATCCCTCCTCCTCCTCACAGGTTCCGAATTGATGGTTTTTTGTTTTAAGGTCTGTTTTTGAATTGTAGGATGTGGCCTGGAAGGTAGAGAAGATTGTGAAGAGGATGAAGAAGAAGAAGAGAGTGGAAGAGAGATTGGAGGAGAAAGGGGTTGGGCAGTTGATAATAACATTGGAGTTAAGTTTCTCAGTATTGAATAAGAAGAACAGGACTCTGTTTTATGAAATCCTGAAATTTTCTGTCTGAACTCCAAGAGGATAGGGAGAAGAGACTTGTTTGGGAACCAGCGATTGTTATCCAACCTTTGAATGGGTGACGTGGAAGAATGTCATTGCTTTTTTTCTTTTTTTTCTTTTATTATAGCAGAAAAAATTAAAAAAAAAAACAAACAAAAACGGAAGAAGTTGCCAGCCAAGGCACAATTACAGAGAAGAAAATTAAGTATGGGACGGATTAGCAAATTATGGTGCAGATACAAGCAAGGTATCAACAAAGATTTGGATCTCACAATTCCATCTGGCGTCTGTAAACTTAGAATAAATGATTATATGCGTGTATATCACATACCCTCGTGTAATAGCTCTTTAATAGATTAATACAATCCATGCTTCAAAATAAAAAAGAATGAAAAAAAAAAAAACATTGGCAACACACCTGCTTGCTAGTTTTTCGAATTCAAAAGGTTAATTTTTGTAATGTGCCGAAATATGAGATTTTTGACATTCCAAAAACCCACTTTTATATGAATAACTAGTTAGATAAGACTTGATCAACATAAAATAAAAAGGGTTCACCATCTTTCAGTTAGACTTCATTTCCGATAATGATGGGATGGGGCACTAGGTTAAATTATTAAAAAACAAATTAAAGGACGAAAATCGTCAAATTGCCACCCCAAACAAGGGAAAATATAAAGGAAAATACTACCTCTCTTTCTAAAAAACAGATATTTTCACTTATTCAATTTTGCATAAAAATAGGCCAAATTGAAAAAGTGAAAACATTTTTTTTTTAGAAATGGAGGGAGTACAGTTTAATAAGATTTGTCTTTCAATAGTATATTGGTGGGATGGATTTGTCTTTCAATAGTATATTGGTGGGATGTGGCATTTGGCTTCAATAAATGAGGCTTTATTGGATATATATGAAGTTCAATAAAAGCTCATCTGGTGAGATGGAGCTATGTTTATTTAAGAGAAGAAAGGTATGGAGAATCAAGAGGATGAAATGAATTATGGTAGAATGCTAGACCCTTTCTCTTTTGGTGTTTTTCTTCGTTTGTTTTCTCTTATGATTTTGTATTGTGAAGTTTCAGAAATTTATTCGCGTAACTATATACATTTGATTGATGATCAGGATTGTTCTATTGATAAATAACATGATTGGGTATCATTGGTTAAAATTTGAGAATAATCTACCGTAAATTCACCGTTGAATGTTTGTATTAATATGGATGATGCTTTATGAATTTCTGGACAGTTTCGTTTTGTCATAGTTTTGGCTATCTTAGGTAAACTATATGATACTAAAATGATTATCTCAAAGAACAAAAGTTGCATCTTTGTGATTGGGTTAATTTCATATTGTTATGAATTTACCACAAATTGTTTTCTAATAACATGTAATCTGCCCAGTTTTTAGGATGATAGTATAAAATCATTATCTTTGTATTGAGCCGTTAGGTTACTGCGAATTTTGGATAAGTGTTTTTTTTATTGACATATGTATGTTGTCTTAAAATTTTAGGAAGATCAAATAAATGAGACACCCTGAGATACATAATGTAAAATGTGTTCAGTTAGCTTGTTTGCATAAAAGCTCAAAACAAACTCATGTTGTTTGTTATATATTGTTAAGCCATGGTTGCTTGCATTGTTTGTAAAAATGATTTAAAAGTTATAAATAAGTTCATTTTCTACCGTTGGATGGAATATGGTTTCATGCTAACGGCGGGTAATGATCCCCGAGAGTAAAATGGGTAATGATCCCCATGTATGAACTTGTGTTTCCTGACCATCGATGGCGGTTATTCGTGGCAGATAACGAAATGAAACGGTTAATGATCTCTGAGAGCAAATGGGAATGATCTTAATAGGAACTTTTGTTCCTGACAATCGATGGCGGTTGTCCGTGCCGGTAAACGATATTTGGGTGTACGAACCAAGGTTTTTGTACCGTGAACTCATGGTTTGTTGGTGAAAATATTAATTTGTGAATTCATGTATTAAATTCAAATAGATGAATTGTTGAAAACATAATTGTGTTGTGAATCAATGATGTATTGAATCGTAAATTGATTATTTGTATGAAATATTATTGATATTGTGAGCTTGTTAATTGAACATATAATTGAATCCTCGAAGTAGTGCAAAATATCTTGTTGTGTATTCCCTTTGATTGATTGATATTTTCGCTTCTTTATAGAGTTGCGCAGCGGAAGCTAGGAATGAGTAGCTTAGTGATTGAATTGTTTACTTGTATTTGTTTGAAGTGTAAATCGATATCAAATGTTTCATATATAATATTGTTAAGGATAAATTTAAGCCTAAGAAATGATATTTTTCCCATTGATTAATTTTGATATATTAATTTGATTTAAATAAATAAGAAAATGGGCTATTTGCCCGGAAAGATACTTTTCCCGGTTCAGATGGACGAGTATATTATCAGTCTGGGTAAAATGGACAGTTGCCACGTAACTTTAAAATGGACAATAATAACCCGTGTTTAATTTTATCTTCCCAAAAGTGTTTCTGTACCGAAGCATCTATTCCTTCTCCATTATCATCTCTGTTATATCTTCTATATGTCTCCACCTGAAACACCATTAACAACATCATCTCCTCCACTGTATTTATCCATAATCACAAATATTAACACCACCATCATCGACACAATCAACTTATCTCTCTCCACCATCTCTAGCCACATAAACACTACCACCACCATCATCTAAACTACCACCGTCATCAACAGCATCAAACTCCTCCATTATCTTCCTCAACAACCAACAACGACACTATCGACACCACCACAATCATCGACAGTTTTTGTTCTCTTGAAATGCCCTAATTAAATTAAGATTTCTTAAATATATTGAAATTAAGAGAATTAGGTTTTGTCTTCCATAATTTTAACAGGGTATGATAAGAAGAACATGCACTGACTCTGGATATACCTAAAAATTGTAAGTTTCCTAACACTAATTTCCTTTTTAATTAAACGCTAATTCCCTATCTTGATGCCCCTGTATAATCCCAGTTTACAAAATTGATTTGAATTACTATACCTAGATGCACTTCTGTCCATTTGGTTTTGATAGTTTATTTTTTCTTGGGAAAGAGTTGCTGTTTAATTTGAACATGGATGAATCTAGATACACATAGCTAAGATTTGGTTGAACATGGTTTTATCCAGGTTAAACTAGATGAACTTGGTTTCATCCTGGTCTAGAGTAAATAGTGTACAAAGCCATAATTTTATGTTATTGGATGAATCTAGTTACGTTATGTATTATAATTGGATGATCCCAAATAACTATTTATTATCACTAGATGAATCCAGATACATCATGTGTTACAACAATGTAAATCATGTTCTATCTGGACTCTAAGCGGAAATTTATGTTTACATGGTTGCAGGTTAGTGGTTTTTGTTTGGACTAAAGAGAAGAAAAAGTTATGTTTTGTTGAAAAGGAAGCAAAAAAAGAGTTCAAAAATCATTATACAGTTGCGCCTTTGAAGATGAAGAAAATCTAAGGAAGAAGATGTGCGTGAAAAGATTAAATCTCTGTATAAGAATGTGCAGGATGAAACTAGATACATCCTAATGGAAGTATATTTTTTTCCAAATACACAAGATGAAACTATTTTCATTCAGTTTTAGGCTGTGATGTACCTAGATTTTCTTTTAAATGTACAGGACGAAACTAGTTTCATCCGGTTTTAACTATAATGTACCTGGATTTTCGTCAGAATATGCATAATGGAACTGGTTTCATTCAGTTTTAGACAATGATGTACCTGGATTTTACTTAAAATGTGCAGTTTTAATTGTGATGTATCTGGTTTTTCGTCAGAATATGTAGAATGAAATTGGTTTCATTCAGTTTTAGACTGTGATGTACCTAAATTTTCCTTAAAAGTGTGCAAGTTTCATCTAGTTTTAATTGTGATATATCTGAATTTTCTTCTGAATATGCAGGATGGAAATGGTTTCATCCAGTTTTCGACTGTGATATACCTGAATTTATCCAAGTTTAACCATAAAAAGAAAAGATGAAAAGCATCCCTATACAAGAGTATCCCTTGTATAGGCTTGCAATCACAAGATTGCTTCTTCCGGGTCTTGGTTCTTCTAAGATTGTGGTTTATCTTCATAAAAATAATAATAATCCAGGTGAAATCTTGCTTTTGACATCCATTGGGTGACAACAGCAAGACAACAGTAGCCATGGGTGATGCTTCCAGTTTAATTATCATTATTGCCTTTACTCATTCTTCCTTGTTCTCCTTATTGTCTCTAAGGGAAACACTGATCACATGTACAGTTCGTAATAAATAATTAAGGACGCCAGGACTAGTAAAGCCTTGAGGGCGCGGCCGACGTTCTTCACATCTCTTTTTTATACGGCCTGGTGAGAATGAGATGACCACGGTGATGCTATTGGCATAATAGTCCTTCTTTGGCTGTTATATGTGACTTCTTCAGTTCTTCATTTCTCTTATCAAACAAAATGCAGCACATTAATCAGTAATTATTGTTTCATTTCTCCTATCACGGCTTGCGCTTGTATCCTTTGTCTTGTTCTTCGGACGTGTATCTGGTCTATGGTTGCTCCGGCTTACTCTTTCATTTTCAACTTCGATCCATGTGGAAAGCATGACGCAAATACAAGCACCAATGGAAACTTCGGAATCGAAAGTAGGACCTTGCCGTTGAGCTAGTGATCTCTTTGAAGTACCGATGGTGTTTATCAAGAGAGAACTAATATCTGCATTTACTTATAATCTGGACATTTATTATTCATCCATTCACTATACTTGTATTTTTCCTCTTCGTACGATCCATTCATCCATAGCAGTGCATCGGCTCTTCATTCCCCTGGTTCGTTCTTTGCGATTTAACGACAAAATACAACACCAATAGCGAATGAAACTGCAAACTAAACTAAATCAAAGCGTAAATCGCATTGTAATGCGAATCAAACTTATAATCAACCAAAAATCAAAACGATGATTTGCTTATGAATCAAAATCAGTTCGATCCCACTAGTCATATAATAAAAAACTTACCGATTTGAAAATAGTTTTAAGTGGAACGATGGAAAATCGACGATGAGTTCACATAAGAGAAATCACGAGGAAGGAACTTTCGATCTGGATCTAATTTTTGAGTTCGTTTTCTTTTGTTAAAGAGAAACTGAATACGTTTTTCTTTCAAAAATGAAAAGGATCTGGTTCAAGGGATATTGGTCTGTTTGTCTGAAAACAATATCTTTTAGATTCTAGGATAATTAAACAACATCAAACTTTAATGTCTTTTTTACCCAGGAATTGTGGTTTTAGGGTTATTTGACCAATTTTGTGTAAATAAATATAAAAATAAATTTTTAAGTCACTTTTTGTCCTGGAAGGCTTCGCATTCGGATCTCTATATGAGTTTGACCCTGATCCGGAACTCGGAGTGTTACATGTCTTTTCCCTTATTGAAAGACTATCCATGGGCCGCTCCCTACTGCAACTGCAAGACTGTTATACAGAATCAGTTAAGTACCCTTTATCCTTTAAATGTTGGTACGTAACACCATTGTTTTAGGAAAACGGTTGTAGAATAGTGGTTTTGTTCATTCATATTAAATTTTTTATTTGAATTTGAACCTCTTCACTCGAAGAGATGTGATTTTCCCCCCTCAGTTCGTTGTTTTCGTTGTCATTAAAACGTTGTGTTAACGATAAAAGAAATCATTATATTAGCAAACCGTTACATCATATATTTGGGATGAATAATGTCTTAAGGTGAGAGCCTAACTCGCCTCTGTTCTAGTAATTTTTGTTTAAGATACTTTGAATTGATCATCTCTTGTTTTTTATTTTTCCTTGGCAAATATATTTATATTGTAAGAAGAAGCTTCTCAGAGATAAGCAAAAAGATACAATCCCAGTGGTCACAGGACTTCAGAAGAAACCAAAGGAAAATGCTAACAACCTAAAAAAAACAAAAAACAAACAAACATCCGAAACAAAGTTTCATAACAGTCCACCCAATGAAAGTCCATACGGCTACCCAAACAAAAGCACAAATAGCTCATAACTAATGATGGGTTTGTTTGCAGAATTCACCGTTTTCAGAAATTTATAATTTCATGGGATTACAAATTCTGGGATTCATGTAAATTCCTTGTGTGTTTGATAACTTAATTAAAATTCCTAAGATTTATTGAGTTTTCTTGTATTTAAGTCTTTGTACCATTTGGCATTACCCTCAAATCTTAAAATTGCATATATATATATATATATATATATATATGATATTCAGAGTTAAAAAAAAGTGGGTCCATAAATCTTTTGATAAGTTTCCCATCAAATCTTAGGGGGAGGGGTCAGATTCCATATGGAGGATTTGCTGGAAAACTGAATCCCGTAGGAAACGTGATTTCAAGAATTCGGACAACCAAACATACAAAGGGAAACATAATTCTACCAAATTCCCTGGACCCATAAATTCCACCTTTAAAATTCTACATCCAAACCCACCATAACTCAATCTCCACCAAACCCTAAATTCAATTTCATATGAACGATTTTTTCGGGACCACCCTTTTTTTGGAGGGGACCGTGATTTTATTTTTGGATAGACATTTAGAAGTAAATTGAATCACCACTTATCAAAATATTTATGTTAATACCAAAATTCCCCTTCCTAATTAGGTTTGTGTAATGATACTTAAATGATTATGTTAAGCTAATTAATTAATATGATTAGTGTAAGATTAAATCAATATTTTATTTGGAATTAAGTTCCCAGAGAAAAGAAGAATAATAAGAATATAAGAGTTTCGGAAAAACTTAGTTTTTTTTTTTTTTTTGTTTGAGTTTCGGAAAAACTCAGTTCTTTTTTTTTTGTTTTTAATCTGAACCTTCAAACTACCCAGGCATACTTCAAATTTAGTTTTTTGTTGTTTGAATTGGCCGGAATTTTCTGAGAATGTGAAATTTTATAGTTTGATTTGGGCTAATTCAAACACGTTCGGCTACAAGATCTGAAGAACATAGACGAACTTATCTGCAAATGTAGTTCGGCTAATAGGTAGCCGAACTTGGTTTTGATGGAGTTTTTCCTTTCATAGAAAATTTGTTTAGGAGAAAAAAAAAGTAACGTAACCGAACTCAATATATAGGTTTCCAAAGAAAAATTCGGTTAGGAGAAAAAAATTGCGATGTAATCGAACTCAATAGGTAGGATTTCAGAGAAAAGTTCGGTTAGAAGGAAAAAAATTGTTACGTAACCGAACTTTTACCTAAAAACATGGCTAGGAAATCAGAAAGTTCGGCTAGGAAATTAAAAGTTCGTCTAGGAAATTGAAAAGTTAGGCTAGAAAGTTTTTCTGCGAATTAGCCAAAAATTCCTAGCCGAATTTCTCTCTACAACTTCAAAAAGATCGACTGAAGGTCAAGGTGCTTGGACAAATATAAAAAATCAGCTAAGGATTTTCTAACGATTTTCGGTTAGTCTACGACCAAAACACATCAACTGCAAGTTGTACGACCCAGACCTTAATTAGGCTCAGAACTCTCAACCTTTTTTATAAAATAACTCTAGATTTTTTTATTTTTGCCTCAGTCCAAATCCACTGCTTTTAGTTTTAGATTTTTTTATTTTTTTTCCTCAATCCAAATCCATGTCTGTGAATTAGAAAAAAGAGAGAACCAGTTTCAACCGCAGAGACCCAACATTTGTTCAGATTCCTTCAACATATGATTTTTCTGGTAAAAATTCTTTCTTGTCTCTCTGACTTTATACATTTTTGAAAGTCTTTGTTCCTTTTTATTTTTATATTTTAATAATCAAAGAAATTAGTACTTCAAAATATGATGATTTTAGTTTTTCGCTCTGTTTGTTACCGGTGAACTAGTAGAAAATAATTATAGGTTGTTTACAATTTTGAATATATTTATCTTTAGTGTTAAGATATAGAGCTTCAAAATCATGGGGTTTCATTTTATTTTGGGGGAGTTGGAATCATGGGTTAATTTTGTTTCAACCTATTATCTAATGATAAAATATTTATGGGGGTTGGACTCATGAGTTATGTCTCAAGTCGATATCAAAGAATTAGAAGTTAAGGAGTCGTGCATACATTTCATTTTGATAGTTCTTAAATGAATGATGGAGTTTTGACCTCGCTAAACGATTTTACTAGTTATTAAATGTATAATTCATTTAAGGTGAGAATTGACATAGATTGTTTATATTTCAGCAATGATTATCTAATTTGATATGTTTTATTTATTTTCTTTTTAATATGTAAGATTGGCGACCTATGTCAGAATAATGTATCAAACATCATTGTTAGGTTGCGTGTTGTTGGAAATAATTCAAAATATGTAAATCTAATTTTTAGGGGATTTAAAATTTGAATAAGTTCAGGTCATGGGTTGGTTTTAGATTTAGTCTAAGGGTGTACTTATTGTTTATGAGGCCGATAAGCTACGAGTATATTATTAGGGTTTTTTCATGTAATGCCAATTTAAAGGCTCTTGAATGTTCAATGAAAAATAAGTAAGAGTAATAGCAATGTAACCACTCTCACACTCTTTCTCTATGCCACCAATTTCTCACATGGTATCATAGCTGGGTAGAAAGTTGAGGTGAGGGAGGGAGTGAAAAATTATTTACATCAATGACATTTTAAAAGACAAATAGTGGTATTGTGTGTTCGAGATAATGGCCTATTTTTGGAATGTCAAAAAATCTCTATTTGCTAGGAATCAGGGCGGGACTTGACCCAACTTTGGGCATCAAATGAGGAGGGGCGTTAAAAAAGTTATGTATGGTGGGGTTCAACTTTGGGCATCAAAAAACAATACTTTGGATTTTGCTTAAATTTCTCTTCTAATTTGTAATAACCATAAGGGCGGCGAATTGGAAGTTTATGAAGCAACAAAAGAAAAACTGCAATGCGTGGCCCCATGCTAAGAGCGACTCTATTGGCTGCCCCTAATCTAGTTTGAAAAATTATGTTAGCTACAGTAAAATTAACTATACAAATGGCTGCCCATAATCTTAAACTGCCTACCAATTTTAATTTGGTAACCTGCCCAACATTATTAAACGGAGTACCATATTGCTTGG
>JAJJMB010012662.1:0-40333 GCA_023531105.1 Papaver atlanticum | reverse complement strand
TTTTTTTTTTTTATTTTTTTTTTCTTGCCTTCCGCACTTTTTAGTTATCACTTGTTTGCTCTCACGAAGTATATATATTTTTTTGCCGAAATTTCAGAGGAACCCAAGTTTGGTTCCTCTCTCTTCTAAAAACCCATCATTAAGATAGTTTATATATGTAGCCCAAAATATAAGATCTACGTGCAAGATTACTAGTTTTAATTTGAATTTAGATTTTCATATTTCACATAGGACTAAATTAACCTTTTTATTCAATTTAACTACACTAATTTACTTTGAAAAATAATCCAATTTTTATGGTCAATTGGGTGATTGCGGCGAATATCTCCCCAATTTTTGTTTCATTATCTCCGGTCAGTTACTTTTAATCTATAAATACTCTCCTCTAAATTTGTTTTAACCTATCTTCCCGTGTGTACGTATTTGGCTACCCTATCCGTGTTGAGTCTTTGAGAAAAGAACGGATCACCTTAATTTTGTTACATTTTCGTATTAAATGATTATTTGGCAACTCTTTTATACCCTTGTGAGACCCTGGAAGTAATTTGATACTTTATCTTCTTCTTCCTTGGAAAGCTATGAATCTATGATAGAATCTTGGTGTGTTACGTATTGTGGCTAGTAATTAAGTAAAAAATGCTCAAGGAGAGGCGACGGAAATTTATTCATCATCAATTCAGTGTATGTAGGAGTAACTAAATAGATACAAACTATTAGACATTATCTAGATTAGTGCCCGTGCTACGCACCGGGTATTTTTTTTCAACTTGACGTGCGCGGGGCTTCTCCCCGCCCCGTGGTGAAACATTTTTGTTTTGGTGTGCGCGGGGCTTCACCCTTTCCTGTGACAATGCATTTTTGATTTGGTGTGTGTAGGGCTTCTCCCCGTCCTGTGGCGATGTATTTTTCATTTAGTAAAGCGATGCAAATACATTAAATAGGTGGAGAAAAGATAGGAAATATGTGCGGCTTTTATTTATTTTTTCCTTTTATTTTCGTAGAAAATACGTGTGAAATATGTGGATTTTTTTCTTCTTCCTGCATGTATTAATTTGCAAAAAAGAGTCGTAATACAATATGTACTCGACTTCTGAATTGAATTTGGACTTCCACAAACACGGTAAGTCAAGTTTTTCTTTTGAGTTTGCGTTTGCGTTTTACACATTAACATGGAAACCAAAATAAAATTTCAGCCACCTCTAGATTTAGATGAAAGGCAAACGATAAATAACTATAGTAAATATAGCGAACATTACATTACCATCACAAACATAAACCAGCTTCGACTCGTCGCTGTATTTAACCATGAGTGCTCTCAATTCAAAAGCTGGAGTACTGTCATGACTTGAGATCCAACACCGATTTCATAACAAAAGTCCAACAAAGTCTAAGAAGCTTATCTAAGTTGGTTTAGTGGACCTCTAGAATAATAAAGAGAACAACAGTTGTACCGTTAGCAACTTAGCATATAATCTAGAGTACTATAGTTATAGACAGGTAGCTAGAAACATCAAGGCTAAGTAAAGTTGTCAAGTACTCCTATAGTTAGCTGTAAACATCTAACAAATTCAGTGAATTACTCTTAGCAAATTCAACCAAGTATAAGAGGTTATGTATTTGTAGAACTTGTGAGCAAATCTCTCCATATGTACCGAGATTAAGTATATAGTAAGAGAGAGCTAATCTTACCTTACAGTGAGTTGTGTGAGGGGAAGTGGTGGTGTGAAAGTGCGGAGCGCACCAATGGGTATGAGTTTTGTGAGAGGTATGTTTAGAAATTTAAGTGAAAGATATTTGTAGTGAGTTTAAGCCTAAATAATAAAATTATTATCGTTGGGTCGAGATTCTGTCAGAATATTGACTCGCTCTCTAGACATGGTATCAAAGCTTTTGCGCCTAATCCCAAGATTATTAAGGGTCATCGCTCTCTGCCTTTTAAACACCTTCTTCAATGATTTTGAATGCTTTCCTTCTGATGGCCATTGCACCATATATCTGTATTTTGGTTGTTCTCTCCAAGCTCTTACTTCCCGCTGACTCGGTTTACTTTGAGTTTTTTTTTTTTTTTCTTTCTTTCTTTCTTTCTTTCTTTTTTTCCTAATTTTTCAGAGGACTTCAGATTTTAGGTTTAAGACTACAATCAGTAGTATTATTCCTTCTCACCTTGGGAAGTCTTTTGTACAATCAGTAGTATTATTCCTTCTCACCTTGGGTAGTCTTCTAAACAAAAGCTTGGAGATCTGTAGAGTAAACTTTTGACATTTTGGAATCATATCTTCGACACCTAAAGAGAATCAAGTATCTTCAATCTAAGGCTCATTTTCTCCACAATTTCGTGATTGTGCTGTTAGTATGACTGACCATGCTAAGGTTTAAGGGAGTTAAATACGAATACAATGCATAATTTGTTGGGTGCAATAATCAAAAACAAAGAAAAATCAAATAAGAAAAAGTTATTGATACTTAGCTCCTTTATAGTGGAAGTGATCGATGTGACGAAACGAACGAGCTTCCCATATCTCCACAACAACAACAACAACAAGGCAAAACTTTGGAAAAACAGAGTGAGTCACGTGTTCAACACATTTCCCTTAAGACATTAGCGCCCGGCTACACTCAAGAGTGATGCTATAACCCTCACAGGACGGATATCTCCAGGATAAAACACCCTACTACACCTACTACTAGCATATGTAGTAGATGCTCAACTTGAGCTTGGCAACTCCGAAAAACCCTTAAGGAAAATCGTGAACACTAAAGAAAGCAATATAAAATATTTTCCCTTGGGGGTCTCTCTAAAATATAGAGAAACCCCTTTCCCATAGATTTTACAAAAGTAGAGAATTTGTTTATATAATGGAATAATACAACTTAAGAAGAGGAACTACCCGATGTGGGACTAATAAGATTTTCATTCACAAAGAAAACAAAAATTAATTTTATTATTTAGTTAAAAACTTTAAAAATAAAAGTTAATCAAATATTTTTTCCAACAATCCCCACATGAATGAAAACCTCAATAAAACATGAAAACAAAGATAGATCTTGGTAAATCAACATCCTAATCCCCACGACCCTGTCTGACCGAACAGACATTCGGACCGTCCGTGTGTTGAAATCATACTAGTCATTTCTACGTCCTGTCCCTCACAGAAAAGTTGTTGACCCCAGGGTCATACTATGGATTGCATAAATAATAATAGTATAGAGAGATTTCATCTTTAGTTTCTCACAAGTGAGACTAAAGATTTCTTTCACCAAAGTGAAAAAGCATGAACTAGTGAACCCTTAGTAACTCTTAGGTCCTAAGTTCCAGTAATACCAAAACCATCAAAACGAAAATCACATAAAAAACAGGAAATACCATTTTAGGCAGAGGTGTCCATGAGGTCTTGAACCTTTGCTTAGTGAGATATTACCGGAAATACTTTCTAGAGACAGTGAACGCGGTGTCTTGAACTGCTAGTGTGTTATGTAATTCGCGATAAAAACCACGCATGATATCTCCAAGGTTACTGCCAAGCTCGTGCCGTTGTGTCCGTTTTGGCCCTGGACATATCATGTTTCTCAGAATGCTCTAGAGAATTATCTCATGTTCTCATAGGAAGCGACCCACTTCCTCATTCAGATAGGTGAGTTCCATCAAGAGTGTTTACTTCCACACCCCACTTCAATCTTAAATTCAAACTATAGAACGCATTAAGACTTATTTAAAATTCATCCTCCACATGCAGTCACACTATCACGTCTACACGATAGGGAAAGGACAGAGAATGAAATTCTCTGATAGTGTTTACCTTTACCCACCACAAATTAGTTGTCTCATTCGAAACGTTGGTTTTGGGATCTCTAGTAAGCAAGGTTGAGTATCCTTTATGGCAAGTTTAATTTATTAGCTTAAGGCCCATCCCCCTCGATGCATTTCTAACTATCTCTTTGGATAAACCTTTCGTCAAAGGTTGCGCGATATTCTCCTTGGACTTTATCCAATCAATGGAAATAACGCCGATTGAGATTAGTTATTTTTAGCTTTATCCATTATAGCTTTGATAATGCAATGTATAGATATAGCTGGCAAAGGCCTATGCCAGAGAGAAATGTCTTCTAAAAAGCATCTTAGGCACTCGGCCCCCTCTCGCGCTTTATCTAACGCAATACTCTTAGATTCCATAATGATTTGAGCAATATATGTCTGTTTGGAAATCTTTCAAAAAAAAACCGTCATGCTACAGTGAAAACATATCCACTCGTAGACTTAGACTCCTCTGAGTCAACTATCCAGTTTGCATCACAAAATCCCTCAAGTACAGCAAGATACCTTTCACAAACCAAACAAAAGGTAATAGAGTATTTTAGGTACCGTAATACTCTATTATGTACATCCCAATGCTCTTGCTTTGGACTACAAGTATATCTACTTAACTTACTCACAATATAGGAAACGTTTGGACTCTTACAGTTCATTAGATTCATCAGACATCCTATAACTCTTGAGTATTCAAGTTAAGATACTCCACTACCCTTATTTTTCTTGAGTCTACAAGAATAATCGTACGGAGTACAAGCAGGCTTACAATCATACTGATTGTATCTCTTAAGCACAAATTCAACATAATGAGAACGAGTAAGACTATAAATATTAGATTATCTTCTTATCCTCATCCCTAATACATCAACAGGGCCTAAGTCTTTCAAGTCAACGTTCCCATTCAGCGCATGTTTTTAGTGGAATTAATTAATCACATCTATGTTTGTATCAAGTATAAGCATATCATCATCATACAAGCATACAATCACACATGCATCCTTAACAAGTTACTTGTAAATATACTGGTCAGATTCATTAACTTAAATCCACTACTCATTATCACATGATCAAATTTTCCATGTCACTGTTTACGTGCTTATTTGAAAACCATACAAAGATTTGTTCAACTTACAAACTTTTTCTTCACAACCTTTCACTACAAAGTCCTCAGGTTGGTCTATGTAAATTTATTTATGTAATTCAGGGTTTTAGAAAAGTTGTTTCAACATCTATCTGATGTATCTCTAAGTTGTTTATGGCAACAATAGCAATTATCATCTCAACGGAAGTAATTCTCGTCACATGTGAATAAGAATCAAGGAAATCTACACCTTCTTTTAGTTTATAGCCTTTAGCTACCAACCCAGCTTTATATTTTTCCACAGTTCCATCTACTTTATGTTTCCTCTTAAAGACACATTTACTTCCTATGGTCTTACTCCCTGGTGGTAAACTAGCAAGCTCCAAAGTATGGTTCTGACGGACTGAGTCCATTTCAAAATGAAGCTTCTTAACAGAATGGGGTTTCAGTAAATGTTATGTCTTCTTTACGTGTCTGGAGTCAGAGTAATAAGATAGGCATATTATGAAGTCAGGTTCATAAGAAGTCTCAGTTCTAATCCTTTTACTTCTCCTATGATCAACTTTACTTCATCTTCCTTTAAAGGTAAATTCTGACTAGTTGAAAAGACGTCTAGGGGATCAACAACACATCCTCAGAAGAGACAGGTTTCAAAATAAACATGTTCAAAGAACTCCACATCCCTAGACTCCATAAAAGTATTCACACCAATGTCAGAAAAAGCAGAACTCACAACCAAAAACTATATGCAGTAGGGTACTCAGGATATCTTATCTAAACACCCCCCACACTTTGACGTATGCATAAGAAGGTTGTCTATCTTTCCATAATCATATGGAGTTTTATCTGATCCTTTAAAGGTTACTCTATTTAGGATATAACAAATTTAGAGGACGACCTCCCCCCACAAGTTGGCGGTTAATCCTTTATTCAACATGGCATATATCATATCCTTAATGGTTTTGTTCTTACGTTCAACTATACCATTAGACTATGATGAATAAGGAGTTTCAATCTCCTATATGAATTTCATACTCGCCATCACGTTCAGACCTAACCATTTTAGTGGTAACATATAATTTGCTTTCAGATTCAAGTTTATACTCTTAAGGCTTCTAAGGCATCATCCTTACCCCTAAGCAAGTATACAAGAGAGTTCCTCGTACAAGCATCCATGAAAGTTATAAGCCACCTTTTACCACCTTAGTTTCGGTTGATTCATGTCAACTAGGTCTAACTAATTAATTCTAAAGGCTTAGAATTACTCTGAATTTTTTTACTAAAAGGTTTTATAACATATTTTGATTCTGCAAAGATTTCATTTTTGTGTTCAAAATCCAAACTAAATTCTGGTACGCAGCCTATGCTAGGCATATTATGCATTGACTTATAAGTACGGTTCCAAGTCTACCATGCAAAACATTCACTCACACAAAAGAAAGCACAACAATCAAGATTATTGTTAAAGGGAAAGCAAATTGTGATCCGAGGAGAGCAAAAATCGTAATTGACTCAATGGGTGTAGTTAGTAAGGATATTTTTAACTGAATTAAAAATCTATCCCGAGTTTGTCCTAGTTAGTAAGTCGACTACGATTTTTGCTCTCCTCAGATCACATTTTGCACTTCCTCTAACAAAAATCACAATCAACTATGTTCACTTCATTAGATTTTCCTTTAAGCTTATACAGACCCAAAGTCTTTAACCCTTTCCTTAAAAATCATTGTCTTAGTTACAACAAGTTTTCCGGATTCAATTAAGATCTTCAATCTTTTACCATTTACAACAAAACAAGATACAAGATTCTTACATATGCCCGAAACATGAAAAAATTATTCAATGTGAGCATATTTACACATATGAGCTTCTGATCGACCTTTCCCTTTTATGCAACCTCTGTTGATGATGAGTTACTCATATAGAGTTTCTCGACATCCCCTATCCTCTGATAGGAGGTGAACACTCTGTTTCAACAAACATGCTTGGTGGCTCCATAGTCCATCCACCAATCTCCGACACTGGTTATTAAAATAACTTCCGACATCATGCCATTGAACTCGTTCTAGTTTGTTTCAACTAAATTAGCATTAACTTCTACTTATTAAGGTTTTTTACGTTGTCGACAATTCGTATGGAAAGGAATTTACAAACATAAAAATCACCCTTAATTAAAGTAATGCTAGATTCAGGTTTACGAAACATACCTTTCTTGTGAAGACTACGATTAGAGTTTCTTCCGATTTTCTCACCTTTGCCAGCTTTGGAAGATTTATTTTCAGCCACATGCGCCTATTAGCCATGTCCCTTACAGATGACACCTTTAAAAATCACAAAATTACAACAATTATTGGATTTCCGTGTGTGTGTGTCACAATGAGCATTAAACTTTCAGATTCATGATTATACAAAAACACAAAATCCAATTTAAGTGAAGGAAATCAATAAAGTACATAGAAAAATTACTCGTACAACATGAAAATCCTTTCTTCAAAAACCTTATGCTACTAAGAGGATTTTTTTTTTATCAAACACCCAAATATCCAGCATCAGGCAAAACTTTACCAATGTAAGCAAAGCAAAACTTATGAATTCTCATCTGGATAAGTCAGCAAAACACCGCAGTGATGGCTCCAGCTGCTCCACAGATTAGTAAAAACAACATGAATAAAATAAAAACTACAATTAACTGAAGAGAAAACTTACAATGTTTTTTTGGGGGTATGAAAACGAAAACAGGTCGAAATCATAGTTGGGAAGTCTATATATATAGAAAACAGATGAATCATCCAGTTTCCTTACTGACACGATTTCCATAATAAGCCGGTTTCTTTACTTACAAAATAAACGATTTCGCGATTTCCATAATAATCTGGTTTCCTTATTAACGAAACAGTTGGGAAAATTTGATTTCCTTATTGACGTAATATTGTGTTTCCTAATTAAGTACAAAAACTAAATCAGCGTGTTGCCTTTCTAACACAATTTCCTTAATTAAGTTTGAAACAAAGATTTTCACTATTTCCTTAACAAATTTTGAGTGGAAAATTTGTCATAGGTTTAACGTAAGTGTTGTCCACCTTAGACGGTATTGCTGACGTACAGTTAAGTATTGGTGTAAACACGGTGTAATAAAATTATTTAAGTTAAAACTCTGATAGAAATGTTGTCCACCTACTTTTTTGTCGACACCGTTACTAACGAACAATTAAGTACATGATGTAAACAAAGTGTAACCAAAATTTAATTATTACAACCAATAGAGTTATGCCAAGTGTCCTCACCATAGCTTCTACATTAGAAAAGGCCTATTTCGACCAATAGGAAGCGTGGATTTCATCACCGTTTAACGTGAGAGCTTATTTTATCAAGGCCTTTAAAGGGGAAGATAAGAACAAACAAACAAATGAAAAAAAATCCATAAGATTTCACTATTATTACTTCATGAATCATACTCATGTTGTATGAAAGTTGGATCTTTAACTATGAAATAGCTGATGAGTAGATTTTTCACATGAGAATATAGTGAAAGTTGGGTATTTCACTACGAAATAGGTGTTCACATGAGAATACTACGAAAGGTGGATCTTTCGACTTAGAAAGAGGTGATGAAAATTATATTTTTCACTTGAATAGTTCATAGAAAAAGCCCCAATTATCACAATTAGTGCCAGCTCAATGCACAATTTCCCCATTAAAATCAACTGCATTTTCTGGAAACCAAAAATTATATTTTTCACTTGAATAGTTCATAGCAAAAGCTCCAGTTATCACAATTAGCGCCAGCTCAATGCACAATTTCCCCGTTAAAATCAACTGCATTTTATTGAAACCAAAATTATCACCGGACAACTTCCAAGGCAACCATACGAACAAAAAACAAAGAAAACACACAAAAAGTTTAATAAAGAAAAGTATTTATGGGTGCTGATTGCATTTTCCACTATTAACATCACAATTCATATATACAACTATGCTATTATCAGCTTACTCAAACAACCAGACTGCTATAAGGAATGTAACTTGCTAAAGAAACTTAAAATGAAAACCAAGCTTGCTAAAGATACAACAAATTTCTTAAGGTTTTGTGGATTTAGCAACAAAACTAAAAAATGGCGGCAAACTCAAATCTGCTATCACCTAGTACCCAAATGAAAAAATTAAATTATCACAAATACTGTTAACCAAAATCTTAGGAGCAACACCTTAGTGTGTTAGCAGCATAAGACTAGGCAGACATTCCCTTATCTAAAAACACAACTAGTTGAAGGATGCAACTAAACTACGGAAATCCTCCAAATCACTAGGATACGTGTGATAGATTGATGCTCCCTCAATTAGTTCATTACTATTTTAAATTTTAATAATGTTTTTTTTCATAATATGATTTACACCATTGGGTTTTCTGAAGTCCATAAAGTATGTATCCAATCCAGGTACTGTGAAACAAAAAAATCATTGAGCTTATGTAGAACACGTACATCCTCTAAAAAGCTTTGTGGAGCCTGTGTACCCGTAATAAAAAACATTTATCAAATGGGATGATATTGTCAATTATCACAATCTAATGATAAATATATTTATCACAAAACCATGGGATGATAACGAAAACTATCACAATTTTTACTAAATGAAAGCAACAATTATCACATCAAAAATCAGCGATAACTACATCTATCACAATTTTTGATCTGACAATGAAAGTTATTAAGCTACTTGTCAACTAAAAGTTTGTCAATACCGGTTTTATTGCCCTTACTTGTGCCGGATTTAGCTCCATTTTTTAGTTGTTGCAGGTTCTTCGATTTTATTTTTCTTCTTCGGTTTCTGAAAATCGTCGTCAATTCGTTAGAATCAACCTATTTACCATGAAGTTTCGCCATTTCTTACTTATTCCTTTCAACAAGGATAACCCATGGTCATGAATGTGATAATTGGTGATAATTTGATTATCATGTAGTCGATCGAACAAAAAAAATATTTGATTATCATGGAGTAATCAAAGTAAAAAACCCAAAGCAAAAAAAGAAAAAAGATGACAAGCATAGTTTCAACACAATCAATCAATCGATTGATTAAAAAACAAAAAAAAACAAAACACAATAAGTCAATCTTTGAACATACCCAATTAAGGAAAGATCATTAAATCAAAAATTATCACACAATCGGACATACATGGGTTATTTAGCCATCAAAAGGTACTATTTCAACCATATCTTTCATGGTGGTAAATTTACTTTCTCTAAAAGTAGATAAGTAAGAAGAAATATTACTAATAAATTTGATGAAAGTGATAATCGAGTTTCTATTTCTGGATTATGGAAAACTGTTAAACATCAACAATGTTAATTGGCACTGTTTTTTTTTTTTGCTTGAATTTTTATAGCTTGAATAAAGAAAAAAAAATGAAGAAAGAAAAGATGACGCGGCTGTGATACAGGAGAAGACGACGGGTCGATGGAAACAAGGTAAGCTTGATTTTTGGGATTTCCCTAAATTTTTGGTTTTCGATTGTTTTCACGGTTGACCGAAAACAGATAATTACTGATATAAAAAAACAAAACAATTAGTATTAAAAGAGGTTAGTTTGGTAATGTTAGTAGTCATAAAACTAATTATGGATTTCACATATAGAGTATCTAAATGGTGAATTTGTCATAAAGAAAAAAATAGAAATGGGCTAGAAATATTTTCCCCCATAATTTAAGTTTATTCTTACAGCCCAAACCTAACTTAAATCTTAGAAAAATCTCTCACAACATAACCCACTCAATACAAAATTACTCAATCCCTCTTACAATGTCTGAAGGCTCCTTTTTATACACAATCAATGAAGTGGAGTACAGCTCATTGTTATTTCGTTGATAATCACACAATTCACGTGATCCTTCCTTTTGCTTCGCTACATCAATATTCATTATAAAAGATACTATTATTTCGGCGATAACCCCAGTCTCCTGTCTGTGCAGCTGTCCTTATTTCTTGTCCAACAATATATCTTCGCTAGAAATCACTTCTTTTCGCTTCGGCACTCTTCGTTGGTTTGATCAAACGAATTACCTTCTTCGTTTGGTCCCTTTGTTAGTCTCGTTATTTTTACTTCATCATTTTCTTCTCTTCATGGCTGTCACTTTGTAACTTTCATTTTTATAAAAGTTCTGATGCACTATTCAGACAGTTGATTTGACCCTTTAAGCATCTTAATAAATGTTTATCTCTAATCTTGGTGATAATATCTTCTTAGCGAGATTCAACCGTTAATTTCACTTTTTCACAGTCCTACAAGTGACGGGTATATTTTCTGTACCTATAACTCTATGCAGTCTAGACTAACGCCAATTTGATTCCAACTAATAAGAAAGGAGTAGGTTTCACTCCATGCAGTTGACTCAGACCGAGTCGTGTATATCCTTCAGAGTTGCCGCCGGTCCTTGCAGGAAAAGAATATCTTTCACTGCTAGATATTGTGTATCGGTGGTGACGAAACTTATATCCTTAGCTCTAACTTATCTTCCGGAACTTAAGAAATACAAACTGAAAATAATTAAACATAGTTCTACATTTATCAACATTAATTTGAGACCTCCTTGCATGGAGCGTTCGGCGGTTGTAGTTTTACTAGTTTAACGAGATTCAAACAGGCACTTCTGATTTTTTGTGTTTAACTTCAATCGCTTATTCTTGGAATTTCCTCCAAAAGAATTCCACTAATACAAGTTGTTGTTATAATATAGATTCCAACTTTAATTAGGACGGCTGCTGAATGATAGAAAATGATAAACTTACCGAGCAGAGAATCCGATGAGATCCATGGAGCAATTCTTAGATAGCAAGCACTAGCTCCCCCGGAATCGGTGGCCTCCCATAAATCTGTGGGTCCCACCACAAAACAGTGACCTCCTGCTCAGCTCCAGTGGATGCGGATCCCGCAGATCTGTGAGAGGCCACCGATTCTGATGTAGTACATCTTTCTCTGTATCAACTCTTTATGTTGATTCATTGTTTAGTATCAACAATGATTGTTGATCCCTTACGGCAGTATCAATTTTGACTGTTGATCTTTTGATTATGTATCAACTACAACAGTTGATCTAACGTCTGTTTTAGTTTACTTGCTCTGCAAGTCCTTTACTTTCCTAGTTTACGTAGAATTCCTTTTCTTTTCTGTTTAGTCGGTTCTTGTGAACCTATTTAAAGGCTATGCCTTCTTGTTCAGAGACATCTTATTATCAATATTATTATATCAAATTTATCAATTATCAATCATAGAATCTTGATCTTGGAATCAGATTTTATTAAGTTTCTGATGGAACTTAAACTATCTTCACAACCTCAGTAACTAGTTTGCTATCTTCATAGCCTCCAAGAAAACAACAGATGCCTCCAATGTTGCTTACTTATTTTTCAAAGAAGTGGTACGTTTGTATGGAATTCCCAAGACAATTACTTCTGATTGAGACACTAAGTTTTTGAGATACTTCTGGAAGTCTTTATGAATGCGTTTGGGAACTAAACTTCAGTATAGTACAACCGCTCATCCCCAAACAGATGGACAAACTGAAGTAGTCAATCGTTCTTTAGGAAATCTGATTAGAACCAAGGTTATTGGAGGAAAAGAGAAGCAATGGGACAATTTCCTTCCAAATATGGAATTTTCTTATAACACTTCAGTTAATCGATCTACAGGTGAGACACCTTTTCAGATTGTTTATTCTAAAATTCCTAATCATATTTTGGATTTGGTAGTGCTTCCAAAACTGCGAAAAACAAATGCTAAGGCAGATAACTTTCTTTAGAAAGCTTCATTCATTCATCAAGAAGTAAAGTCCAAGCTTGCAGATTCTAATAACAAGTACAAGGAAGATGCAAATCAACATAAAAGACTTAAGACTTTTAGTGAAGGAGAATTGGTTATGATTCATCTCAGAAAAGAAAGATTTCCTAATGGGACTTATAACAAGACCAAGATGAAGAAATATGGACCATTCAAGATTCTAAAGAAAATCCGGGATAATGCATATGTCATTGATCTTCCATCTAATTGGAACATCTCTAATATCTTCAATGTGTAAGAAATTTTTACATTTCATGGACAGAATGAAGTTCTTTCTATTCAACAACTCGAGGGCGAGCTTCTTTCAAGAAGGGGGGACTGATGTAGTACATCTTTCTCTGTATCAACTCTTTATGTTGATTCATTGTTTAGTATCAACAATGATTGTTGATCCCTTACGGAAATATCAACTTTGACTGTTGATCTTTTGATTACGTATCAACTATAACAGTTGATCCAACGTCTATTTTAGTTTACTTGCTCTGCAAGTCCTTTACTTTCCTAGTTTACGTAGAATTCCTTTTCTTTTCTGTTTAGTCGGTTCTTGTGAACCTATTTAAAGGCTATGCCTTCTTGTTCAGAGACATCTTATTATCAATATTATTATATCAAATTTATCAATTATCAATCCTAAAATCTTGATCTTGGAATCATATTTTATTAAGTTTCTGACGGAACTTAAACTATCTTCACAACCTCAACAACTAGTTTGCTATCTCCTTATGTGTGCTACACTAGATTCTGGTGTTTCTCCGCTCAGTAGCTCTATCAGTTCCCGCTGAATGATAGTTACAGGTTGGGATTTTGTTTTGGTGGGGTACAAATAACACTGAAAAAAAAGAAGAAAAAAAAGGTACAGTTATACTATTTTTGTTGTGTAAAAGTTTGACAGCAAATATACCGCGTCCCCCCTGGTCCATTTGTATCTTCCATGTTAAGTTTTGGCAATAAAGTCTTTGTTTATTCCATATCCACAGAATCTCTTTGTTTGTTGTGCATACTTCTAAAACGAAAAAGCGAAATAGGAGTACCATTTATATAGCACTCGAAGTTTCCAAGCAGGTCTAGTAGTTCTTTGTCCCACATACTACTAATCAAATTTAATCACTTTCCAAGAAAATCCCAAGCTGAAATTCTTACAAACCTTGACACCAAAGGAAATATTTTTTTGTCATTTCATTCGCACGTCAAGAAAGTAATACGTCTGATACTAGGTAGGCTGTAGGCTTACATCCTCTATATATTCCACCAACAATAGTTCAATTTTCATTCGTAACAGCAACAATTACCCGTTTCATCTAGCAGAAAAACTAGATCTTCATTTTTGTTGGAAACTAAGAAACTCATAATCCATCGTTTTACAAAGAACATGATGAGTAACAAGAGAAGCAGAGGAGAAATAGAAAAAAGCATGGCAGCAACCATGGTAAAGTGTTTAAGCTTATTATCATGTGACAATGGAGATATCGATTATGATTCTGTAATTCAGCAACAGAGGATGCCAACAAGTATTCAAGGCCGTATTTATGATTGCAAAACATGTAATAAAGAGTTTCCATCTTTTCAAGCGCTTGGAGGACATAGAGCGAGTCATAAGAAACCTCGGTTGATGGAACTGTACTCATCAGATAATCAAAGTATCAGTGATAACCAGAAGACAGCGAAAAAACAAAAGATTCATCAATGTTCGATTTGTGGTTTAAAGTTTGGGATAGGGCAAGCTTTAGGTGGACATATGAGAAGACATAGAGCTGCCATGAATGAGTTCTCGTCAGCGAAAGCAGCAGCAACAACGACAGGATTGTCGTCCTCATCATCTGATTATACTGACATCAGTTTTCAAGAAGATGTACTTCCACAAGTGCCGGTACTGAAGAAATCAAACAGTAGCAGGAGAGTGTTGAGTTTGAACTTAGATTTGAGCTTAGCTCTTCTTCCTTAGATAGTAATAATGATTTTGAATTCTCCACTATTGTAAAAGCAGGCAGACATATGCCATCTACTCCACCCATGATTTATAGTTTTATTTGATTCTGATTATGATTAAAATGTTACTAGATTTAACATTTTACATAGTTGTATTATTCTGAGTAATAACATTTTACATGGAATTTATAGAATACAGAAACAGATGATTTTATTTAAAGTATTTATTTCCACTAAAGTTATTGTTTTTTTTTTTAAAGGGAAAAAGCCAAATTCTAAAAGGGGTTCTCAAACAAAAAGACCTTATTCAAAAAATGAAAAGAAAAGAAGATTAATTAAAATATTAGAAAACGTTCACAAACAGAAAAACTAATTAAAGAATAAAGTTGTTTAATCCTTAAAGAATTCAGAAATGTTAAGAATGTCGTTTCAAAATGCTAATCGGATAGAAAGGCCATACAAGAGAATTATTACGAGTGTCTAATCAAAAAGGCTATAGAATTTTTTTTTGATGCTAATGAGTTTCAAATATAGATCATTGATATAAACTTTTACTATTGTACTAAAGTGATAACCACAAGAAAACTTGATTTTGCGGTTTTTCTTTTTCCTATACTCACGTGGCTTGTCTTTATCTGAATATGATTTGATAGATTTTACTAAAAAATTATTAAATAAGAGGAGGATTATGCAGAATTTTTTTATCCAGTTTGATATGTATCCTATAAGTAGCTGATCACTTAGATACTTCCGGATCAGATATATGAGCCAAGTTAAATTTTCAAATTACCTGACATCTGACTCGGGCCGAATCAAACCCGGACCAAATTCAAATTTTGTTCTGGTTTATGTTTGATGTTTCTAAGTACAAATACCCACAAACGTTCGATCACGGGAAAAAACAAACAAGGTACTATAACTAACCAATTATCCAACTTAAGTCTCAAAGAGTACACTGCATCAACTTATTTGCTTGTTTACTTGACTGTAAAAGCTAACTAGTGTTTGGTGATTTGTGAATGAATTCACGGAAATCTCAGATTAATTTCATTTCACTTTCTAACTTTAGCAAGTCTAAATCAGTCACAAATTAAAATATCGTAAATATTGATTTGATCCAAGACTTTTATTAGTATGATTTCCCAGTGACTTTACCATTGTACTAAAGTGATAACTACAAGAAAACTTGATTTTTTACATTTTTTCTTTTTTTCCCAACTCAGGCGACTTGTGTTTATCCGGTTCATTATATCTGAATCTAACTTGTTAGACCTTATTAAAAAATTATTAAATAGCACGATTATGCAGAAAATTTGTATTTAGCTCGAGATGTGCCCTATAAATAGGTGATCACTCAGATACTTCCGGATCAGAGTTATGAGCCGAGTTAAACCTTCAAATGACCTAACATCTGACTCGGGTCGAATCAGACCTGAGCCAAATTTAGATCCCAAATCATATCTAAACAAACAAGGTGTTAGGCCAACTTATCTAGTTCCCGTTTATATTTCTAAGAATAAATACACACAAATGTTCGATCACGAGAAAAAAATAATATAAAAAAAATCAAGGTACTATAGCTAACCAATTATCCAACTTGAGTCTCAAAGAGTACAACTGCATCAACTTATTTGCTTGTTTACTTGACTGTAAAAGCTAACGAGTGTTTCGTGAATGGTGAATCAATTCACGGAAATCTCAAATTAATTTCATTTCACTTTCGTACTTCAGCAAGTCTAAATCAGTCACAAATTAAAATATCGCAAATATTGATTTATTCCAAGACTTTCATGTTAAGGAGACACATCAATACATCATCATGTCAAGAGTATCAACAATCGAAAGGGATATGTTGATGCTAACTAGTAGATCGTATCGGTTAAGTTGTCGTGTTAATAGCGTGTGCCGTGTTGAGACAAAAAGTGACCACACTTTTAGTACTCAAGTCAAGATTTACGAGGATAGATTAACTATTTTCCCCGATCGGAACAAGAATAATATTCTGCAACCAATACCGTGTGGTCCGAATAGTAATATCTTGAGATTATCTTCCGTGTTAAGTTATGCCAATCAAGTCTCTCTTCTTGTTTGTTTCCTTTAGTTTATTCAATAAAACTGCCCCCTTTCATACAACACAAACATTTTTCTAAAGAACAGTAGAAGTTCGCTTACAACTAGACAACTTCTCTACCACACTAGCTAGCTTACTAGTCAAATAAACTGCAATAAGCATTAGCTAGCTAGGCTCTCTTACCGTCTTACTTATATCTACTTTCGTCACATGCCAAGAAAATCCCCCAACAACAAGTCTTATATAAACCTTGAACCATAGGTTTTTTCATCATTCCATTAGACAACAATTTTACACTTCATTAGTTGCAAAAACCAAATATTTTTTTCATAGAATCCGAATATCCTTTAAAACTTAAAACATCCACCCTTCTTCTGTTACAAAGACATGATGGGTAATAAGAGAAGTAAAGGAGAAATGGAAGACATCAGCATAGCAAGCATGGAAAAGTTTCTAATGTTATTATCAAGTGGTCAAGGAGAGGTCGATCCTCACCCTGTGGTTCAGAAACAGGCAACATGGAGGAGTAGCCGAAGTCGTGTTTACGAGTGCAAAACATGTAATAGACAATTTTCATCATTCCAAGCACTTGGAGGACACCGAGCCAGTCACAAAAAACCTAGATTAGTAAACCAAATATCATCAGATAGTCCTAGTGGCAAACAACAAATGAGAAAACCAAAGACTCATGAATGTTCAATTTGCGGTCTAGAGTTTTCCGTTGGACAGGCTTTAGGTGGTCATATGAGGAAGCATAGAGCTACACTGATTGAAATTTCACCAACAACAGAAGCAGTCGCAGCAACAACAACAGAATTGTCATCTCCTTCATCTGATATTACTGATAGTACTACTCATGAAAAGCATCCACTAATACCCGAAGTAAAAAAATCCAATAATAGGATATTGAGTTTGAATTTGGATTTGAACTTATCCGGTTTTCCTACCACCACTATGGATAGTAATGATTTTGAGTTCTCCACTCTTGTAACACCACACAAACAAACTTCTGTACCACCTACGATTTATAGTTTTATTTGATTGTATACTAGTATGATCAAAACCTAGATATTACATACTCATCATTTTGTATGCAAATGTTGATACTGCGACTATTTTATTTACCACTTCGACATTTATCTTCATTGTTTATTTGGTTATCGACCACCTTTGTTCTCAGTCAATTAGATAACTGTCAAACTGATCTTTACAGACTTGAAATCTCACATGAATAGATAACCCCTCCATTTCATACTCTCCAAGAGACAACTAAGCCTGCACTCACTGATAATAATGACTCAATTATGCGTCATACAAATGCGTGATATGTATAATCAATAACAAGATAAGCGATTTTCATCCACACCTAATTGACTCGGCCTCCAATAACAAGTCTTAGCTAGACTCTCTTGCCACGATAAGTACATGTACTGTATCTAGAATTCTTAGACTATAGTATGAAGTCGGTTAATACCTATCAGTGACTGAATCACATATACTTTTTTCGTTTTAATTGTTTTCATTTTCCCATCTTTCCACTACGCACACACTTGAATGTCTGCAAACGGTTTGAAACAAAATGCTAGCTTCCTTATTTGTTCACACTGATCCATCAGAAATTTTATGCAAAAAAATAAATAAAATCTTCGGGAATTTTATCAAAACGGCCAATTTGTGGTCACATTTAATTCTTATTCGGCAATATCTGTATGCGTATTTCAATAAATTCACTACAAGAAAATCTACATATTACTACACTATATATTGTAACACCTTAAATATATATGTTCCAAAAGAAAATATTAAGTCACAATAGTTCTCAGGTGCAGCTAAAACTATAATTTACTGTTGCAAAATGAAACTTTTTCCATACAACTGTAGCAACAATATGAAAAGAGTGTGGCAAAAAAGTATGATCTCTTAATGCAGTAATAGATGGCGGGTGCGGCATTAGACTTCTTGCTAAATAGGTTATCGCGACATTACTATTGGTTTATGCCATAATCATTGGCTGATACAATAGGTTAAGTTTCTTATAATAACAAACTTACATATTAACTTTGTTGGGTCTGGATGTTACGTTCCACGGCTACAACACAAGTAGTCCATATCTTTGACTATGACGATGACTTGAGAATATACAATCAAATCTATCAAACTATGATGAGTAAAGGCCGTGTACAACTACACATAAGAATAATCTTAACCGAGACAAAATAGTACTACTAATAAATACGGTCACATTTCTTCGTCACTTGCCAAGAAAATTTCCTACATGACTTGTTCAGATTCTTCAAAGGTTTTTTTCTTTTCCGATATAGATTAAGATTGATTAATAAGGTGCCGAGGAGACACAAAGGATACAATTGCAATACATAAAGACCGATAGAGTAAAGAGTTCCAAAGTTGCATGCTAGAAAACTCTCAAAAAACAAAGGAGAAGCCTTATTCGTAAAGTTTTTCTTTTCAACAACAAGCTAAATCATCGAAAAATAGACCCCTAAACTCATTACTAGGCAAACCCCACTGATATAGCAAAGCTTTTACCGCTAAAATTGTTTTAGCTTCATTTTGTGCCTTGTTGCGGAACACCCTTCTATTCCTTTCCAGCCAAATTTCCCACCAAATTGCTTGAGGTAAGTGATTCCATATGAATTGTTGTCTCTCATTGTTTAATTTCCTTTTCCATCCATCAAGAAACACCTTTGTAGTTTGAGGCCACACTAAGCTTATCTTGGGATACTGTAGAAAATAGTTCCAGATGGAATACACATAACTGCAATGAAGTAGAATATCGTTTGTGGTCTCTTCTTGGTTGGAGTTACAATTTATATTGATACTGAGTTTAGACATTTGTAAGATGTTGGATAAAATTAACAAGTTAGACATGCTAAAGGTTAAGATTTTTTCCACCAAAGTTTCATCCCCATGCAAGGGTAAGGGTCATAGAAAAAGAAGACATCGCTTACTGAGGGTCAAGGAAAAAGTCTAAATAAGACTTTCTTTATGACCTTGGGTCTTAAGTCAACATCATCTTTTGTCTCTAAATTTTAATAAAAAGGGTTAGATAAGACGTTGGGGATTGAAGATGAAATTTAGGTAGAGATTCTTATCTTTATTTATTTTTGTCAAGTAGCAAATGACCCAGAACCAAAACTTATAAAAAAGACCTCCATACAGGATGACCTTGACCTTTAGCACTGGAGATGCTCTAAGAGATTAGCTTCCGCGTCGGGAGGAAAAGAAGATTTTTAGGTTTATGTGATCCAAACTAAAAGCACGTGCGGCCTGTCCACAACACTCTAAGGGGCAAATTTGTCAGCTGCTTAAAAAATCAATTACACTATTAGTTGAAATATCCATTTTAGGATATTAGAAAAATTCGTATTGATTGAACCATGGCTATTCAAGCAATGTCCAAGCCTTACTTGTCTTCTGGATCTAGGAATTCAAATCTAAAGGTTAATTAACCAATATAGTGCAAAACAGTATCCAGAAAGGTGTTGGGCCCATCTTGTAGCTAGACTACGTATATTAAATTCATATTGTGTCATCGGGGACTCGAACCTGGAAGGGACCTATTGGAGCGCATCAAACCTTTGAGGGATGGTAATGACCAGCGGAGGAGATAGGTACCTGTTGTTTAAGGAGTTGTGACTATCAGAAGGAAGAGTTGGCTTGCCCCCCTTGCGACATAATCAGTCTCCTAACTGCTTCAGCTTTCTCGGTTGGTTCCTCATGAGGCTCGCTGGTAGACTAGTACGGCAACCTGTTCAACTAATGTAGTAGTGCACTATTGGAGCTTAGCTTGTTATGCTTCAGACTAGTTTCTTGTAATAATACTCTTATACAATAATAAAAATAAGAATAAAATTATTCAAATACTCCTTCCATCCAAGTTATATAGGTTGAGAATTAGTTTTTGGTTGTCTATCTATATAGGCATGGTTCTAGTTCCCAATTAATATAAAATTAATTAAGAAAACAATTAATATAAAATTAATTTTTAAAGTTTTTAAGAAAAATAATAACTTATTGTTTTCTTTTGTGAATGAAACTTTTTAGTCCCACATCGGGGAGTTCCTCCTTTTAAGTTGTATTATTCCATTATATAAACAAATTCTCTACTTTTGTAAAATCGATGGGAAAGGGGTTTCTCTATATTTTAGAGGGACCCCCAAGGGAAAATATTTTTATATTGTTTTTCTTAAGTGTTCGCGTTTTTCCTTAAGGTTTTGTTTCGGAATTTTTCTGAGTTTCCAAGCTCAAGTTGAGCATCTACTATATATGCTAGTAGTAGGTGTAGTAGGGTGTTTTATTTTGCAGATATCCGTCCTTTGAGGGCTATAGCATCACTCTTGAGTGTAGCCGGGCGCTAATGTCTTAATGATAGCGTATTGAACACGTGACTCACTCTGTTTTTCCAAAGTTTTTCCTTGTTACTGTTGCGGAGATCTGGGGAGTTCGTCATTTCGTCAAATCTATCACTTCCATTATAAAGGAGCTAAGTATCAATAACTTTTGCTTATTTGATTTTTTTCCTTATTTACCTACCCCATATTTCTCCAAAATAAAGTTTTTATTTTTGGTTTCCTCTAGAATCAGAAAGTATTTCTCATTTATTGTTGATGAGGCGGCATCCGGATTTGAAGAACTTCCTCTAAGTGGATATGTAGGAGTATGCATCAAAAGTGAGGGATAGAACATGAAAGCTTAAAAAATAAATATTGTTTTTTTAATGTACGAGATTTAACTATTGTCTTCACCTGTATAATTTGGACGGACGAAATAATAATTATATCCTAATTAAGGTTCGAAAATCGACACCCCCCCCCCCCCAAAACAGTACCTATCCTGATATCATGTTTATTTTTTATCCACCACCATTGTTTTCAAACGGACTTGAAATCTCACAAGAATAGATGGGAAACCTGAAGTCTTTTTCTTTTTTTCGAGAAGAAACCTGAAGTCATTGATGATGACTCAATACAGTGTCGTCATACACATATACGTGATATGTGTGTATCATCATTAGACATTAAGCAATTGTCATGCACACCCAATTGACAAATAGAAAGACTTCACTAGTCTCTTGTGCCGGGAAGTATATGTTCAAGCAAAAATCACGTTAGATTTCCTATCCAAACAAATTAGTAGATATATGTCATATCTAAAAATCAATCTCAGACTAATTATGAAGTCAACTAATAACTGCCAGTGACTATGTATTGCAGTGCTTACTCCTTTTAATTGGTATTATTTTCATTTTCCCATCTTTTACTAGGTACGCACTTGTATGCCTGCAAAAAGTTTGAAACAAAATGTTCCCTTATTGTGAAATTAATTAAAATCCATTACAAGTGGAATCCTATCCCCTAACATATTTCGCAAGATTACTAATAGGGGTACCGAATTTTTTGGGGTGTACAAATATACATGTAGGACAAAAAAGCAATTGCCTTCGGATTGGTACACCCCCAACCAAAATGGTACCCCCATTAGCAGCCTTGCTATTTCGTTCCAGGGTTTAGCAATCAAAAGGAACAAACAGCAGTCGCAACACTAGTAGTCCATATCTTTGACAATAATGATGACTTAAATCAAGTAGAAACTAGAAACTAGGCAGAGTAAATTAGTCCATGTACGACTACAAGAACAACTAGACGGAAGAATAATCTTAACCAAGACAAAATAGTACTACTAATAAATAATACTGTCACACTTAAATCGTCACTTGCCAAGAAAATCCCTACGTCACTTGTTTTGATTCTTCAAAACTACAATGTTATTTCTTAGTCATTTACCAGACAACAAATTATAATGATCTGCTGACTCAAACTGTATATAAATGATACCAATACGGAATGTACCCAAATATTAGTTTTTCACTAAAATTCACAAGAATTAAAAACAGAAAACAAAACAATACTATATTACATGATGAGTAATAAAAGAAGTAGAGGAGAAATGGAAGTGATGAGCATAGAAAACATGGCGAAGTTTTTAATGCTATTATCAAGTGGCCGAGAAGAGGCCGATTATCAATCTGTAGTTCAGCCACTGACAACATCAACGATTAGCCAAAATCGTGTTTACGAGTGCAAAACATGCAATAGACCGTTTCCATCATTTCAAGCACTTGGAGGACACCGAGCCAGTCACAAGAAACCTAGATTAGAGGAATCTGTATTATCGGGTACCCAAAGCATTAACGATAACCAACAGCAAAAGAAGAAACCAAAGGCTCATGAATGTTCTATTTGCGGTTTAGAGTTTTCCGTTGGACAAGCTTTAGGTGGTCATATGAGAAAACATAGGGCAGTAACGGCACCAGCGGCAACGCCGATGGCAACAACGGGATTATCATCCTCTTCATCTGATGCTACTACTTACAGAAAACAGCCGCTACAACCAATTGTAAAAAGATCAAATAGTAGGAGACTATTGAGTTTGAATTTGGATTTGAGCTTAACCTCTCTTCCTACCACTATAACGGACAGTAATGAGTTTGAATTCTCCACTCTTGTAGAACCACACAAACAGATTTCTGTACCACCCATGATTTATTATTTTATTTGATTGTATAGTTTGTGATCAAAATCTAGATTTTAAATAGAATTCATTCTTCTAATAATGTTTTTTTCTTATCATTTTGTATGCACATATTGTAAGGCTATTCTCGACATTCTCGCTCACAGAGAATCGGGGACAAACAAGACCCTTGCTGTCTCAAACAGTACCGTAACTGGGTTCAACAACATGTTTATTTTTTAGCGACCAAGATTGTTCTTTACAGACTTGAAATCTCAGATGAATAGGTAACCCCATTCAAACCTCCATTTCATAATCTCCAAGAGACAACCAAACCTGCCATCATCCATGATGACTCAATTATATATGCGTCATACATACATACGTAATATGTGTGTATCATCAATTAAAAAAAGATAAAGGATTGTCATGCACATCTAATTGACTTGCTCCTCAATCGGAAGATTTAACTTTCTCGGTCTCTTGTGACGAGAAGTACACACCTAATCTCAGACTATGAATAGATATTAATCTCAGACTAATATGAAGTCAACTAATACCTATCAGTAACTGAATCATATATACCGCGGTGCTTACGTCCTTTTGATTCGTATTATTTTCATTTTCCCGTCTTTCGACTAGGCACGCACTTGAATATCTGCAGAAAGTTTGAAATAAAATGATTCCTTATATTTGTTCATATTGATCGAACCCCTGGGTAGAATCACCGGAATTTTGATGTTCCCAAGTCGACGTAATGTGAAATTAAGATGCAGCGGAATCCTATCCTCTCTCTTTTGCTTTTCAAATCATATTATTTATTTATTTATTTTTAAATTTTTATTATTGAATAAAGAGTGTTACATTAACTATTTGGAAGTCTAACAAGCTAAGCTCCAATAACATACTACTACATTAATTGAACAGGTTGCTGTGCTCGCCTACCAGCGAGCCTCATGGGTAACCTAACCAAGTGAGCCGAAATGGATCGGGACAGAGATTGTGTCACAAGGAGGGCAAACTAACTTCTTTTTTTTTTGATGCAAAATAAATGTATTGATTAAGAACAAAAGTTAGGAGGAATATCCCTCCTATCTTCTTCTAATTGAGTACATATAAATTCAGGAGCATTCCCCTGCCAGAAAACAGAAGTCTTAAATTTTCTAGAATGATTAGCCAGTGTATCTGCTGGTCCATTGCATTCCCTTATTACATGTCGAACCTTCCAGGATCGAAAGCTACTAAGAAAAAATTGGATGTCTCTGATAATGGGAAGATTTTCCCAACAAACGCAAGTGCTTGTACCATTGATTGCAGCTACCACATTAGAAGAGTCTGTCTCTAGAATAAGGCACTCCAGATTAAGATCTCTAGCCCCGCGAACTGCTTCCAAAGCTGCCATGCACTCCGCTTCCCCAGCACTTAAATATCCATTTCTGAATATGCACCTTGAGAGTTGATGTTCACCTGCAAAATTTCGCAAAATTAGTCCCATACCACAATCTTTAGACAGTAATTTATAGAGGAATCACAATTTATTGTAACAAAAGGGCTCTCTGGAGGTATCCATCTCCTATTTCTGTCGACTCTACTAACTATGTTGGAAGTAATAACACAATTGTTATCTGCTGTTACCAAATTCAGCAGATTTTGTGCTCTCATTATAACATTAGTCTGATTCGGTTGGGTTCCTTCAAAGACAATTCTGCATCTCTCCTTCCAGACTTCCCAAACAATACAACCAACATGAATAATCCAATCTTCAATGACTATTGATTGAGCACCGAACCAACTAATAATCCATGACTGAATACTTGTATGATTATGCAGAGAATTAAGACCCTCTTGCATGGAATTAATAACAGTTTTGGTGAAGGGACAATGAAGAAAAAGATGGCTTGTAGTTTTCCAGTGTTGCTCACAGAGAGGACAAAGATCAACTTCACCACCAATATGTTTTAAAATCCTTTCACTGGTAGGTACATTATCAGTCATACACTTCCATAGAAATAGCTTTATCTTTGAGACTGTCTTTAACCCCCATAGAGCTTTCCAAAAACTAGCATCAATCATTAACTGATTGTTAACACCAGAAGCTACAGCACTATGCTTTAATTCCACTAACTTGTAATATGCTGACTTGACAGTAAATAACCCATTGTTTGTAAGAGTCCAAATTAAATTGTCTTCAGCATTTCTTGGAATTCTTATTTCAAGAATCTTATCTGCAGTTTCTCTATCAAAAAGAAAAACAATTATATCCTCTCTCCAGGTCAGAGAATCAGGATTTATCAAGTCAGAGACAAAGTTATAAGTTTGCATGACCTTCTCAGAAATGTTATTAGGAACTGGAGCTGTTTCAGAACCTGGTATCCACATATCAATCCAAATTCTGATCTTTTTGCCATCACCCACTTGCCACAGACTTTATCTTTTGATGAATTCTACACTGCCATACATACTTTCCAAGCCCATGAAGAATCTTTCTTGACAGAAGCATGTAATAAAGAATTTTGTGGAAAATACCTTGCTTTGAGACATACTGCCAAGAGATGACTAGAAAATTTACACACACTCCAAGCAGATCTAGCTAGCAGAGCCTGATTGAAACATTTCATATCTCTAAACCCTAAGCCACCTTCATCTTTGTCTTTACAAAGGTTCTTCCAAGCAACAGTATAAACTCCTTTGCCACCCTTCTTTTTCCACCAAAATTGTCTTTGAACTTTCTCTAATTCATCAATGGTACCCTCTGGAAGTTTGAATGTACTCATCTGATGTAAGGGCATGGCATTAAGAACATGTTTTACAAGAGTAGTTTTACCTGAATGATTCACAAATTTTCCTCTCCATTTAGATAACCTGCACTTCATATTCTTGACCATATTAGAAAAAGAACTAGTTTTTCATCTATTTAGAAACAAAGGAATTCCCAAATATTTCTCATCCATATTCATGCACTGAACTTTTAGTCTTCTAGAAAGTATCCTGCAATGTCTTGAGTGTACATTTTTTGAGTAATAAACAGCTGATTTCTGAAAATTTATTTGCTATCCTGAGCTCTCACTAAATAACATCCAGTAGATTGTTGATATTATAAAGATTGGATTTAGTAAAGATCAAGCAATCATTTGCAAACAGAAAATGAGTTACTTGAGGGGAAGCCCTGCAAATCTTAATCCCCTGAATTTTGTTTGTATACTCAGCATCAGCCATAGCTCTTGTGAAAACCTCCATAGTGAGAAGAAACAAATATGGTGATAAAGGATCACCCTTCCTGAGTCCTCTTGTAGGTTTAAAAGAAGTACATGGAACACCATTTTACTTGATACTGATTTCTGTAGTACTAATGCATTCCTCCACCAAATTACACCAAGTAGTATTGAAACCCGTTTGAAGCATAATCTTCGTCATAAAAACCCATTCAACCCTGTCAAATGCTTTGACATGACCAACTTTAAAGCCATATAACCTTGTTTTCCTTTCTTCCTTTTCATACAAATGTATCAGTTCTTGAGCTAGAAAAACATTGTCTGAAATTTTCCTGCCTGAAACATATGCAGACTGCATAGGAGAAATAATCTTATCCATATGAGTCTTCATTCTTGTAGAAAGAATTTTTGAAATTAGCTTATATGTTGTGTTACATAAAGCAATTGGCCTATAATCATCTGGCTTTTGAGGTAAATTGATTTTAGGAATGAGAGAAATATTTGTCTTGTTCATACTTTTAAGAAGCTTCCCTGTAGTAAAAAATATTTGCACCATCTTTGTAACATCTTCACCAACAATGTCCCACTGAGATTGAAAAAATCCTGGTGGAAAACCATCTGGGCCTGGATATTTCCATGGTTTCATTGACTTAAGAGTGGAGAATATCTCATCTGCATCAGGTACTTTGGTGAGCAGTATATTGTCAGCTTCTGTAATTTGAGTTGGAATCAGATTGATTAGCCTTTCACTAACATTTGGAGAAGTTGTTGTACTGATCTGAATGAAATGTTGATTAAGTAAAGCTTCCATGTCTGTTCTTCCAGTGCACCAGTTGTCATTGTTATCTTTGAGAGACTCAATTCTATTTCTGGATCTCTTTAGTTAGCCATCATATGGAAATTCTTGGTATTGTTATCCATGTCTATAATATGATCTCCATATTTTTGTCTCCAAAATTGTACTTCTCTTGTTTGCTATTCCTCTATCTGTAACTCAGGTTGTTGAACTTCAGAAGTATTATTATACCATTTGAATCATTGCCTTGTAGGGTACTCATTTGTTGTTGTAGTGAATGTATAGTATTTTGGATATTCCCAAAAGTGTCCTTATTCCATCTTGATAGATTTGTTCTTGCATAACTCAATTTCTTCTCAAGAATGAAGGTAGAAGAACCCCTAACATCTAAACTCATGCCAAAACAACTTTATCTTTACAAGTATTATCTCTAAGCCACATTTCATAGAATTTCCAAGTTTTGCCACTATTAGAAATAATTGCAGATAAATTAAGAAGTATTGGACAATGATCTGAACCCATTTGAGATAAATGAAGAAGATGAGAATCAGGAAAATATAATAAGCAATCAGCACTAACCAAGGCTCTGTCTAATCTTGATTTGATTCTACCTGTTCCATGTTTATTACTTGTCCAAGTGAATGGATTTCCATGAAAACCCAAATCATTCAAACCTGCATTATCAAAATGTTGGAAAATACTAGAAGAGACAGAAGAAGAAGCATTGTTGGAGTTTCTATCATCTAAATTTAGGATTATATTAAATTCTCCAAGGACAATCCAAGGAAGGTTATGATTTTTTTTGCCTAAACCTTCTATAAAACTCCATTGGGCTTCTCTAAGATTAGAATATGGAGTACCATACATACATGTAAGGAGCCACTCAGGTTTAGAAGCGTCACCAACTATCAGACAATGTATCAAGTTACTGTCATGTGCTACTATTTCAAGATTGAACCCATGTTTCCAAAGAAGAGCCAAACCTCCATCTCTACCTATACTGGGAACATAAAAAGAATTTGGAAAGTGTAATGGTCTCACAAGGTTCAGGATTTTATCAGAGTCTATCTTGGTTTCTGATAAAAAGATTATGTCTGCATTGTGAAAATGGTTTAAATCCTTGATATGATTCCTAGTATTCTTATTTTCAAAACCATTACAATTCCAACTAATGATTTTCATGCTTGAGAAATTATTAAAAACAAATGATTTTTTAAAGTTATGATCTATAGTAGCTATGAATATGGAAAGAAGATTTTGTGAATTGCCCAAAAAGAGATTTTTGAAAATTTTAAGTAATACCTGAGACTCCTACACAATGTCAGCAGATTTTTGTGCTCCAGTTATGACCATTTGAGTTGGATGAATGTTCTGTGCTACTTTGAGAGGAGATGACTGGTGTGGAAAACTCAGTAGAAGGAACAGCTTCAGAGGTCCTATGTCTTTTTCCTAATCTGTTGTCATCAACATGTTCAGTAGTAACCTTCTTGAGCAAGAAATCCATGTTGATTGCTTCACCATCTTTAGGAGGCACAAAAAAAGTAGTTTTGGTAAACTTCTTTTGAGCTTTTTTAGGAGAAGGAGCAGCCTTAGTGCTTATAGCAGTTATGTTCTTCTTGAGATTGTTCATCTTCCCAAAAAAATAAGGTTTTTCATGAGCTTTTTTCAGATAATTTGCTGCATCCTTGCATACTCCTTTGTTGTGATTAATAACATAACACTCTAGACAGATACTGCTAGGTTGCCTTTCATAGAAAAACTTTTGCCAGTGTGTAACTCATGCATTAGTAATTGTCTTCACTCCTCTTCTCATTGGCATTGAAAGATCAATGTTCACACATACTTTGACAGGTTCACTGCCTATTGGTATAGCATCTTCAGGTTGAATTCCAGTTACCTCTCCCATTAACTCTCCCATTTTAGTTACAAAGTAAACATTCATATGCTCTGGTAAAAGGTACTTGAGTTGAAGCCAAAATTGTTGAAATCCCCAGTGTTTTTCAGTAGATACCATATCTGGTATGTAATCATGAACCACCAATAAATGCTTGTTGACATTCCATGGCCTTTCATCAATGACTCTATTAAGCATATCCCATTTGCAAAACTTGAAAATCATGAGATTTGGTTCAATCTCAACAATTCTTAGTTCCTCTTGAGTTATAAAAGGCCAAGTGAACTTAATATATTTCTCAACAGTATCATAACCCATCCTTCCTTCAATGATAATTTTCCCTATTGCACTAGCATCCCAGTTGGAAACTTCTTCTTCATTGTGATTATCCTGCTGAAAAACCACCACCTCATTCGCATCTCCCAAATCCAATGTTGCTTGTTAAAACTTGTTGACCAAATCACCAACTTGATTTGAGTTTCCTCCCTCCATGGTATAATTAGATTTATAATTAGTATTTCTTAAGTGCTTAAGAAAGAGTTTGATATGGTTGAAGATAGTAAAATTAGGTTTTGATTGAGATAAATGAGGATTATTCTCATAAATTTCTTGGTTATTTTTAAGGTAACTAAATCCTTGAGATATTGCATTGAAATGGTAAGCATAATAGCTGGCTAGTAACCAAAAGAGGAAAAGAAGGAAACAAATTTTCCGTTTAATTCTGACTTTTTGAAAGTTGAATTTACCAGTGCCGGCTGAGACGCGGGATAGAGTTTGAATCTGACTCCATGAGTTAACTCGGTACCAAGTTTTCCACCACTGAGAATCAGAGAATCCATGAAAAGTAGCACAAACAATTCTTATCAGCAAAAGCTTGTAAACTAACTCTGCAAACGCTTGAATCATAACATCAAAAAAGGAAAACACCATTAGGGAAAACGCCATTAGAGCATAAGCAACAATCTGCGTACACATGAAAAGAGAAACAGAAAAAATTAGTTACTCATATTTCAAAAGTTTCAAAAACTAGTTTAAAGAAAAACCGATATAATCAAGAAAAGAGATTAGATTGAGTTCTAAATCATTAAAAACGAATAGTTGATTGTAATTTTCAAGATAAGAAAGATCAAAAAAGTGATATTAAACTTTAAAAAGTGTAAAAAATCATAAATTCTGCTGTTGTTTTCAAAAACTGAGTCGACTCATGCCTATCACCCGATCCTCAGAGAAGAGAGAGTCAGTCGAGGACAAACTAACTCTACCTTCCATGTTAATTTCTGTAATATTACGCCATTGGGGGATCCTGGAACGCATGAAACTTTAGGGAACAGGTATGACCAGCTGAGCTATATTTATTGCACCGGAAATTATTTATATCGCGCGTATTATACCGAGTGAGAGAGAGGGGGTGGGACCCACACTAACCCACCCTCTGCAAAACCGCCGGGTCATTAGGGGACCACTCCCTCTCTCTCACTCGGTACACACCGCGGGATCCGACCCGGGGTGAGTGTAATAAATACTTTCATCTTTATTTTGTCACTTGCCGAGAAAATCCCTACGTGACTTGATCTACGAACTCAAACTTGATCTACCATTCATGGAATGTATTGAAACTAATAGTAATCCGAAAATCACAAGAAATAAAAACAGATAACAGCACAATGGTATATTATCTCTTTACGTACTTCCTTCATGTGTTTTTGAAGCCATAAGGTGTCGTTTCCCAAAGTCTTTTAGCTTTCGCCAATATCTCAAAGTACATCCTACCGCTAGCAAGTAACATGGAAGCATACTGACCCATGCTATTCATTTTCGATTCTTTCACCTATGATGAAATTAACAGAAGATTTATTGTTATTAAGTAAGAGTAATTTAACCACCGGAACAAAATCCACTACTTCATATCCTTACCAATTAGAAAATCATAACTAGACTAGCATTACTTCTTGAATGCTCATTTTCAGGTTGAAAGAAACAACGTTACCAGATTTCATACCTTCACTAATTTCATCTTCTATGACAGGTTTGTGACTTGCAAATAAAAATTCCTCTATGACTATGTTTATGGTAGCATCCTCTATAACAATGATGTTTTAGCACTTCAAAATCAATCAAACATACCTCAAAACATAAAACTGAATCAACGTAAAACTTAATACATAATGAAATTCAGAACTCCTATATATATTGCAGGTTTGTAGTAGGTCTCTATACCATGAATATTAAGTGACTAACCTACTTGGGCAGAAACATTAAAATGTTACGACGATCAAGAATGAGTGACTAACCTACTTGTGAACCACCAGCTTATACAATTGCCAAATTAGATTTTATCAGCAGAAGACCAATTGGTATGGTCTTCTAGAAGAAGAGAAACCCGCGAGTTTACGACGCACATGCATATTGATATTTAGGCCAACTTTCCCGTACCAGGCATTCACGAGTTTATTGCCCGCCGCAATTACCCGTCCGTGGTAAGAAAGGAAAAGAGAAAATCGGCGGGTCAATCAAACAAAGACCCATAAGAAAACGGAAAGGAGAATTTGAGACAAAATAGGAATTTGAGTCCAAGGAGAACTGATCAGAAAGCTGCACATCTAAAAGAATTCCTCCTCAAACAGCAGCAGCAAAGAAAAAAATTTAAGTAAAGGAGAATAATACCATGACTTCAATGATGGTTCGTCATCGGTGTAGTTATATACCTCAATTAGATGTTAGCGGTGCTGAAATACATGGGAATTTGGAGAACAAGGATCCTGCAATTTTGTTACCTAATCAGTCTGATGATATATCACATCTCGCTTTGGATATTGGAGGATCTCTGATCAAGTTGATTTATTTAATAGATGCTACTAATCAAAAGATAACTCCTCCGAATGAGACCCTGCAGGGCAGCAGCTGTCCTGTTCCCGGAGGAAGGCTTTATTTCATGAAGTTTGAATCTTGGAATATTAACGACTGCATACAATTTAACCAATCCAAGCAGCTGCTTCACCGTAGTGTTTCACAGAATAACAATGTGCTAATCAAGGCAACAGGTGGCGGAGCATATGCGTTTGCGGACCTCTTCAAGGAGAAGTTAGGGGTTGTTCTCGACAAGGAGGATGAAATGGATTGTCTAGTAGCTGGAGCCAACTTTTTGCTCAAGGCAATCCGGTATGAAGTTTTCACGCACATAGAAGGGCAAAAAGAATTTGTACAGATTGACCCCAAAAAGGATTTATTCCCTTATCTTCTTGTTAATATTGGTTCTGGTGTTAGCATTATTAAGGTGAATGGAGAGGGATCTTTCGAGCGGGTTAACGGGTCACATTTAGGAGGTGGTATTTATTGTGGTATTGGAATGTATATGACAGGTTGCGAAAGCTTTGATGATTTGATAGAACTTAGTAAGAGGGGAGATAATAAAACATTAGACTTGCTTGTTGGAGACATATATGGTGGTATGGACTATTCTAAGATCGGACTTTCCGCATCGACAATTGCTTCTAGCTTTGGGAAGGTAATGTCTGGAAAGAAAAAGCCTAAAGACTGCAGACCTGAAGACATATTCCTGTCTCTGTTACGTATGTTTTCATACAACATTGGCCAAATTTCCTACTTAACCGCACGCGAATATGGAGCTAAGCATATCTATTTTGGGGGATTTTTCATTAGGGGCAATGCTTTTACAATTAACACGATATCATATGCTATTCGATACTGGTCCAATGGTGCAGCGGAGGCTATGTTTTTGCGTCACGAGGGGTTTCTAGGTGCTTTGGGTGCATTCTTGAGTTATGAAAAGCATGGGGTTGATGACTTTTCCCATAAATTAGTAGAACAATCCCCGGTGGGCGCATGTTACATGGGAGGAGCTAATCATAGTCCTCAACTGGCAGGTTTCTGTGACAAGGTGCAAACCACCGGAGCTGAGGTGTGATTGGAGTCCACCACCTCGACGTGTATATGAGAGATCATTAAGCAGAAGTGGTAAAAGAAGCAGCGTGATCCTAGATTGTAAGAGTAGATGAACCTCTGACGAAGATAAGAAGTCCGGACTCCAAATAAGAGTCTGTCTGGTCACATGGATCATTGCCTCAGAGTACTTCTTGTGCATTTTCGACTTCTTTTTATTCTTGTTGATTTTTCTCGTAAGTTCTTTATTGAAACAAAACTATTCATATGTGAAATTGTTGCTGCAGTAAAGTACAAATTACCTCATTCACTAGGTTCCTTGTAACTTTTGTTTTCCGATGATAAAGAATGAGACTCTTTTCAGTAGACGGCATTAGAATTTCGACACTCTTTGTAAGGCCTAATGGCTCAAACGGTATCCTTTTCATAGGCACGCCTACCAGAAAAGAAGACCCTCAACTGCAGGGCCGGCCCTGAGATTTCGCTGAACCGAAGGGAAGGAAAACTTGTTGCCCCATCCCGAAATCCCTCATGCTGTTACAGTGTTACCAGTAATCCAGAAAAATATGTACTTCTCAAATTTTACATATTTCAAACAACAATTTTAAATTTGTACATACATATACATCAATTTGCCAAATGTTTGCTCAAAAACTTAATATACTTCTCAAGTTTTTACATTTATCAAACAAAAAATGGTTCATAAAGCACTGTAATAGCATAAGCTCATCAGACTCAACAGTAATTCGGACCACCATATTATATACAAAGTTGACTCTTCTTACATATCTTAATACAAGATCACTAACTACAGCTTTACAATCAACTTGCATTAGCACATCTCTTCACTAAATACAGCTTTAAAACCCATAACACAAAGTTGGTATAGCACAAAGTTGTTATACCATCATTATCTAACTGTTGGGTTGATTCCTAATCAGAAACTTGTCAAGAGAACCTAAGAGATTCGGTCAGCAGATTCCAACATCTTTTCTCCTTTCTTCCTCCTATTTTGACATCCATAAGCTTGTTTTCTATCCTGACCCATATCTGCAATTGATCAAATACATACACTAATCAACAAGCCTGCCCAGCAAACAAAACCAGTAAACAATTTTATTTAAAAAACATTACCCTAAACTCTATAATCAACAAACTCTTTGGATAATACATATGCATGATCATTCTAGAAAATTGGAAAACATGAATTTGATTAAATTGGGGGTTTGAAGTTTTCCCCCTAAAAATACAATTTTGGAATACTGTCTAAAAATCAAAAGATCAAATAGAAAATAGATCATCGAATATAATTGGCAATCTATATTCTGCATATTCATAAACTTTAGTTCACTCATCGTGAAGAGGTGATGGCTGTTAAAGTGTCGTAGGGCAGCAAACAGAACGGTAGGAGTTTTCGAGAGAGAACGATGAAGGAAGATTTTTGTTTCTAACTTTGTAGATATTAACCAATAAACCATTAAAGTAATTTCTTATTTATAGGATTAAGATCTGAACTTTATTTTTAATCACGATACAGAATAGAAAACCCCCCATAGAAAAATACATTTTTGTTTCCCCCTGTTTTGTGCTGCCCCGAAGTCAACCTTCGTTGACCTTCCCTCAAGGCCGGCACTGCTCAACTGCCTCATGCAGACCCCCACAGCATGGTGATTGTGATGCAAAATATGGTTGATGGATAAGAGTTTTCCATGTTCTACATACTCAGAGTACACCACAAAATATATTCAGTTTGTAGACGAGAGACAATGTTGATTATGGTATCTGATGTAAGATTACCTCCATGATGGATTCAGTATGGGTGCTAACTATAAATTTCTAAGAATTTTCTTCCTTGCCTGTGGGTTTCTTGTGCATAAACTCTACTTGTATGTAGTCGGTTTCTCCCTTGCCTGTGGTTTTTTTAATTGTAACCTGAGGCCCATAAATGTTTTTCTCCACTTCCAGTGCTAAAGCCCATATCTTGTTTTGTTGTTTTAATTTGTGAATACTACTACCGCACCCATTTTTCGGATTTTTGTCACTGTAAAACCCACGGGCGTGAAACTTTATCCGCGCAACCATTTTTGGGGAAAAAATTCTCTGAAACCCATATTTTTCTAAACTTATGTTTTATCAAGGAGACGAGATAGAGACAGTAAATTTCCAAAAATATTTGTATCTAGAGCGGATCGGTTTTTGATCTTCTCTCGCACCACAAATACATGAAGATCCCAACATTCGTCATCACCATCACCACCATCACAATCGTTCACAACAGAGAAACTAAGAAAGGAAAATAATGATTGGAGACGGAATTGAAGATGGAGAGAAATGATTGCTAACAGAATTGCAGGTCTTCAAAAAAATCCTTTTACATGCATCTATCTCTGGTAATTAATTTCTCAAAAACCCTAATTCAGAAATCCCTAATTTTTATGAGATTCGTTGCTGTTGATATTCATGGGAAGTGAGAAATTGAGAAGATTCAGGAGCAACAGTGAGATGGATTTGAAGAGAAGAAGGAGATGTGGTTGCCACTGATTTGAGGTCGAGATTGCAAGAGAATTGCTATGCCATGGATGGGAAGATGGTGGCTGCTTCAATTGAGTTGAATTAAAATGCAGAGAAGAAATGTTGAATGAATTGCTGAGATGGAGTAACTTTACAAGGGGATTCTGTCTGAGTTGAATAGGTGAATTAAACAAGGGAAAATAAGTTGTTTTGCTGCGTTGTTCTGTAATGAAGATAGTAATTTTGGAGTCTTCGAGTTAGAATGGGGTTGAGCTTAAACAAGTTTTTGCTCTCAGATTGTTACTGTTTAAACCTTATGTGAGTGCAGACTCCAATATCCATCAGTTTTAAACCTGGTTTATGTGGTGATTGAACCAACTATAATATACTGATGCAAGTTAACATCCTTTTGTTCCCTTCCTTTTCATATGCTTTAATGTAATTTATTTGTATGAATATGAACATCAAGTAAGCATGAAGCACTTTTCCAAGAGTCTGCAGAGTCACCTAGCAAAACCAGGTTACTCATTTTGTGGTAAGTGCTTTTGAATTCCTCTTAAGAGATTTGTATTCCTATAACAGAGGTCCCATATCACTAAGTTGTCTCTTGTGGTGGTGGATGGCAGCAGGTACTTTGTGGAAGTACAAATCATTTTCTTTTTCAATTTTGTTCAGATTGTAGTTTATCATATATGCAAACAAATATGTAGTAGTTTGCAATATCAGACCACCTGATTAAACTATTTATTCTTTTTCATAGTCAACCTTTGTTTTCCTCTTCTTCTTTTGTTTTGCAGGTATAGCCCAATAGGGTGCTTGTTTGACTGTTATATTCCAGTTCCTCATTCCAGAGACACGACACACCGACAAATCTATTAGTGTACACAGCCGACTTCCTGTTCTCGATACAGGTTCTAGTTGAAGAGTATAATACAGTAGGCTTACCATCATTGTGGTTATGAACAAAAAAGAAGATTGTCGAGATGATGATATTGGTATCAAACTGAGGCTTGAAGTTGTCTGTGTTATTGTTGAGGTTGCATAACCTGTTATGCATCTACAAAATTTGTTGCATAACTTGCTATGCAGTCCCGAAAATGGTTGCATAACACGTTATGCAGCTATTATTGTAGGTGCATGACAAGTTATGCAGCTTTTTTTGTATGCATAACTTGTTTTGCAATCCAGAGAATGGTTGCATAACACGTTATGCAGCTACTCTTTTGTTAGTATTGAAACAAAAAAAAAAGGCTGCATAACACGTTATGCACTTAGAATAATATTTGCATAACATGTTATGCAGTCGAGAAAATGGATGCATAAAACATTATGCAACCATATTTTTGTAAGCACTGAATTTAAAAAGTTGATGCATAATCTTTTATGCATCCAAGGAAATGGATGCATAACATGTCATGCATAAATTAATAGATGCATGAACCAAAATATGGTTGCATAACGTTTTATGCATCTTTTGTTGTGTCTGCATAATGTGTTATGTATCGGTTTTGGTGGCTGCATAATGGTCATGTACCAAATTTTCGAAAATTCTGCTTAAAAGAACAATCGCCTCCGATTTTTTTCGCACAAAACTTAAATTTGGTATTGTTGTTTGTACTCGTTGTGTAGCTCTCTTAAAAAGCTTTCCAACGATATAAAATTTGTAAAATTCCAAGGCGCGGTTTTGTAGATATGTTATATCCAAGTTGCGTTGCCAATTATACCCCTGAAAAATTATGATGCATAACCCGTTATGCACACATTTTTCAAAATTTCATATAATTATGAGTGTCACGCAAACTAAAAATAATTTTGGGCCTGACAATAATTTTTTTTTTTTTTTGGGTCTGCGCCTAATTTTCCCTTCTAACTTTCTCTCATTCTCCTGTTTTGGAGATAAAACCGTAGGCTGTGAAATTTTTATTTTCAATTTTGCTTTTAATAAAAAGGTTATTAAGATGGAGATTCTTGGGTCTGTTCCTGAGTAGACCATTCCCCTGGACCTTCCCCTGAGAAATTCCAGCCCCTGGTCTGAACTACATTTATAAATTGCTATGCCTATGGGCATTCACCTCTAACCATCTCCAATGGGAAAAAAGGGTTATGAGAGCACTAGCATCCCCAAACCACAATGTGGATCGAGCTTTCATCAACTCTCGCAAGGAAAAAGAGGGCATACGAATTGTAGGAATTACCACTATAGACCAGTGGGGGAGGCAACCTACGGCAAGGGTAGGCACTTGTCTCTCCAATTTCTCCACTAGTAGTACACATTTTAAGCCAAGATATAAATACATTATACATGAGCTTTTGCCTTAACATAAAAAAAGCCAAGTTCAATACTATCTACACGTAAAAAGCAAAATAAAGGCAAAATAGAATTAAAACATCTTCTTCTACCTTGTGCTCTCCCTTCTCCTCTTTGCTTCTGCCATGAACTAGATCGAACTAAATTTTTGCTTCTTCCATGAACAATACGCGATCGGAGAATTAAATAGCTAACAGTAGGTATTGTGATACGATTTTTCATGTGTAATGATCTTTTTTTTTCTTTGAAGTCTGATGTTTTTGTTTGCCTACCCTTGAACTCCAAGCTCCGCCACTGCTATAGACTATAGTAGACAGCGGGTTCATATGCTTTCAACTTCTTTCCCCAGAGAAGATTCAAAGCTAGCCTATTTGACCAACGGATTGATTAGGTTCACAGAGTTTGGATCCACCAAGCAGTTATCTGGTCAACCAATGAAACAGAACACGTATGGATCCAAGTTAGTATTATTCTAGTTAAATATCATTCACTATCTTATCTTATTCTCCATTAATCAAACAACGTTAATTCTATAACAATGACCTTAGATATTATCAATAATTTATCATTCGTACAATAATTAATCAAAGCTCACCTACCATTAAGTGGTGTATTAGATAGTCGTATTCCTTTCGGTTCTCACCCCGGTTGGTGATCAGATGATGCCTAACCACTGATTATAACTTCACTATGACCGACATTCACATCAAAGGACAACAATTATGTATCTTTCTAAATTAATTAGTAAATGTAATCTCTGACGAACGCAGCGCACTACAATATCTAAGAAAAACACTAACTTAACATGAAGTTTTTGCGTGAAACACGAACTTCTTAGCGTGTAAACATCAGCTTCCAACTTATCGTAACTGTTCGACATTTTACATACATATAATAAAAAGACTAACTATAATTCCTAAATTAAAAAGGGTTTAAATATACAAAGATCTTTCGTCATTAAGGTAAACGAAGTTCCTAGAAACAAAACCGTAAGAGATTCCATTGCGAGAATCCTGCCAAGAGCATTCAGTTAAGGATGGGTTAGTTTATTTGATCATTTAATTAGTTGATTTGCTAGACAATGTTCAGTGTGTATTGGACGAACCAAAGGTTTAGTTTTATAATAATTGAGATTGCGCCTTTTTAACGGTGCCATTAATTAAAGCTAATCCGCGCTTAATTAAGTTTAAAAGAATATAGTTCACAAAGAGATCAGTCTTAATCTGCTGTGTGAACCTAAACCGGTATAATTCTTACTTACGATAGCAAATCTCTAGGGTCGACCTATATGAACCGGAAAGTAGCCTAGTGGTGGCCTGAATTAATTCTATTAGTCTGCTTAAGCAAATCATTTACGGGTTAAGTTTAACTAACAAATTAAACTTTGATTCAGATTTTTCACTTACGAGTCAAGCAGTTGAATGAGCACCAATTGCAATCTAGCTAATACCGGCCACCAGTTCTTATATCGAATACATATAGAGATACCATTACATACGATACAATTATGACTTCAAAAAAATTCCAAGTTCGCGTTTTATAAACACTCATTGATCACTGCACACAAATGTAGCCCATGATTGGTCAAGATAAAGTGTTATATAAGCGTGGATTAATCATCATTCGAGAAAAGATCCATTTCAAGTCCCTTTCATAACTGATTGATTTTCCATTTTGTCCACAGGCAAAGAATTTTTAAAACAAGAAAAGAGGTCGATATTAGGTTTAGAATGTACCTAGTTTGGTGAGGTTGATTAGTTTATAGAATCCTTTATGAGAATATTCATAAAAGAAAAGTCTCGCTTGTGGAGTATTCATCATTCATGGAGTGTTGGGAGATATAGATCATGGCACCCAAATTCTTATAAAGGATTAACAGTGATTTAGGGACCTATCTCAATTCATGAGGTGAATGATTATTGCACTGAACAAAACTTAATCATAATCATTCGTACTAATTATGATTTTCGTTTGGAAACGTAGTATAGCTTTGATGATTTGATCATGACTGATCTAGTATCAAAGATTCTAGGTTTACAGGAATTGTATGTCTCACAACTGTGTAGACAGTGTTATATTTCACTATGTATTTATACATGTTACATGAGAAGTAATCAAACTAATCTAAACAACTTGTACGAGTTTACAGGGAAAGTTACAACGCAAGACTAGGAAGTTACAGGATTAGTTATAGCACAAGACTAGGACTTTACAACAGATTACAGCTTGTATACAGCGTCGGACATGGACACTGGTGTTGTGTGCTGTGGCCGCACACTCCAAGTTGGACTTGCACATATTCACGTCTAATACCCCCCTCAAGTTGGAGCCTGAGGAGAATCTGGACGAAGACTGCTAGCAAGTCGTCGAAAATGATCCACTCCCAGTGGTTTAGTTAATAAATCAGCTAATTGTAATGTTGATGGCAGATGAGTAGGTTTGATGAGACCAGATAGCAGTTTTT
>JAJJMB010012638.1:8372015-8424363 GCA_023531105.1 Papaver atlanticum | reverse complement strand
AGCAAGCGGCGGACTATAGAGGGCTTAGATAGTAGAATGGTTTTTCTTGGGCAACACTCCTTTCTAGAGGGCTTGATTTGATTAAGCCAATATAAGGGGTGTCTAAAAGTGTGGAAATCACTAACCTACCCCTGTTATTCCCTATTGATGGGTTTGGATGTAGAATTTTAAAAGTGGAACTTATGGGTCCAGGGGATTTGGTAGAATTACGTTTACGTTTGGTTGCCTGAATCCTTGGAATCACGTTTCCCACGGGAATCAGTTTTCCAGCAAATCCTCCATATGGAGTCCGACCCCTCCTCCTAAGATTTGTGGGTATACCAAATCCACCAATAGGGATAAAACTGCATATTCATAGACCCACTTTTTTTAAACTCTAAATCCCATAAATATGCAATTTTAAGATTTGAGGGTAATACCAAACGGTACAAAGACTATAACAATAAAACTCTATATATCCTTGGAATTTTAATTGAGTTACCAAACACATGAGGGATTTATATAAATTTCTGGAATTTGTAATCCCATGGGATTATAATTCTTGGAAACAGCGAATTCTACAAACAAACTCACCATAATTAAAAATAGAGTTTTTTCAAGCTCTCTCATTAACCGGAGCTTCTGATTGATTTTGTCCCTACCGATATCTATTTTTGTAATTTTGTCAGATTTGATCGAAAAAAATTTCAAGAGAATATTTTTTATTAAGCAATATATTTTGGGACAATCACACAGAATAATCTTTTTTACCAAATATAGCTCAATATTAAAAATTCTCCCATAAAGTATATCAAAAAATCTGTTTGAATATCTTTAATTTTAATGATATAAAAAAATCAGTTTGAATATCTTTAATTTTAATAAAATCAAAATTCACAAATAAATCTAAATAAAATCACATCAAATATGTGTTATTCATCACGATTTCTTATCACGGAAATTTAATCAATCATAAAATTAGTAAAATAAAATTGTCCAATGTCAAAAATCCGATTGCAATTCATCATATAATTGAACTAATTCTAATTACAATTCTAGGCTGATGATAATTAAAATAATCGTACTTATGATTTACCACTCCAATTAAAATTAACAAATCCTTGATCACAAATTTTTATGCCAATGTAAAACAAAATCAAAATGAACAGATATATGGATGTTTACCCGTAAGTCGTTGCGTGCTTTCTTTTCCGTAGAAAGAAAAACGTTGATCCTGTCCAACAATCGAAATGCAAACTCATTAGTTGATTATCGTGGAGATATTACAGCATGACATTAAAGAAGATTCTGAGAAAAAACAAAAACACTTTTAGTAGAAAAGTTGAACGGGTTTCAATATGATTTTCTTAATATTGTTCATTTTGGAAAGCAAAAATATTCTTAACTACATGGTGCTCTGATTATTTATTTTTTTGGCAAGAATATTGCAACCAGTAAATGTGGCTATCAAGAATTATAAAATTGCATGAAATTTAAGATATTGCTAGATCTTATTTCCAAAATTATTTTTTTTTCTCCGTGGAAACTATAGGGTTGGCACTCCCTATTTAAAGTATTCGAGCAAAAAAACCAGATTTATTCTCTGCGAGTTGAATTTTTCTTTCTTTTATTGCAAGGTTTTTTTCCTCTATTTTCTAGCAATATATTGGTTTTTGTTCTCTAATTATTTATTTTTGTTTGCTTTGCATGTTCCTCCAGCGTGTAGTAGTTGGTGTTGATGGCTGCGACAATGGAACGTCATGATGATTGGTACGGATTTTTTTATATCTTCCTGGTGATGATAATATTAAATACGAGATGTGGCGATGGTAATATTCATACAAGGTATGTAATAATGAAATCCCATTTTTTGATCTTCTCGGGATTTTTCGTTGAGGTTTTATTGGAATTTAGGGTTTAGTGAATAACTTTTAGAATTTGGTTTGTGGTAGTGTAATCATCTTTTGACCATTTCTTGAACAACCTTCAATAACTTCTCCTCAGTGCTGGAGTGCAAATAGTGAGAGACTCTATCTTTCTCCCTTTGCAAACATTCCACAGCCTTTAAGCCTTTTTGAGTCGAAACTTTTCGGGTATAATAATCCTTAGTATCATTCAAAAACGCAGTTTCAAAATCATCGACATAATATTTCTTATCAAGCCCGTCAAGAAAAATCTCTAAAACATTCTTGACCAATGTTTGATTGATTTCTTCTCCGTTGCGCTCTTGATTAACCAACTTGATAACAACATCCTTAACTCGAACTTTCAGCGTCTCATAAACAATTTTACGGAATCAACAAAACCCAGAATCTTTTAACAAATATACGTATTTGGGAAAAAAAACACATCAAGATATGCAGTAATCATCATGATTTAATCATAAGCTTAAATCGATCATATAAAAATTAAAGATTGTCCAATGTCCAATTCTTATGATAAAATTCCCTAATTACAACTCCAAACTACCGATAATTAAAAACCGAAATTACAAATTACTTACACTTCCAAATGATATTAAATTATTTAATTTTTGGTCAAATTAAGATCAGCAATTAATAGAAAAACACATGATTCTATGTTTTATATAAAAAGATCTTCTTCCTCTGGAACTTTGTCCATGTTTGATCAAAAGATCTTCTTCCTCCGGAGCTTAAAAAGGGTTTGTTTATCCTGTCCAATCAAAGAGAACACAAAATCAGTAAGAGGAAATCATATTAGCGGTGTTAGAACATCATAAGTAAGCATATTGGCGGTGTTAGAACATTGGAAGTAAGCAAATAAGAGGAAAAAGAGGACAAAATATGATATTAAGCAAAAAAAAACAAAAAAAAACAAAACAAAAATCGTTAGTAAAAAGTGTAATAAACATGGGATGTGGTAAAAAAAAATTAATATCCTTCTTTCCATAAAAAAAAAGGATAGATTTATTTATTTTATTTCAAAAAAGAAAACGTCGAGAATTTTTTTATTGATTTACTTGCGAATATGGCAAAATATTGTTCGTGCAAAACTATTGTGATTTTGTTGCTAGTTTTAATTTTATTTTTATATTGCATGCACTAAACAAATAAAATTTACGGTAGAAAAATAATATGGATACCAAAATATAATACGAACTGATATCATTTCCTAAGGGTAAGTAGAGAAAAACACCATGTAATTAATGTTTATTATTTTGTACTCAAGGGGTGTGTAAGAGAAAAAGAAGTCATGCCTCTGAGGGTGGTTCGAACTTTGATGAACATATGGAGTTTGAAGTGATCGAGCATTCTATAGTGATTTAGAATTTCTTGTGACGTGAATTTTTTGACCTCTTTTATGTATTTATATAATTTTCAAAAAAATTGGATGGCTTATTTGGAATTAGGTATTAAAAAAATGTGAACTTGGGACCTACATGCAATACATGCCCATAAGTATCTGATTTAGATATACCAAAAGTTGTGCAGTCTACATGGATATTGTATTTTGGAAAAAAATTAATAATATTGTTCAATTAATAGATGTGGATACTACTTTCTATAATAGACTAATTTTGCAAGATCGATGCAAATTACCTATCAATATTTTTTGCTAAATCCTCATGTTTTGCATGAAATTTTAGCAAAGAAAGAAATATTGATTTTTTAACAAAATACTCAGAGTCAAACCAAAAATTGTTTTTAGAGTTTAGTGCTTTAGTTAGAGTTTGTTTTTGTATAAAAAATGGCTTATAACAAAGATAATTCTGGTCACATATATATGCAAATTTTCTTAATTGCAACACAGCAGACCATTGTTGTGTTATATGCAGTGATTGTTTAATCTTCACTTAATTATACATTTGATAGATATTACTATTCAAGAATTTTTATTAGTCCCGGATTTCTAACTAAGTTATCCCCAACTAAGATATAAAAAGAGCATCCAATATTCCCTAAGCAACAGACAGACCCATGCATCGCACGGATGAAAAACTAGTAGTATACAAACTTAATTGAAACCATTAACCCCCCTAAAACAAAATCCATCATACGCAACCGGCTTATAGTCCAAGTTGATGGGAACCAGTTCGCAAACCGCAATTTCGGATGGGGATAGTTCACAAACCGTTGTGAATTGAATTTCGAAAGTTTGTATTATAGGCTAGCAGTTGACGATCCGGTTCACTAACCGTGGTCGACTGAGTTCGGTAGTTTTGTGGTTTAGGGAACCCGGTTCACGGGCCGTAGAACCATGACTCATGAACAAGCTTAACGATTCACAAACCGTTGTGCCAACCGTCCCAGTTTAAGATTTTAGTAAATTCTCAAAGACTTATTTTTTAAATATGTTTAGCATTACTCGAACTCTCTCAAACACTTATATGACTTCATTGATCATTCAAACACTTATGTGTGTTCATCATGATTAAATTCTTAAGTGTTTAAATGAACATCATGAAATGTGGGGGTAACAAAATACACCTCCAACTTTTACTTAGGAAACCTATATAAACTAAACTTGAATACAATTCCGAGAGTTCAACTTAAAGAATCTCAATCAAGGAATTATATGATGCGCTTATATCTCTTTCTCTCACAATCAAAATGTTTACAAAAGCAAGTCTGTGAACCTGATTATATGTGAGAGTACTTGGACGATTCCAAAGATCAATATCCAAGAATCAATCAAGTCGTATCCAACAAACAAGGATGGATATATCTACTTTGATTAATTAAACATATAACTTGTGATATATCTATTATAAAGATAAACAATATAATGCGGAAAAGGAAATAACACATACACCATAAATTTTGTTAACGAGGAAACCACAATTGCAGAAAATCCCCGAGACCTAGTCAAGATTGAACACCAAACTGTATTAAGCTATTACAGACACTAGCCTACTATCAGAACTTCAAACTGGAATGTAGTTGAGACAGAATTAAACTATCACAACAATTCAGTTATAGTCGCGCTCCTTACACCTCTTGAATCCCAGCAAGACTGCATGCAATTGATTCCCTTAGCTGACGTCTTTTACATCCTAAGAGTTGCTACAACTCAATTGAAGACTTTAAACCAATCTGCTTCCCACAGATAAGCTTATATGTGATTTTCGTTCTGATCAAAGATCAATGTGAGATAGGAAATCGATTACAATAAAAAAAAGTCTAGCAAACCTCAAAATCTGGTCTTATGACTCTCGAATAGTATCCTAGATTATTATTAACCTCATAAGTCGAAACTTGTGGAATCACAAAGTCTGAGACGAAAATACTATGTGATTTCTATTTATCTTGTTTGATAGAGCAAGCTCAATCAAAACAAGATCAGGATACTCGAACTATCAGGATAAAGGTAGTTAGACCTGGCTTCATGAATCCCTAAGTGAAGTCTTTTTAGTCGCTAAACCTAAAAGGGTTTGAAGGAAATGATGACTCTAGTTTACAACTAGGACACACAAGAATAGTGTCAGGGATTCAAAATTCCCAGTTGTTTGAGGTTCTCTTTTTATAGGCTTTCAAGGTCAAGGTTGCTTTAGGTTTAAGCTATGATAGCTTTGGAACCAAGCAATAAATAATCACCGTTAGATGAAAAACTTGACTTTGATATTAACATATTAGAATATACACTCTGGTCAGGATTAACCATAATTGAACCGTGTACAATGACCTGTTCATGAAGGTTAGCCGAAACTAGCAATTGAACGATAAGCTTAACCATTTTCATATAACACTTTAAGTCTTTTCTTGAATCACACATATGATCGAAAATGTCTAGATAGTGTTCTTAGAGAGTTATTCAAACTCCGATTATCTCATAGAAATAATTCTGATGCATCTGAAAATATTCGACAGGGTAAGTACGTGTACCTGGTACATGTATTGTACATGTTCCTGAATATCTTTGTCATAATATGTGTACTAGGTATGGATACCCTTAAAGCAAAAAAGAGTTCATGAACTCACAAATCTTTTATGGTTTGCATACTTGGTATGCGTACCGTTTTTGGTTTTGAAACCAATAATTATTTTCCGGTATGCTTACTGGGTAGGCGTACCTTTCCAGGTTCACGATAAATAGACATTTTATGGTATAGATACCGAGTACGCGTACCAAAAAGTTACAGTCGAACTATAGCTATGCTGGTATGTGTACTAGGTACATGTATTGTGGCTTTGGACTTATAATAGTTCTCTCAGTATGTGAACTGGTATGCATATACCGTCATGTATCCATATTAACAGTAGTTCTAGATCTCTTTAATAATCAATTCGAAACATTCCCGAATAACATCAATGACACATATCATTGTTCCAGGATATTTTCAAATGATTAAATCTTGAATCATAATTAGGTTACAAACAATAAATTGTTCTAAACCAAATTCATCAAGTATGAAAAAATGTTCTTAAGCTTATAGTCATATTTCGAGAACAATATTCAAGATAAACTTGACTCTAAATTTCTATTATGCATGTACTGTCTAATTTAGTCATGCGACAATGTATCATAGATAGAAAGGTGAATATTTCATATATAGGTGGTTTAGTCTTCACTTATTTTTTGTTAGAGCATAGCTCGGTTGAACTCACCAAGCGTTGGTATGTCAAGTTTGGTTGTCATATTTTAGTGACTCAAAATTCATCTAAAGTCGCTTGATTATATACTAGAGTCAACTTCGTTTAGGTTAGACTAGAATGTCTATGAATGTTGACACATACAAGTATTACTACGAAGACCTGATGAATGTGAAGAAGAAGCGAACTACAACGACAACATCATCCTTCCTCTTGAAGTTAGTAATATTGACTTCAACTGTTTTATTCCTACGTATCTTTCAAGTCATGCTATATTGAAAATATAACTGCGAAGCTGTATATACTGTACATATTGTATGATACTCTAGTGATGTGACATCGTCATATTTGTATGATCATAATATTAGGGAATTAGACTACGAAGTATAATGCTTATCTTTTGAACTTCGTAGATAAGACATCGACATAATCTTGTATATACTGTTATGATTATGTGAATGGGTTATGGTGAAGATTTCATCCTAGGAAACAATGTTTTACATTTGTTTAAATGAAGTACATTCATGAACTTGTTATATGAATCGAAAGGGAAATCGCTAGGCTTATTGGTACGACTATTCATTGCAAACCTTTGGATTACCAATATGTGTGAGATGGTATAACCAATCATAACTTTGTTATGTATGTTGGTATAAATAATCACAATGCCTGACTTATGATTTGGTATGACTATTTTTTATTAATTGGTGTAACTGATCCTAAGTAATCACCATGAGATGGTATGATCGATATTTGTAATTGGTGTGACCGATCCTAGGAATTGGTGTGACCGATCATAAAGTGGTGTGTAATCTATCCTTGTCTAGTATAACCGGTCCTGGTAATTGGTGTAACCGAACCTGGTAACTGGTGTGACCGATTACAAGCAATGCCATGAGTATATAGTAACCGGTCCTGGTAATTGTTGTAAATGATCCTGGTAACTGATGTAATCGGTCCTGGTAATTTGTGTGACCGATCACAAGTATTTCCATTTTGAGGTATAACCAATCCTAGTGATTAGTAGACCCGATTGAACCCATGTATGGGACTTGATGTTTGATCAATCACATAGTAGTCTTGGAATACAGGTGAACCAATTCTAAACTTGTTTGGAAGTGTGGTATAACCGATTCCAAGATTTTAAATCCATATAAATATTAGTAAGGATTTATAGTGAAAAGATGTCAACATACTTTGAACACGTACAATAACTCTTATCATTTATTGCTCAAAGATATTCCTTAGTACTAAAGGAGATCCTGTGCCGAAATAAATCGAGAATCTTTTAATTAAAGTTTATGGTTTATATGCTTTAATTACCAGCAATTAAATGCATATCTCTAAAGAATAAAAATTACTAATATGCATTTACTAATTGGAGATTTTCTATTGAGAGATTTCAGAAATTTTGGACAAGCATTTATTGGAATTAGGAAAACCGAATTTTGATATTCATTGCATATCTTGAGAATATTTTCGGTTTTGGAAATTCCTTGGTGTCCAAACATCTTAGGTCTATAAATACCTAAGTTTTCATTTCTAGCAAACTATCCTAAGATCCAGACAAACTTCATTTTTATTGTTTCTGGTGGAGTCGTCTAATCGGAGAGGAAAGTATCCTAATTATTAGAAATCTCTTACGACCGCTCGTTTAAAGACTTCGGTGGGATCAAGAAGCTTTACGAGTACCATTGGTGGGAAACTAGATAATTGCAGTGTTATTAGTTTTCAATTGATTTGATTGACTAACGGTTATTGAAACTTTGATTGCGCCTGGTTTGTTTATTCTTGAGAATCTTCTCTTTTGATATAAGATTCACTAAAACTAGATCGAAGTATCGACGGGATCTTTACAACTGTTTGTAGATCTAAAGACATCTTGTGATAATCCATTGTTAACAGACTTTGTTCTGTATGTGATTGATCACAAGAGATTCAAGTGGTGTTGTGCAAGTGTTTATTGAAGATTAAAGAAGATTTAAAGACAAAGAAGATTTCTTATTAGTTCTCATATCTTTGGGTGTGGACAAACCTTGATCGGCTGGGATCCAACTAGAATCGGATTTATTCGATTGATTAGTTGCATTAGATCGGCATTCTCAATATATCTCTTTGAGATTTATTTTGACTGAGTGCGAATATAAACTTGACTACTCTGGTATTTATTGGATAGATTGATCTAACCAGGAAAAGGAGTTTATTAGATTAAATTGAAGAGCCTTTGCGTATGACTTGAGATATCTTTATCTTGAAAGAATCGAAAGAGTTGTTACCAAACAGATTTGTTGTTCCCTTACTTTTTGGAATACAATCCAAAGGAATTGTTCCAGTGCGTGCACTCATTGAAGTCGAAAGCGCATGGATACTGAGGAAACTAAGTGAACTAGGGGTAGTTGCTGTCTCAACTATAAGAAGTGGGTTTAGATTTTGTATAACGGCTTAATTCTGAGAGTACTCAGTTCTGGACTAGGTCCTGGGGTTTTTCTGCATTTGCAGTTTCCTCGTTAACAAAATCTTGATGTGTCTTTCACTTTTCTATTTCCGCAGTTATAATTGTTCTATTATAATTAAAAGTAAAATACACAAACGTTAACTCCGTTATACTGGATAGTGATCTTATAGAGTTTAGTTAGGACCGAACCTATTATCAAGTATCAATAGTCAATCACACAAGTTATCTTGTTGTTGTATTATCTTGATTTATATCCATAGACGATCACACAAAGTGTGAACCGATTTGTTGTATTGTCTCGACTCTGTCCATAGATAATCACTTTCGGTATAGGACTTATAGGTGGATAAATAAATGATTGTGGTGTATTTGGTACCCTTGTCTTTTTACTTTTTGATGTAGAAGTTTTCTTAAGTTCTATGTTGATCTTCACCTTCAAACGGTAGAATGCAGTGATATCCGATTCTCAACTGTTAGAGCACTGCTAGGTCGAACTCGCAAGCGTTGTTATCTCAAGCTTGTTTGGCAAGTTTATTTGTCAAAACTATAAGTCTTGATTTCTAGTCTACTTATGGCTATGTCTCGGATTAGGATAGAATGTATAGTTAAGCTTTAGACTTCACGGCGTTCATCGATTGAAGATGAAGATCTACTAAGAGGATCTTGGAGGAACTTCATCAACAAAAGGTATGTGGATACTTGAACTCATCTATCACTCAGAAGTCTATTCTATTCTATCTTCTATTGAGACTAAGTCGTATAGCTATATAGACTTTACATTATATACATTTGATATTTTGAGTTGAGTTTAACTCGCTTATATCTTTCTCGAAATATGTGTTGGAAAGAATTTTTCTTTAACTACGTTCATCAATATTCTCGACGAAAGTCAAAAGATGATCATGTGAAAATCGCCTTGTAACATCTTCCATGATTTTTGTGAGACAGTCATTTGATGTAGACTCAGAATGTCTCGTATTGATCATTCGATCACTTGAAAATTGCTTATAATCTAATAGTTTGTGTGAGACAGCTATTGTCGTCTTTTAAGAGTGTTTCCAATGATTGAAATCGGAGTTTATAACAATTAATCATTGTCTGGATATTGCACAGTATGCATACCCGTATCCATACTGTTGTAAAAGCGATTCAGGATCGGGAACCAAGTACGCCTACCCGTATGTGAACGGTTTTAACTGTCAAAGTCCGGGAACTAAGTTTGCGTACCCATTTGCAAACTTATTCACCTGAGTTTGCTCCCGAACGGCAGTATGCATACCCGTTTGCAAACTGTCGGAAAGGATTAAGTCCAGAACTTTAGTTTACGTACCCGTTTGCAAACTTATTCTCTATCAAAAGAAATAACAATTGCTTAACAAAAATCGTTCAAACAATTTTCAATCAAGGCAAATAATAATAAATAATTGTAGTTAATAAATAAATAAGAATATACCACTTTTTGTTGGAAAAATATCTTCCTATGTCTGCTCAACAAAGGGGTTTAGCTCCTCATATTAATCACGTTCTCAAAATATGTGTTTATAGCTCAAAGTGTACAAGGAGGTGAAAAAGTAATAACATAGCCGATTTGCAACATTGTGAAAGTGATACAGAATCTCTGTTAAAAAGACTAATTGGTGGCTAAATACCTAATGCAACCACTTTTGATAAACGATATATAACTTCTGCTGTTAAATAACGATAGTTTCTGCAACAGGTTTTGTGCGTCTAATGTTCTTCGTGTTCTTGATACCGTAGCAGCCGGAATAATTCTTCAACTTGTGATTTCAGCTTCCTGTTCTCTTCTATACTTCTCCTAAAGTTATGTAACCCTTTTTGTGACTCCCAGCAGCCCTTTTATAGCCAACAAAATCCCTAAAACTCGATTTAATTCCTTTCTTTCTTCGGCAGAAAGTCTCGGACTTCTCCACTTTCCAAATTCTTTTCTACGTGTTTCTGAGCCGTATATGTCATTCCAGTCCCTCTATTAGATTTATATGAATCTCAGGATAGGTTATCTTGCCTTAAATCTCCTATAACTGCCAAATATAATCAAAAGAAATCCTTAAACTTCCATCACCTCTGTTTTGCTCCAACGCACTTGTGCAGCCTAATCTGTTCGATACAAACATACACACTAACCCTGTTATGCTCTAACAAGTCCATCCCAACAGAAAAGTGCAGTTAAATCTCACCAAAATCCGATCTAGGAAATCTCAATAATCCTGTGAACTCCACACCTTTGTTTTCTTAGAACCGACGATACATCCCTATTTTCTCGAATCTAATCACCATACATTCCCTGTTTAGTTGTAACAGGGTGTATCCAATCCAAAGCAGCAATTAAATCCGGCTAAAACTCCAGCAAATCTCGCCTGCAAATCACGCTGCAAAACTGAAATTTGAATTCAGTTTTCCCGCCAAAATCGTGAAGAAGAAAGGGTCGCCCCCTATCCAGAGTAGGGGTGTGAATAGTAACTGTCTTGGGGGTTTCCCTAGAGGTGCCCCTTATCCAAACCGTGGGTGCCAATAACAAATCCTCCGGGTGTCTTTAACAACTTCTCAAGACTATTTTTCCAAAAATGTTTATTGACCAAAAATACGTACACACACATAAAACACCATAATAAGTACAAAAATGAGCACTATCAATATAAGATCGAGACAAATTAGACACAAAAATGTGTCTATCAATAAGCCATGCATTGTGATTAGCTATACCAAGATACATAACCAAGGTTAATATCGGTTCTACCATCTCACACATATTGGCTATCCTAATGATTTGCAATGAATAGCCTAAGCAAATTCATGAATGTACTTCCTTTAAATGAATGTAAAACATTGTTTCCTAGGATGAAATATTCACCATAAGCCAGTCACATAATCAAAATAGTATATACAAGATTATGTCGATGTCATATCTACTAAGTTCAAAAGATAAGCGTAATACTTCGTAGTCTAATTCCCTAATACTATGATCATACACTTATGACCATGTCACATCACTAGAGTATTATACAATATATACAGTATATACAGCTTCACAGTTATGTTTTCAATATAGCACGACTTGAAAGATATGTTAGGAATGAAACAGTTCAAGTCAATATTACTAATTTCAAGTGGAAGGATGATGTCGTCGTTGTAGTTCATTACTTCTTAACATTCTCCAGGTCTTCAGAGTAATACTTGTATATCTCAACATTCCTAGACTTTCAAGTCTAACCTAAACGAAGTTGACTATAGTATATAATCAAGAGACTTTTTGACACACTAAAATATGACAACCAAACTTGACATACCAACGCTTGGTGAGTTCAACCGAGCTACGCTCTAACAAAAGCGTTGTAAGTTTTAATGGCTATATCATGGCCTTAGCCATAGTTGGATAAGGCACTTCATGAGATACATAGTGTATGCCATGGGTTTGGCCATGCCTAGCGAATATGCCGCGAAACTTATGATGTGATCATCATATAGTCATAATTTAAGGTTTGAGTTTAAGGAAACATGCCAGGCCTAGATTTCAAAACATAATGTCATTTTAGTACAAATCTTGAATATAATAATGCCGCTATAGCATGTTCAAGGAACTCGGCCGTGGGAGTTTGCGACTTGAGACAATACTGATATGACTATGTATTAAGCATAATATTCTTAATAACTCATTGATTTGAGAATGGCGTCCAATCCTATTTTGAATATGAATAATGCCATGTATATGGCATAAAAGACAAATATATCGGCGTAGATGAAATAACAAGGTTTCTGCTGGGGAAAGCCCTGAAATTTGGCATGCGTATCCACTTTCAAAATAGCTTTAGGACTACTGAGTCCGTTAACTGAACACAGTTTATTGATTCTCTTGCGGAATACAAATTACATTTATGCAGATTCAATAATCCTGATGCCGGGCCAGGGATTATTTATACAACTAGATCAAGGCTAATTTACTATAGATGCCCTTGTCAAAAACTCACCATTAACATTAGTCCCCTGGTTAGCACGGAACAATGTCGTGTTGCGTGGTAAGCATCGGATGGTGACACAAATATTTGTGCAATCTAAAATTTACAAATAAAAGGGGTCGTTACTTATATGTATTGTCGTAATGTCATAGCATACTACAGGTAAAGAAATCGCGGCTACGGAGACTCATGGCGTGATCAGGCCCGTGGAGCTGGTCCTTATATTGGCTAAGGCGCGGTCCTGCATGGGCCCACATAGTTTGGTCGACCGCCTCTTGCCTAAACCGGCCTTTCCTAATCAGACTAGGAATGTTTCCTATGCGCGTGTATATATATATAGGTCCATGGATGAGCTAATCCACCTATTTTTCATCAACGCCTCCTTAATCCTTTCGGGAACTCCATACAAACAAGAGCTCCGTGATTCTTCATTAACTCTTCCTTAAGCTGCATCCTCTGCATAATAATGACGCAGATTAGGGTTGGTACCAAAATAACGAATTCGTTAGATGTTTTGTTGTGAAACCTCCATGATACGTGATGATCATGGAAACAGCATCGTGATGAGCCATGTTCACAAAGATAATAGCGCAGCTATCCGGAGATCATTCCCAACTGTTATGATAACTTTTTCGAAGGCATCATAGATAAGATCAGACTTCCGGATAACACTGACTGTTGTATTCCGGACTCTGATAATGAGAATGGATTCTAAAGTACTTACCCAAGAGACATTGCTAGGTTTTGTTTGCAAAGAGAAGAATATGAACCATCTCCCATTGATTTCAAATCTTCCCAATCTCTCTCACCTGATTGGACGAAGTGGTCGAGAGATATGTTAGGTCACCCTGGAGTAAGACAACGCCTTGATAACGCCAAGATTCTTTATACTCTAAGAATATTTGATTCACTGGAATTCACCAAGGATACACGACTCACGAGGCTTGCTTGCATTCATCCTTCGCTGATGTGAACCAATTAACTCGGCAATGTGTGCATGGGGTGAATTTACAATTACGCTGGAAGACGTGAACGTTTTATTGCAATTACCTGTGATAGGCAATATCCCTGACGAATACATCAAGATTACTATTATCTTGACAACAAGGATAGAAGAGTTGCGGCAGGCTCAGGATCATTCTTCTGGAAATTATTCGGCGTGGAACAATTTTGCTGCTAATCATATTCTATATGTGGATGCGTTTCTTACACTCTGGTTATCCAACGATATATTTGAAGATTTTCATGGAGGTCAGTTAAAACCATCAGTTGTTCCTCTTGTTGTACCTCTAGCGCAGGGAAGAGTTCTTCCAATCGGTAAAATATTCCTGGGCTATTTGTATTCACATTTAGGCGCGCTTGCAAGAGATTTGAGAGCTTCTAATGGACGCGCTGTGATAGAAACCTTCATTCCCATCATGTTTCTGAAAGCCTGGTTGTGGGAACATTTTCCTGAGTATGCACCTAAAGTCCAAATTTCTTACCCAGATTCGCGGGTTAAATATGCATGAGTTGTAGAACGCCTTCTCATGTTGATCTTATTAGCGTGATGGACGATGAAACGAAAGTGAACTTTAGGACTTGAGCCTCCCGATTCCAAAACATAACAGCTCCATCAACTTTCGCGACATCATGTGATACTACTCATCATTCTGGATTAACGAAATTGGAAACATTGTCATGACTGGTCAAGCTACTTTTATGCACAGCTGCATCCCGGGTTAACTCCCTACTCAATTAGCGCGAATGAGTTTTCAATAAAAAATTAAAATATTGACAGAGCCGCTCGACAGATGGGTTTTGATCAATCAGCCCCTCATTATCGTTCTGGAGTACCTTCGATTGGAGATCTCAAGCGGTCCTTGGACATTCATGTCGTTTTTGGTACAAATGTCCCTTTTCATCTTGTCGGCAGAAAGACACATGTCCCAGCACGGTACAAGATATTTTGGGATTTCCAACTCTCTTTTCTTCATAGATTTTTGTTAGAGACTCCTGGTACCATACGTGGCATCCCTCGCATTGAACAACTACCATCCCGCTCAAATTTAAGAGTAATTTCTCCTGAGAAGAGAATGCTTTCACTCCATTCATGAATTGGTGTTAATTCCGGTGTTTCCGCACCTCGACACAAATGTCTAGGACAGGAAAAAGAATCTACAGAAGAAGATATGGGAGTTACCACGACTAACGCCTTTGATGAAACATCTTCCCCGACCTTAAGCAATGGAAGCATTCTCTCTGACATAATTGTTATACGAAACAATGACACTGAATATCCAAATGCTGAAGTTGTTTTTGATTTCAAGTTCGACCGAATTCGTCCTAATTATGAATGTATCGGTGGTTTCGTTGTTCCTTCTCTCTATGCTGACTTGTATTCCAGAATATGGAAGAAATTCAGCCATTTTTCGTGGGTGATTACGGCAGGTATCGGTCTTTGGAAGAGAAGGTATCCATATTATTGCCGACGGTTCAAGAAATAGTGCTCCTTCCTTGCCAAGATATTTCTGATGTAGTGCTCCAGGATTGGAATACATCCTTGGATGAGGCTGAGGCGGCTAGGCTAAATGTCGGATGGTTGTGTGACTTCCTTGTAGGCACATAAAAGAAGTTGAGTCTGGCAGGTGCCTTTTCTGGTCTGGAGGCGGTCGAGAAGGAAAAGGATGATGTGGAGAGGTTGACTTAAGAGTTAAAGCATGCTACTGGAAACCTCGAAAAGTTGGAGAGAGCACATGCTGATGGTGCTGAGCCAATCTTTAAAAAAAAAATATGAATAGTTTTTTTTATCATAGGTCTTTCTGAGGCACCATTTTTTTGGTTTTATTTGTCTAGGTTTTGAATAAAATATGGAAAGGATTTTATGAAAATAAAATAGATAATTTTGATTAAGTAAGGTTAAAATCCTAAGTATGAATGCAAGATATTGCAAACATTTAGGAGGAAATACAAATATTGCTGAAAACAGGGAAATCGAAACGAAGTGGTGAAATCCATCAAGCTGTGATAGCATTAATCCACCTCCCATGTATGACTACCCCTGCGGGTGTGTTGATGTTGATAAGCTTATAATATCCTCCTAGTATGTCTTCAGTAACCAGATAAGGTTTTTCTATCAACTGTGTCACTGACTTGAAAATGATTGGGTTTTGGTATCTCAGATCGACGCGTCTTCAAGATGATTGGGTTTCCAATTCCTTTATTTGCAGCAGAAACAACTTCTAGACATCAAACAAACTTCTGAAAAGGATCAGCCTTCCATTAGCATCTTCGAGTCAACATGGGATTGATAACCGGGTCAAGTCCCCAAGTCTTGACAAGTTGCGGGAAAGTTGTTTCAAATAAGATATGTGGAGTAGAACTTACTTGTGATGGCGATCCAAGGGTGCACAACTTCATCTTATCCTCAAGCGTTATTACCAAATTGAGTTTTTTTTTTTTTTGAAGTGAGTGATAGACAAGGTCCTTTGACTCATCAGCATCATTAGGCGGGTATTTCAATGATGATTTTTGCAGCAGGGGTGCGTCACATTTGGTTTTACTAGTGTGAATCCATGGACGTCCGAGAACCATATCGCAACCCATATCTTCTCTAATAATATGGAATGTAACATTTGTCTCAACATTCCCTATGTTCACCTTAAGGGTGACATGACCATAAGTATTTCTGGATCTCCCTTTTGGATCCTAATCATAACAGGTGCGCGCACAGCTTCGTGTCTAGAAATTCCCACATCCCGCAAATATTTACCAGTAATGATGTTAACATCAGATCCGACATCGATGAACGTTTCTTTGAATTCGATCTGCCTGATATGAGATCTCGTGAGAAGTCCCCAGTCTGGTTTCTTGTTACCCCGAATCTCAGTCTTGGGAACGGGTTTGTATGGAGTCTTGGATCTTTCAGCAAAAAGCAGGCGCTTACCAGAGACGAATCGATTGAGAGTAGCGAAGATATCTCTATGCTAGTTCTTTGAAAGATAAAGATCTTCGCACATACGTTTCATTAAATTCTGAACGATCTGGTTAATGGATTCCCCAGAAAGAGTGAAATTTCTGACAGGGAGTGGATCTTTGTGAATGCCTTCAGTCCCCAAGTGCAATTCTCCTGAGTCTATCTTTTCTTTAAAGACACGCTTCAGTCCGTTACATTCGCGAGTAGGGTGATTGACGAACCTGTGGAAGCAGCATTAGTTCAGATCTTCCATATCTTCATCAGTAGGTGGGGGACGTACGGGAGATAATTTGAAGGATTTATCTTGTATCCATACTTCTAGCAATTCGAGAACTTCTTCCGTTGGGCAAGGGAAGCCTGGAAATGCTGAATCTGATTTCACTTGTGGCTATTGTCGTGCAGCTTTGGGCGGACCCTGCATAGGTGGTGCTGAATTATGGGCAGGTGGTGGAGTAGACATAACACGCTTTGCTCGAGGAGTTTGCTGAGTCGCAGCTTTTCTCTTGGGTTCCTCGTGGGTAACAGCGACGATAGAAGGCTGAACTGAGTACTGTTTGTTGGTTAGACGTCTATTCCCACGAATGTCATGGCTTTCGTCCTTAACTAGCCTTGTCATTTCAAGCAATGCTGGGGCAGTGGTGGCTGATTGTTTGGCCGCTTCGTGTAATTCCGAGAAAGTTTGGAAACATAAATTTTCGAGTAAGGCGCGATACACAAGGATCATACCATTGATGCACGATTCCACTAGCTGCTGCTCCGTTATGTTTGGGTCGTATCTCTTGACATAAGCCCCGTTTGGGATTGCTTTTTTCCTATCAAAAGCACTTTGTGACAAACTTTTACTAGAATTGTGTTTGGTAAAAAAAAAGTGATTTTGGACAGAAGCACTTCCATTTTAGGTATGCTTTTAAAAGCTACTCAGCACTAGCTTTTAAAGGCTGGAAAAGCAAAATTTGTGGGCCCATTTATTTTGATTTAATTGCTTCTCTAAACCTTGTTATTTTGTTATAAAGAAAAAAATTACCCTAAAATATTGCACCCTTATAAGTATATTCTAACTTCTATTTTTTTTCTTTATTTTTCATTTTTTCTTTTAAAATAATAAATAATAAGATAATAAATTACAATAAAATTTTTTTTGAAGCAACCCATAATCACAAGTATCTCACCCTTCACTGGAGATGGTGTTCGTGCTTTCGTTCCCGGCAAAGCCATTTCAAATGATGTCTCGCGTACACGTACTAAATACTTTGACAAATGTGTTTCGCATGGCTATGGTTTAGGCGTTCTAGCTTTCTCTACTTTGGGGGAGCTTGGTGAGGATACCTTGTGTTTATTTAAGCATGTGAAAAAAATGTTTAGCTTGTAATGATGCTAGTAGTGGGGTAGGTAGTTTTATTTTTCATAGATTAGGTGTTGTTATTCGAAAAGGTGTTGGAGCTCAGCTTGTTGCTAGGCTACCAACCAAAGTTTTGTACGAGTCTTGAGCTTCATTTTTTTTAAGTAAATGCTACATATTTAAATAAAAAAATTAAATAAATATTTACTTATATTTTATTAAATATATTAGAATTGAAATTATAATTTATTATAACTATAATGTATTTAAAACTAATTTCTAAAACATGTCTATTTTTGTCATTAACTACATCACCAACACTTTAAAATACCAAATTACCAATCAGAATTTACAGTTTGTTAATTTCACAGCGATTTTTAAATTATAGTTTACCAAACATTGTGCCGCTTTATTTTCACAGCACAGCAACGCACAACAGAAAAGCACTTTTCTAAAACTCACAACAATACCAAACTCGCTTATAGTCGTTGGGATGCTCGTTGTTGCGCTGGAACATCCTTCCCAAATCCGAGAACGTAATTTGTTCGGAAATGAAAAAATATTTTCGATAAAAGGCGCTCACCATCTCGAAACAGTTGGATATGTTATTCAGGAAAATACTGTTGTACCAAGTATACGCTCTCCCAGTGAGCGATTTGGAAAATTCCTTAAGTCGCAATACTTGGTGGTACTCATGCACTCCTAAGGCTTCTAGAAATCGAGATATGTGTTCAAGGGCGTTACATGTTCCATCATAAAGAGAGAAGGTAGGTGATATATATCCTCTTGGTATATGCGCCCTTTGTACGTCTTCAGTATAAGGCGGTTGGTGGTGGTGAAATAATGATGACTCTTCTTTTCCACGGTTCTGCATGAGTTTTTCCAAATCCTGTCGAGTGATGAAATTCGTCTGGTTGTTGTTTTCTGGTGCAATAGTATGAAGACCATTTCCTCAAGGTTGCTCCCTTAAGTTGTCGATTCCGATGGAAGATCCGGGTGTGTTTTGGGCTTGCTCTTTCTGAACTTGACGTTGCTCTAGAGTCAATTGTGCTGCTAAGGTTCTGAGGAAGGTAAGTATTTTTGTCTGTGTTTTCGCCATCTGTTCCTCTGTCTTCGCCATATTTTCTTGTCTCTGCATCAAATTTGTTATGCTAAGGGGTGTTCTCCCAATTCTCCCTTTAGTGTTGGTAGCACCTTCCGCGCCACTGGTAGGAAGGGTAGTGTTATTTTCCGGGATGCTATTCCGAGAGATATTCTCATGATCTGGACCATTGAGGTTGCTGGAACTGGGATCAACGCTTGCATCGGATCTAAGCTATACTATGTTTACAAAATGTTGAAGAACTGACTTTGAGTTGGATGAAGAGTTTGATTTCGTGACCGAGAGGTTGATCTCCGTCTGTGGTCTCCAATTGTTAGTACCTAAAAATTACTTCCAGGTAAAACAAATGCACCGCTGTGGTACTATCTTTTTAGGTTCGAAAATCAAAATCGAACAGGAAAAGCCTAAACCACGATAGCAGCCGTTTCGTCCTGCTTCGGCAACGATGGAGAGGAATATGGGTTGATCTTAGGGGAGGGAATCATACAAGTTTAAGAAATTGTCAATGATATTGAATTGAGTGTGTGTGTGTGTGTTGGGTATTTAAAAAGTAAGAATAACATAACGTTTTTTGATATCAAAGCTTGTTCTGTCCTCTGAATAGGCTAAGTAGCCTATTTATAATAGTTTTAGAATACATAATGCCATTTTCATGAGTTTTGGCAGTCGTGAGTTATGGAGAGATGAAGATGGTGGGATAATGTGAGATAATTTAGGGAAGTTTCTGGAAATCCCTTTTACAATTCTCCCATTATCTCTCCTAACTGTCGTGACCTTGCCAACTCTAATTTTTTACATGGGGTATTTCCACGCCGCATGTTGCCGTAGACCACCAGACCAATACCCCATGAAGAATCCCCTCATATGACGTATTTCGATGTTTCTTAGGTGCTTTTGATGGATCATAGATCTCATATTGCTTAGGCTAAATCATAGCCATTGATATGCCATGGACGTGTTAAATTAAAGTTGTTGTCAAAGCCATCCACAAGATTAGGGTGCAATCGTGACTTGTTATGGCGTATTGGAATAACTTTGCATAGTAGCGGCTAGCTTATGCGCTATATTTTAGCGTGGTATGCTAGTGGCATAAAGTGGCACAATGCCATAACTAAAATGGAAAGAATTGTTCCAAGCCATGATCTGCACGTGAGATAATGGAGTACTAAATAACCACATGGCCCTTGATTGGCCTATTTTATGGAGATAAAATAGTAAATGGCGTAGTAGCCAAAATTACGCGTGGGATCGTGCCTTTGTCTTAGCCAAAGGCGCCAAGGCCGAGAATAGTGCATAGAGTCTTTCCATGGCCTTGGCCAAAGCTATAATGACCGAGAATGGCGTGGAGCACAGTGCCATGGACTTGGCCAAAACTTCCAAGGCCGTAAATGGCGCCCGGCATGGTGTCATGGCTTTGGAAAAAGCTTCCACGGCCGTTGATGGTGCGCGGCATGGCTCCATGGTCTTTGCTAAAGCTGTCAAGGCCGTAGATAGCGCGCGTAATGGTGTCATGGCCTTGGCCAAAGCTTCCAGGCCCGAAAATGGTGCACGCGATGGTGCTATGGCCTTGGCCAAAGATGACAAGGCCGAAGATGGTGTGCGATGGTGCATAGCTTATGCTGTGGCGCGATGGCTGACATACCACATGCCATATTTTGCCAAACTGTGTTATGAACTTTAGCCGATTGTTTTGAGATGATTTCTTCCGAGCTATTAGCTCATTTTCCTAAGCCAAAGCGTTGTAAGATTTAGTGGCTATATCATGGCCATAGCAATAGTATAAGAACACCGTTAGGGGGAGGAAAGCAGTCGTTATAAGAACGTCGTGAATTGGTTTCAAAATAATTCTTGCACCAATTCGGTATAAGGTGGAGAAGTTATTCATGTAACTATGATATCCCTGAAGCATTTTATTCTTACAAGAAGAATAATCAAATCTCATGTGTTGTTGCATATATTTTGGCATTAGTTAATGTCCCTGCAGGGCATGCCATGACTTAGCAATAATTGAGTCATCTACAACTTATCTGAATTGTTAATGAAAAACATATATATTCCTTGATAGAGGAAGCCAATCATGCTGAATCAAAATAATGTCCTTGGGGAGGCTATTGATAATGTTCTCTATGAGACTATCTAACTACGATCTGAGCCATATATATCTCCTAAAGAGGAATCCGTCCGTAAGTAGACAAGTGGTGTCAGTATTGAAGAATAATTTTTATACACGTACATAATCGTAGTCATTGTCGAATATGTATTCAGAGTAGCTACTGAAAACATTAAAAATTATTATGGATGATATCATTTTTCACGCAGAACGCAGTGAAGTATCGACAATGTTTATTATAGGCTAATATGGTGCAAGCCATCCATATTTAGTTGTTCTCTCACTAGTGTGCACTTTCTGACATTAAATACATATATATTGTGAACTCGGAAGGTTATAATTTCGATGTTTAGTTTACATGGAAACTACTATTCTCCTGTTTAGTTTTACGTGATTGTTAGTTATCAAAGATAACATTCGTGTAGACTTCTAAAAGGTTATCACATGTGATATTTGCTTCTAATGGTCCACGATTTTGTCAACTTTAAAAAGTTTTCACATGTTTACATGGAAAGGTATGTAACCTCTTAATAAAACTTGTGTAATAACAATCTACTTTCATCTCAATAAGGGGTATGTAGTACTTTCTGTGGTTTGTATTACGTACTAATTACAAGTTTTTTTTGTCCTTGATTTTATATATAAATTTATATGTTATACTTGAAATTGTTTGGTAGTGAATTTGTTTGCGAAAATTAATTAGCACTAATATATATAGAGGCATTATATATATATTGGTTTTTGTAGTACCTCTAACATTTGATCTTTGCTTTGACGGTTTATCCAAAATCTCGAAAATAATGAACTACAGATAATCAGTTTCCATTTTCCAACTTGTTAGATGATACAACATCCTTTTTATAGCAGCAGCAATGATCATCTATTGTTTGAAAGAAATTCACGAAGAATAAAAGATATACCAGATCCTAGAAATCAACCGTCGAAAATTGGACAAAGACAATTCAACTTGAGATTTGAAATTAAGTTATGGAAACATAAAGGTCTCCATTACCAACAAATTTTTCTTGAGTTGAAGATGGTTGTTGATTAGTTACTGGTGGTATCGTATCGTCAAACCAATCAACTGAGATAGCATCTTTCTGTTGGAGGATATATTGGATATCTTCAACGTTACGCGTTGTACTCTTTTTCCTTATTCAAGGTTTTTTCTACTAGGTTTTCCTTCTCAAGGTTTTAACGAGGCAACATATATATGTCCAACTCCTTTTCTTAATCTATCTACAGTTGTACTCTTTTTCTTTAGTCTAGGTTTTTTCCTTCTGGGTTTTCTCAACAAGGTTTTGATGAGGCATCAAACTTGAAGAAATTTGTTTAAAGAGATATTCGAAGACATTATTGAAGACGGACTTATATATTGTTTTGAACAAAGACGTCTAGTAATTCTACTTGAAGACCAACATTATGTAACTAGTCTTTCTACACATTTATGGGTGCACATCATCAAGGGGAGAACATCAGTATTGTGTGATGGACATTTATTTGTGTTGTACTCTTTTTCCTTCGCTTGGTTTTGTCCCAATGGGTTTTCCTAGCAGGGTTTTAATGAGGCAATATTTAAAGCGTCCAACACCATGATATGATTTGTACTCTTTTTCCTTCGTCTAGGTTTTCTCCCTTTTGGGCTTTCCAGGAAAGGTTTTAGCGAGGAAATATCACAGTAGTGTGGCGTAATCCAAGGGGGAGTGTTGTAAATAAATATTGTGTAGATTTACACCACACTTACAGTACCACCTTTTCATCTCCCCTTTCACCTCTTCACATCTCCCACTACCTTTACACCTTCTTGTAACTTCTATACTAATATGTGCATGTACTTAATTCTCTCTTAAATGCTACATTTAACACCCATTCTCTTGTGATCCTATAAATAGGTGTTCTTCTCCTTGTAATAGATACAACTCGTGTATGTGAATAGAAATGGTCTTTTATCTTTTCTATCTAATTGTTTATGTTTATCATCTTCTATTTGTTTATTTTATAACAATTTAATCATCGAGACCGAACTTTCCTCTGGGGGTTTTCATGGATGATTTTTCTGGCGACTGAAAGCCAGGATTATTCATCTGTGATTCTCGATCATTTTCCCTTTTCTTTGTTCCTCTGATAAATCCTAGTTTATTTTCCTTTTCTTTTTCTTTTCTTTTCTTTTCTAGGTTATTTTTTGCGATGTGTTTTTTTTTCCTGGGGTTTTCTGTTGAGGATTATGTTAACCAGGTCTTCGATCTCTTGGAGACTGCTGTCACCATCTCATCACTCTCGGTCCTCAATTACTCCGTGCTGCTTGAATGGTTCTTTTTCTCATGCTTTCTCTCATTGTTGCTCGACTGGTTCTTCTTCTCAGGATTCATCCCATTGCAGCTCGACTGTTTCATTCTCTGCTGCAGACACGTTTCATGATGGCTATGTTCATTGCCCTCTCAAGGTTTTTGATTGTTTTTATGATGGGGTTCATGGTAGAGGTTACGCCATGAACTCCCTCTTACGTCACTTACACGATAAACACTTTTTCTCTGAGGTAAACAAGACATTTTGCAGAGACTTAATTTCCAAGGATTTGTGTGTTTACCAGGCGTGGGAGAGTGCTCTACTACAGCTCCGTATATGGCTTTACAGTCGTTGTATGCATCTTCATGCTTGTAAGATACCCTGCAAGGGTAAGAATGGTGTGCTTCACGATGATTTTATAGCAAGACCTTTGAATGAAGATGATATTGGTTTCTTTATTCATGGTTTACCAAAACCAGTGGAGTCTGTGCTTATTTCAGATATTGTTGATGGTTATGAAAGTGACGTTGATGCTAAACTCAGTATTTTTAAAAAAAATTCTGAATCACATAATTTCATTTAACAATGGAAATTTTTTACAACTCAAATAACAGAGCTCATTGTTCAATCAAATAGACAGGAAATAAAATTCAAGACAAGATACTATTAATCAACAGAATCTGTAATAATCAACATTGGGCATCTCAATTCTAGGAAAAAACTGAGGCCTACCAATGTGAATTTGTCTTTCACCTGCAGCTAGTGAAGCACCTCTTTTAGCAATATTATCAGCAGAGAAATCGACCTCCCTGTAACAATGCACATACCTTATTTGTGTGATTTGCCTTATAGCCTTCAACCATCTTCCTTTAATAAACCATAGGACATTTCCTTGAACAAATTCTGCAATTACTAGTTTTGAGTCTGACACAATTATGATGTTCTGCATGTGCCATTGAACTGCCAATTCCAGTGCACACATGACACCATTAGTTTTTACCAAATAATTTTAAGCAATCCCAATACCTACAGACAAAGTTGCAACTACCTGACAACCTGAATCCCTTACAACCACTCCAAAACCTGCAGCACCAGGATTTCCAAATGAAGATCCATCACAACAAAACATAACAAAACCAACTTCAGGTGGACTCCATTGGCATCTTTTAATGAGCTTAAATTTAGAGTATCTAGTTCCCAAATCAAATCTTGTTATTATTTCATTATCATAAGCTTGATTCCATTTGGTCCCTGTAATCCTCAATCCCCATTAATTCACCAACTTGAGAATTCTGCATTTAAAAGCCTGAGCATTTGGCTTGATATTTTCAAAGAATTTCTTGTTTTTCTGGAACCATAATTCCTTAAGAATGGTGCAATCAGCAGTTATCCATAATTGTTTAATTAGAGAGCTGCAGTTTGATGCTCTTCTCCAGATATCATCAAGAGATTTAGGCTGGAAAAATTTGAATATTAAGCAAATCCACCTCCATATATCAATACTGAAACTGCATTCCCACAGTAAATGCTGCATACTATCCTATTCAGACTCACAAATGCAGCATCTTGATACAATTTCATACCCATTGCTAATCATTGTAGTATCATCTGTGTAAACACCTTGAATGAGCTTCCATACATTACTGGCATTTGAAGGATGAAGAAAGGAATTCCATATGTACTTAGACCAATTTACTTATTGTTCTTTATGTCTAATCTTGTTTAAAGCCTCAGGCACATAAAATTTACCTTTTAAGTTCCCTATCCATATTAAGACATCTTCACCTCCATAAATCTCAGGTAATTGCACATTCTGAACTATCTGTTGAAGATCAGTAGGCACAGACCAAACACCATCAATTATGATATCAGAAACCTTCAAGTGAATATTGTCATTCACAAATGAAGTATAGCCAATTTTATCTATTAATGTGCACCCATCAATCTAGTTATCAAACCAGACAGATATCTATTTACCATCACCAATTATCCATCTAATATCTTCTTTGAGGGTTTCCCAAGCCCATTTCAAACCTGGCCACACAGAAGATAGATGCCACTTTGAGCTCCACTGCCCATTTTTATCTTTATATTTAGCATGAAAAAACAATGCCCAGTCTTCTTTAGATTTATGAATTTTCCACATCATCTTCATGAGAAAAACCTTGTTCAAAACCTCAAGTCTTGGAATACCCAAGCCTCCTTCGTTTAGTGGTGTACATACTTTTTTCCATGAAAACTTGATGTATTTCCTTGTGTCTCCATCACCATACTAAAGGAAGTTCCTTATGATCTTTTCACAATTTTTAATAATTGATACTGGCCATTTGTAAATTGCCATACTGTAGACTGGAATGCTGCAAAGAACTGATCTAATTAACACCACCCTCTCCTAAAAGGATAACAATTTACCCTTCCATGTAGCTAGTTTCTTTTGCAACATTTCTACCATAGGCCATATTGTTAAGACTTTAACCCTTCTAACACAAAGAATAACTCCAAGGTATTTATCAGGAAATACACTTCTTTACATTTGAATCATTTCTTTAAGCTGACTTTTTCTTAGTTCAGAAGCACCATCAATGAACATTTTACTTTTCTGTTTATTTATTATCCGACCAGAACACTTTTGATAATCTTCAAGCAACTTCATCAAGTTTAAATTACTTTTCTTAGCACCATTACAGAAAATGAAAATATCATCTGCAAATAGTAAGTGAGTTGGATGTATACCTTTTCTTTCAACCATTGGATAGATTAAGCCTTCATTCACCATCTGAGTTAATATTCTACTTAATGCTTCTTCCATTAATACAAACAGAATGGGAGACATGGGATCCCCTTGTCTCAATCCCCTACCTACTGAAAATAAACCACAAGGACCCCCATTAACCATCACAGAGATTCTTGCAGACCGAAATAAAATATGGATCCATTCACACCACTTCTTTGAAAAACCAAATTTCTGAAGTACTTTAAACAAAAATTCCCAGCTAACTGAATCATATGCTTGAGATATGTCTAGCTTAAGTCCCACATTACCACATCTTCTCTTTTTTGCCATCTCCTTTATCATTTTAGAAGCCAGCATAATCTGATTTTGAATACATCTGCCTTTGACATAAGCAGCTTGTTGAGGAGAAACTAACTTTTGCAAAAGGTGTCCCATTCTTGTAGCCATGATTTTGGTGAAAATTTTGAAACTCACATTGCTCAGACCAATTGGTCTAAACTAATTTGGACTTCTTGCTCCTTCAGTTTTTGGAAGTAGAACTAAAAAGTTTGAATTAAGCCCCTTGGGAATGAACTTCCTTTTCCAGCAAAATTGGATTGCATTGACAACATCTTTATGGATGATGTGCCAACAAGCTTTATAAAAACAACCTGAAAAACCATCAGGCCCAGGTGCACTATCTTGATCCATATCAAATAGAGTGGTTTTAATTTCATTCTCATCTGGGATAGCCTCTAACATATCTTGATCATCACTAGTTATTACTTCAGGGATGCCATCTACCATGTTCTCAATATTTTCCACTTCTTTAAATTTAAACTTGTGCTCAAAATGTTTCAATAATTCTTCAGAAGTTTTTTGTTGATCAGGTATGATATCTCCATTATTGACCTCCAACTCACTGATTTTAAGATTTGTATGTGGAAAAACATTATTTGTTGCCTCCTCTTTTATCCATTTAATTTTCGATTTCTATTTCAAGAAAGTGTTCAGTTGTACTTCTTTTGAGTTGTACAAATTTTGAGCACTTACCAAATTATTAAGTAATTCTTCATCAAATGGGCTATTGTCTGAATTGACCATTGCCTCCTGAACTTTAATTTCAACTTCCTTTAGTTGTACATTTATATTCCCAAACATTCCCCTATTCCAATCCTTAAGAATTCTTTTTAACTCTTTTAATTTTTGTTGAAAGATGAAAGCTGGATCTCCCACTATCTCCTCAGACCAACATTTCTCAACAACTTCCATAAATTTTGGATGTGATATCCACATTTTTTGAAACCTCATAGGAGCATTAAGTGGTTTAGGAATAGTAGCACATCCACCTAGTAATAGGGCATGATCTGAAGCAATTCTCAAACCCACTTTATATCCCCAACCATCAAATTTCTGTAGCCATAGTTGATTGAACACTACTCTATCAAGATTACATAATATTCTCTTACTCCCGTGTTGACAACTGAACCAACAATGTTGAAGACCTGTTTTAGGAGCCTGCATCAATTCATAAATGTCTAAACAATTGTTAAAGTCCAACATTGCTCTTTTATTTGGACTTTTACCACCAATTTTATCCTTAACTGAAGTAACAACATTGAAGTCACCAATGGCTAACCAAGGTAAATTTGAACCACCAATCATCTCCATCTCAGACCACAAAAATCTTCTTTGCACTACACCAACATGAGCATGAATACCAGATATCAGAACACCACCAATTTCAAATGTGATCATCTGACTTGACATAGAGACTTCTGAAGGAGTGGGTAAATTCTTATTCAAAAATAACCATATATTACCTTTCTTATTTGATATTGAATTGTGAATCACCATGCTTTGCATACCTGGTAGATTCAACTTATTGCAAAATGAAGAATTACATACTACTTTGGGTTCTGCAACCCATACTACTGAAGGATTAAACTGGTTTATTAGAGCCCATAACTTATTTTGAGACCTGGCTCTTCTAAGGCCTCTTAAATTCCAAAATAAGACTTTCATGGTTTAGAATGGAGGCCTTTAGTACCTCATTTTCCTTGATTTTTCCTAAAATTGTATTTGCTTGGAATTTGAGAGCTGGAAGAAACTTGAGTATCCATTACCTTAACAGCTTCAGTACTAGTTGATGTTGAATTCACATTTGAAGGCTTCTGTACAACTCTAGACCAAGAAGTAACAGGAACTCTTTTAGAGGATACAATACCATCTATTCCATTAATGAATTTAATCATGCTTTTTTCAACAGAGTTATCCTCTACAACTTGAAGTATTTTTGCTGGAGTTAGAATCTCTTGTGACTGCTTCTCCTCATTTGATGTTTTGAAAACAATTTCATTATCTTGCAAAGAACTAAGTTTTCCTTCTGTAATAAGTACCTCATTGTTTGATTGAGAATCATTTTTATGCTAACTGCTTTTACCACTTGGTGGAGGACATATATCAAATGGCTTTTGAACTATCTTTGGTGTAACAACTCCTTTCTCAGTAGCACTCTTAGTTGTTTGATCCTCTTCAGTACTACCAACATTCTTCACACTGTTAACAGATTTCTCAGTAGGATATTCAATAGAATGAACCTTATTAAATCTACATTCAAATAATACGTGCCCAATAATTTTGCACTTAGAACAGAACTTTGGAGGTTTGTTCAGAATAATCTCCTATGAGAAACAACCATATTTAGTGATAATCCATAATTTATTTGGAATTGTCTTAGCAAAATCGATTTCAACCAAAACTTTTGCAGCATATCCACTTGCATATTTGAGAGTATCATCATCAACTTTAACTGGATTTCCAATTGCATCACAAATTGTAAATAATGTTTTCTCATCCCAATACTCAAGACTTAATCCTGGTAGAGATACCCAAATTAGAGCATGAGATGTTCTTTGATTTTCAGGTTGAAAATTTGGAATCCAACTTCGAGTTTTCAAAACTTGATCATGCACATCCCATGTACTATTTTTGATATAGTTTTGATCTTCTACATTAGACAGCTTAATGATGAAAAAACCTTTACCCAAAGGAATCAACAGACAATCACCAGTTAGCTTCCATTGGTTTTTCAATATATTCATAGCATCAACAAATTTAATTCGAAGAAAATCTAATCTACCAATTAAGGAAAATTTCCATGAATCATACCTAGAATCACTCTGACCATCAATTAAATAAATCGATGGACATTTCTCAACTGGTACCGAGATGTTGACAACCCTAGAACCCCTTGCAGCATCTTCATTAAAACTTTGTTAATCCATAATAACTCACTAATATAGATCCATCATTAGATTTATTGAAGAAAAAACACAAGATTCACCTGAATTATTGATTACGAGTGATTGAATGATTAATGAAGGAAGAGAAATGGTAAAGATTGAGAAACTTTTGAAACTGAGTTAGTCGCCGATTTGCTGAACTCAGTACACTTTCTCCTGAATTGCCTAATCTGGCTTATCAGAGGCAGTTCAACACCATCTCGTGCATTCCATATCAATTCAGGTTAAGCTTCTCAAGGGCTCTGAAAGGTATTCTTGATAAAGTGCTTCACAACCCTGCTGATATTTCATCCTGGATAAAGCTCTTTCTCCTCCCTATTTGCACGCTACAATCGTATCAACCTAAGAATACAACTGAGGAGAAATCCAAGACCAGGAAGAGGCTTCAAATCATCGCTATCAACCAAGAATTACTGGACTGGACGGATGCTAATGGTTGTTGCCTTATGATCAACAGATTACTTCAACAACCAGCCCCAAAACAGATTACACAAACGTCTAAAAAGAAGCAAGAGACAGCTAACCTGACTACCTGTCGGAAGAAGTTAAACTATGGTCATTTTACAGTTTCGATACGTGTGTTGTCCTCTAGTGGCGTTGCACCTCGTAATGAATCCACTTTTGTTGAATTGCAAATGAAGCACCCAGCAGCTTCCCCGCCTTCTATCCCGTCTGAATCGATACACGCCGACCCCATTACAGTTGACTCCAAAATTGTTCTTAGCGCCATTAAGAGCTTCCCTAAAGGAACTTCTTATGTCCAAGACGGTTTGCGCGCCCAACATTTAATGGATGCAATGAGTGGTGCTGCTGCAGCTGCAGCTGTCACGGACAAGGTACTGTCTTCAGTTACTGGGATCGTCAACCTTTGGCTAGCATGCAAGTGTCCCATTGGGTTAGGTGAGTTCATTGACAGTGCTCTCCTAACTCCCTTATTGAATTCGGGTGGTGGGATCCGGCCCATTACGGTTGGAACTATTTGGTATCGGTTGGTTTCTAAAGTAGCTTTTTCTCTGTTGGAAAGGACATGACTTTTTATCTGGCAGATCACCAATTTGGTGTTGGCGTGCCAGTTGGGGATCAGAGTATTTTACACGCTGTAAATAGCTTGCTGGAGATGAAAGACCATTCAGAAAAGATGTCAATGCTGCTTATTGACTTTTCTAACGCTTTCAATATGGTAAGTCGTTCACATATCATTAAGGAAGTTCGTTTGCATTGTCCAGGTATTTCACCTTGGGTTGAGTTTTGCTATAGTAGGCCTGCCAGATTGTATTATGATCATTGTATTTTGTTGTCGACCCTTGGTGTTCAACAAAGGGACCTTCTAAGTCCTTTATTGTTTGCCTCGACTCTTCATCCCCTTGTGAAAACCATTGATGCTCGCTGCAAACTTGATTTACATGCATGGTACCTTGATGATGGCACAATTATCGGTGATACACTTGAGGTGTCCAAAGCTTTGAGCATCATAGAATCCGAAGGCCCAGATAGGGGTTTGCATCTCAATATTAAGAAAACGGAGGTCTTTTGGCCCTCCATTGATCCTAGAAATTTTGCTGAAGATGTTTTCCCTCGGGATATTGGTAGACCTATCAATGGTGTTAAACTTTTGGGAGGCCCAATGAGTCTGAACATGAATTTTATTAGTGATATGGTGCTGAGAAGGGTTCACAAGACCATCCAACCAATGTCCGCCATCAAGAAAACAAAATCCCCAAATTGAGATGCTATTACTTCGCAATTGCGCCAGTGTGTCCATATTATATTTTGCTATGCGTACTACCAATCTTGTAGCTCTTCAACCAGCCACGAAACTTTTTGATGATCATTTATTTCAGTATTTGAGACTTTTGATCACAGGGGATGGTGCTGGTTTTGGGCCTTTGCAACAGCGACTAGTTACACTTCCTCTCAAGGAGCGCGGTCTCGGCATTTAAACTATGGCAGACACTCGTTCGTACTGTTATCTTGCCTCACAGAGTCAGGCCGTCTTTGTTCAAAAGGTAATCCTTGGTAGATTATTCTCATTAGACAAAGGTTCTGCTTATCAGTTGTCTATTTAGTATTTCATCCAAGTATGTGGACTACCTTCTAGCTATTGCGTTGATGATATTGACCCCCATTCTATGAGTTCCTTGGCAGTTACCTATTTTGATGCAGTTAAGAAGCAAATCCCCATCCAATTTTCTATGTCTGCAAGAGATTCCATTCTGTGGCAATGTAATCGAGTTAAGCATGCACAAGATTATCTTTTTGCTATTCCCATCAGTGGGCTGAATCAATGCCTTGGGACAAGACAATTTAGAGCCGTACTGTGTTACCGTCTTGGTATTCTCATGTTTGTCGAAGGTGGCTTATGTTCAAGTTGCAATAGACCTATGGATATTTTTGGTGATCACGCCCTCCATTGTGCCAAAGATGCCACAATCAAGTTTCAACATGATCTCGTACGTGATGTAATTGCTGACATCTATTACAAAGCTAGTGCCTTCTCGTAAAGAGGTGGACCTTGGGTTTTCGTCAAATGATAATAGAGATTTACGCCCCGCAGATATTCTTGTTCATAGTTGGGAAAATGGCCAAGATGTTTGTATGTATGTCACATGAGTCTCACCCTTCACAGGGGTAGGCATCCTTTCTTTTATTCCATGCCGAGATATTTCGAATGTTGTGAGACGTAAAGGCACTAAATATTTGGAAAAATGTATCTCCCACAGTTTTGGTTTGGGTGTTCTAGCTTTCTCTACTTTGGGAGAACTTGGCGAGGGCACCATATGTTTTTTTAAGAGAGGTTGAAGAATTGTTTAATTAGTAATGATGCTAGTAGTGGTGTAGGTAGGTTTCTTTTTTACAGATTAAGACTTGCTATTCAAAAGGGTGTTGGTGCTCAGCTTGTTACTAGGCTATCAACCAAAGTTTTGTATGAATCTCTAATAGATTAAGTCCTAAACTGGTGGATTTTCTTTTTTTTTATTAGTAATATTTAATCATTTTTTAATTATTTTTTATTTGTTAAGAAAAAAAATCTTTTAATTTTTACATAGATTTGCATGAAAAATCTAACAGTATCGAATTACAACCATGACGACTTTTCATCAAGTCAACAAATTATTATGCAAAATCGTCACGGTTTAAATTCGTACAATGACGAGTTCAAAGAGTCGTTATGGTTTATAAATTTAGGTCGCAACGACTTTTCATTATCAATTTTTATTTTAAAATTAAATAGTCGTCATAGTCAAAATTTAGTATGATACCAACTATAATGGGATATTGTGCAAGTTCTTTTTTATTTGAAAATTGGTAAGAATCGTCATGGTTGAAATTTAAGACCATTATCACACAAGTAGAGTCATCATGGATAATAAATTTGTACCATGACGACTTAGCATAATCGTTATGGTCTATAAATAAGAATCAATTTATATTTTGAAATTTAAGAGTCGTTTATATATAACTATGACAACTTTTCAAAATTGACAAGAGTTGTTATGGTTGAAATTTAAGATCATGACGACTCTATCTTTTTCGAGTAGAGTCCTTATGGTAGACAAATTTATACAATGATCTTGTTTGAACGGATAAAGTAGGGCATGCTGGACTCTGCTAAAGAGCCACTATTAGTAGCCACCTAGTCTTTCCCGCCTATCTTTTTTCCGATCTAGCGAGAGCGAGTCTTTGTCCATTGAAATTACATAGATAGATAGCCCATAGAAGTAATGTCATATAATAGAAGAGTCTCGCAATCCAATTCCACGGACCCGAAAGATTCATGGAATTCAAACCTTAACTTGGAGTATAGCCAAGTGGCAAGGCACCGGTTTTTGATACCGGCATGCAAAGGTTCGAATCCTTTTACTCCAGATTGACTCGCCAGAAAGTTGAACTCTTTCTCTTCATTCGGAAGGTGAACTCTAATAATTTTCATTGTCAATATGTTTTAAAATTTAAAATATAACATTAAGAATAATGACGACTCAATCATGGTTATGATGGATCGACCAGACGACAGCAAAAAAAAATTACTTAAAAGATTCTAAAAATTCTAATAAATATTACAAACTAAAAACATGTATCTTTAAAAAAATAATTAAATAACTATATAAATAGTATGACACGTATCATAATCATAGTGGTTAGGGTAATTTAGTCTCTTGACTACATTTAATCACCCCTTAGGAAGGACTCAGTATACCCCATTTGTCAATCACCAAGTGGTCTGGGGGTTGACATGCTCCCTCCCACTACAAAAATAGGGGTTCGAATCCTGTAATTGCTGAAATCCACTCCAATTTAAGGAGTTTGGATGTAGTCTAGGACCACTAGTTTAGGGCATCAAAAAAACAAAAAAAAAAGTATACCCCGGACCATTTAATCCCAACATACCCCAATTAAACGAGGTTTTATTGAAAGATACGGATTAATCCCAACAATCCGCGAACTATTTTGAACTAATGTAGCCTTATCAAAGTGTAATTGGGCAGGAGGATTTTAACTGGAAAGGTCCTAACTTAAATATGCTCTGCCGGATGGATGACGCCGGTTCTGGCATTCTGCTGGCATGCAACATTGTTCCTTTGAAGTAAGGGTTTTCCCTTGCTTTTTTTTATTGTTTAAAAAAATGGCACTGAACAGCAATCTACAGACCAGTGATCCATGATTCCATACTAGGAAACTAAATCAAAACCCTAGAATTGGTTTTGAAGAAGAATCTAAAATCTTGGGGGAATCATTTAACTAACCGAATGAATCCTTGGCTTTCAACTCCTCAAACCAGCCCAAAAAAATAAATCCTATGATTTCTTTTGGTTGAGAAGTTCGAATTAAAAATGGCTAGTTGAAAAAGTACATGGCCACTAATCTTATTCCTAAGGAAGTGCTTGCCAAACTATCAAGAATCATGAGGAATATTTGATGGGGATTACACTAGAAAAAGTACACTTTATTAAGTAGGACTGTAGGAGACCTTCTTTCGAGAAAAAGTGGGTGGTGAAGATGGGGGCATACTAAGACACTAGAAAAGTTCTTAGAAGATCAAGACTGTTTGTGGGGCAAAATCAAGAGAGCGAAGTACTTGAGACAGACAATTTTTTGGATGTGAAGTCAATAGCCTAAAAGCTCTTCCTATAAGAGAGCAATGTCAAACTGCAGAAGACACATGGAAAAGAACTGCAGTTGGGCCGTGGAAATGGTGAAAAGGTTCACATCCGTAACTGACTATTTGGCCACTACTCAGATCATTCGAAACACTGTGAATGCTCCAAAAAAAAAAAAAAAAATAATACATCCTCGCCATCACTGAATAAGCAAACAGTTCTCTAAGCAAAAATAAAAAGTAGAAAAAATGATCCAAAGATTCCAAACAACATCAAAATATGCATACAGTAGAAGTTGGCAGATTCATATTACCTCCCTACAGACAACTGCAAATCATCACAAAAGATAAAACAGCAAATATAACATAGTTTCATCAAGGAGATGACAGAGGTAATAATATGGGGGAAATGTTTGTACAAACAAATTCACAAGACTGATAAACGGTTCGTTTGTTAACTTGCTCCAAAGTAAAACTCTACATAACTAGGGAGTGAGTTTGGGTTGCTAGTGTTGTATAATGGAAATGAATACTGTCTGTCAGGATGTATTGATCGGGAATGCTAGCTCACTTCTTCATCCGCTATTGCTTTCACCCCCAGCCTGTTTAATATATAAGCAAATTACAAACCAAAATAGCTTAGTACTAATGAAATGAGGAGTTCCAGCATAAACGACACAAAAAGACTGTAATAAAGATTGTGCTGTACAGATTATCACTTTCTTTTATGTATTCTCGAAGCATGCTAATGTTGGAATCAATATTATGCTTACTAGGTTGCATGTTTCAGAGGATTAATCTAATGTTACTACTAGTGGCACAGCAGTAGCTTTATAACCTAAAAAATATATAGTTCATGCCTGATCACCGAATAACATAAAACATGACAACTCATGCATAAACTTTATAGAATGTTCAACATAGAACACTACTAAAGCCCTGTCTCAACAACTTGAGACAGGTGATATCTCAAACAAATATATAATTCAAATAAACCACCCAATATTTCGCATGCTAAAAATCCACAGGTCGGTGAAGATTTTTGTACTAGCTAAACACATCGGTCGAAGATAACACTGTGAGCCCAGTACCACCAAGCAAGCCAGCATACTCATCGATGATGCGTTGATGGTGGCAGACATTAATCAGGCATCAAACTTCAAAAAGTTACTGCTTTAATTTGGCAGTAACTAACTTTCATGGACAATGAAACAGCATGACTCATGTATAGCCGGACCCTAACAAACCAGCATGGTGACTGATTCCCAGAAGGCGCATAATGATTCCTAGAAGGTTCCTAAAGGTGTTTTCCTCTAGTCAAGAAGATTTATTGTGCAACAACGAGATCATATTTCATTCAACAAACTATGTGAGCTTAAAACACCTTCCCATTAGTACCAGAAGCAAGAATGGTTGAACATGAAAATAGCTATGAACAGGAGGTTGTTATTCTATCCAAGTCATACACTAGACAATGGATCAATCAAAACATGGAAGACCAGATAGACTTCACATACCATGGAAAGCATAAATCAACTAAAGTTAACCGCTAAGCTACATATTTTGTTATCATAGTGCTACAAACAAATGCAGTGTGAAATACAGACAAATGAACACAAGGCTGGCACTGACTCTTGGACAACTATCTTATAAAAAGCTCAAAGAAATTATCATTTACCTGTGTCGATGGCTTTGTGGGCTCAGCTGCCTTTACAATGTTACCCTGGCACATCCCACATACAGGCCTTGGCTTGTTGTCCTCCACGATTTTACTAATTTCGGCAAAAATCAACGCTTTCTTTTTTCTGAAGTTTTCATAATGAGGTTCATCAATGTTTTTACGGTTCATATTTCCAACCACCTGAATCTGCAAATCAGGAAGTTCCAAATGGAGGTCTCGTCACAAACCAGATGGGTATTAAACGTTCTTATATTCTATTTTGTAGTTAGTACCAAATTCAGGCAAAAAGGAATAAAAATTACATAGGAAAGAACTAATGAAACAATAGATTCCAGTGAGTTCACAAGGGAATTCCACATGGGTGACATTCTCATTTTGAAGGGTAGATGGATATTGAGACAAACTAAAATTACCCTACCTAGGTGCTGATACACACGTGTGGCATGTGCTTAATATGAGGAATTGTTGCCTTATAATACATGGGTGAAATGGGGGAAAGTAGCAAAATGTAGGGATGCCATGAACTAGACTGCGAGAATAAGCCATTTAGGAGCTGTTTCCGAGACACGTCATAATAGTAGCTATATACATTTATACATATGCAATACTCTGAAAGACTGAAATATCTCGCTGTGTTTCTGTAGTTGATCAACTAATTATGGGAAATCAGGCAAACCTAGTACTTTTGATCACATAATCTCCAAGGCTATATGTCCAAGTAACTTTCCACTTTTCAAACACATGGAACAGTATGTATTTCAGTTTTTTGTACTGTCTTTAGTTGCAAAGAGCTCTGACAGGCATTCAACGACTGACACTCTGCTTTCTTTCAGAAGCCTCTTCCTTTCACTCTTGGTCGAGCCATAGAAGAAAGAATAATTTAGGCCAAAAAAATGACAATGGTGATAGCAAAAGGTTAGGAAGTTCAAGATTCTTGCTCTTACAATTACCTCATTACTCATTAGGATACTGGTGGAATTTACCTTTTATCAGTGTGTACCATTTTCAATGAGTCCAGCAAGGATTCTAAAACATTACTACTTGTAGGAGCACAAACTAAAATTGGTATCCTTTTAAAACAATAGAAGGCAATTAAATCCCATAGTTCCTTTTGTCTTCTGCTAAGTTATTCCTAATGGTGTTCTGTCACTTGATATTTGAGTATGTACTAGGCAAACATAATCTTTAAGTATACGAATATCATAGCTATGGTTCGAGATGGTCATCACTTTAACACTAGTGGTATAATGAAATACATGAATAGTCTCCATATAAGAAATGGATGAGTTACCTTATGATTAGGAAGAATGATAGCAAAGTTGAGAAGCTTTTGACTACTCAAAACTGAATTAGCCTCCATGTGCTTTACAATCAACTCACAGATTTCCTTGTGCTTTTCTTTAACATCGAAAGTCATCTGAAAACTCAGTAATTGCTTTATGCCGGCCTCACGTGATATATTTCTGATAAGGGAGCGGTTTGCGCTAGTGTTTTCAACACCAAAACGGCCATGAACACCATCAAGAACGATAGTCGAGTATCCAATTTGCTTCACTAAGCAATCCTCATCCTTGTACTCAACCAGGTCTCCCTTTTTGAAGTGTGGCCGATCTTGATGAATTCTGGAGCGAACCAGTGCTCCTAAGGCTAGTAAAACCTGTAATTAACATAAACAAATAAAAAAAAGTGAAAAAGAACTGAAAAGGGAAAATTCAGGGATACAATTGAAAAGCAACAGTTAAGATTTATACCCAACCAATGGTGAAAACAGCAGTATTATAGACAGCAACTCTCATTCCTGAATCTGGAATGAGAACTCCAATCTGCTTAAACACCTCCTGGGCTGGTTTAACAATAACCTGCAAAATAAAATTGTCAATCTCACAAAAACTTCATGACACCAAAATAACCATAATGAACAACACAAGCTTTCTGACAAAGCACAATTGACAAATTTCCCATTAGTTAAAAATGTTATGGACATGACAAATGTTCGAAAGAAACCAAGCCTTTCAAAGCACTTTCTTATCAGATGTCCTACTATGTTATTGCTAAAGTACTCCAGATGTCATATAAGATCATCAAATGTGACCATAATACATGTTTGCATACACCCATCCCCAGTTATCAACATTTCAGAAACAACTGCAAGTTTGCAATCTATATGAACATAAACCTAAAAACAAATTTCAACAATAAAATGTTGTACAGTTAGTATCACATTCTCATTATGCTACCATTGATTCCTGACCTGGTAACTAAAATTCGTTCAGTTGAACACACTCACTGTGAGCTTTATGGAACTATTACAAACTTCCTAGGTGATGCTAAAGTTCAATCATCAGCTGACTAATGGGGGCTGTCACATTACTCTATAAAATGCTTATAACAACAACAATTATAACGTCATCAAAGCTAGAAATGGAACAACCATATATAAATGGGTTAGAAGATACTGTTGTATGCAACCTAGGACTAGAGCTGGCAAACGGGCGGGCCGGGGCTGGCTTGTTACGGGTTACACGGGTTCGGGTTAACACGGGCCAAAACCCGCGGGTTGATATTCTTCACGGGTGGTCATTTCTTCAACCCGCGCCCGTAACGGGTAAAACTTGCGGGCTCACGGGTTAGCTGGTTTCTGGTGAGTTAACTCTCCAAAAACCGATTTTCACACCGATTTTCACAGTATTTCCTCTGTTTTCTGATTTATTTCCGGCCACATTCAGGCCATCTAAAGTTCCTTCCCTAACATTCATCTAATTCATTCATTCCAATCACACATTCAACTAATTACACACTGCTACAATCTCTGCTTCAATAGCAACAACTACAGACGAAGAAAAAGAAGAAAGAAAATAACAACATCACCAGTCACCACCATTGTCTTCTCAAGCCAAAGTCACAGCTTGCATTCAGCCTTCCCTGACTTGTTCTGCAACACCAGAGCCATATCCTGTCATTCTCACTGCATTACAGTAACTTCATCAGCTCAGGCCATCTGCAATTCATTCACATACAGTCATAAGTTCCTTGCTTCATCAGCAGTTCAGCACCAACTTCCTCTTGCCTGAACCCATTACTCAAATGTTATAGCTTCTGCAACATAGCCACCTTCAAGAACTCAACCAGCATACACCTTGGCCAAGTCGAAATGGCCCCAACACCATCATGGACAATATCTACAGTTCATCAACTCCATCAAACCCTGTCCTAACATTCCACCAATCTCCTTCATTGTTGATCTGAAGCTCTCCAAACCAATCTTCTTTTGATTCCTCACAGACCCATTAATCATCTTCTCCAATAAATTCTTTCTCTCCAAAATCGAGCTTCAATTTCTTCTTCCGATTCATAGACTATCAGTTCATTATCCAAGAACCCTAATTTCTCTAATTTCTGCACCAACAAAACCCCCATCAACTGCATCTCTCAGATTCACTATTCTTTAACCTCTCTGTAATTAAATCGACCTCCAATAGAACCCTAAATCATCAATTTCTGCAGCAACAGATCATCTGTTCATCGATTTGACTCTCTCAGTGGCAACAACTTCTTCTCGACCTCCCTTGAGTTTATTATCACCACCAACAGTTTCATTATCACTCGATTCACTCGTTTCTATATTCACATAAACAACACAAAATCAAAACCCACTCAATTTCAGATCAACACCCATCTTCTGAATTCTTAAATCCTCATCAATTTCAGATCTCAGTTCAAACCTATCAAACCTATCTTCTTCTTCCACTTCAATTGTAGATAATTTATAGCTTCAATTTTTCATTTCGTAAATCTCGACCATTTGATGAAGACGTCTCTCACTTTCTGTGAATCTCTTTGCGGACGAAGAAGAAGAACGAAAAGAAGAAGAAAGAAACTGAGGGGACACGTTATCACGCGGCGTAATATACTGTGGGGAAATAGAACTACGGGTAACGGGTTTAACCTGCGGGTTTTACGGTCCGGGACGGGTTAGCCCGTTTTCCCACAAGCCAGCATTTCTAAAACCCTAACCCGGCTTGTTTAGCCACCAGCCGAGCCGGGTGCGGGTTTTTTGCGGGCCAGTCCGGGCAAACCCGCGGGTTTTGGCTTGTTTGCCAGCTCTACCTAGGACATTTACTGAGGGAAGAGCATCTTATCCCAGTGTTTGAAATCTCAGACCCAAAATTTGAGGGAAAACAGGAGTTATCTTATTATTCATCAATTGATAATCAAAAACACTAATGAATCATAATCATGAGAATAGTCCGAAACACATACTCTAATTGGTGAATATTGAACAAGGTTAAACAACAGAAGAACAACAATAGAGTAGTAGGTAGAAGATTTATTTACGCTAAAAGCTTTTGGTTGTGGTGGAGGTTTCCAGAAGAAAAGCGACTTCACCACCAGAGAATTTTGGTACTTCTTCAGAATAGGTTTTGCTGTTGTCGGAAGATACAAATTGCTCGGTGTTCTCAACAAATTAGGACCAGTAAAAGCACAGGATCGCATGATCTCCATCTAGAGAAAAGAAATTTCTAGAATCAGATAACGAATCAATTGGAAAACTTGTATCGCCTGAGAAACAATTAAGACAAAATTCATAAACTCATAAACCCTAAATTAAGACAACAATCAGTGTTAAATAATCTATCAATCTAATAGATGCTGAATAAACAAAAATTGAAAACAAAGGAAATCGATCAAAAAAGAATCGAAAACAAAGAGAGTAGATGATGAAATTAGAATGACTTACTCTGTGATTGCGAGGGATACAGGTGATGAGTGGAGAAGAGATGAAATGCGGGAAGAGAGAGAACCCTAGTAATGCAGTGAATAGAGTTGTGGGTGGACAGTTGTTTCTCCCTTCTCTTTCGGTTCTTCGTGGGAGATGGAGCGAAATTGAAATTTAAAATATATAAAATAATAAGAAGAAATCGTAAAAATGCTGCGTGTTTCCAGGAGTATCAATGTCTCACAGAACCCATGATCTAGACGCTTCCTTGGCTTTCTCATCATAAACGACCCCAGATGAATAAAATGAATCCTATGGACACTAATCGGCGAAAACAATAACCCAAACATGATGAAACAAATCAAAAGTACCAGGAGGGTTTTGAATTGAATCGGCTTTTAGCGAATGATTGAATTGATCTGAGTTAATAGAGAGGAAAGAACATTTTGGGTTTTTTATTAAAGGGGAAGGAGGAATGGAAACTATGGAAGTGAATGAAAAGATGAGGGAGAAGGGTTGAACTTATAGGTACAGATCTGGACATACCAACGGTGGAGATTTTATCTCAATCGAATCTCGAGGATAAGTTGGACGGCTGAAACTAATCGGGTACTTCATTCCATATTTACTCTCTCTCCTCGAATAACGCTAATTTAATTTTGAGAGCTATCAAAGCAAATCCAATGGAGACGGACAAAAATATCACAGTATTTGATTAGCCACTTGGATGGACAAACACAGTTTTGACTTTAAAAGAAGAAAAAAAGTCTCAGTAGTGATCGAACTTTGAGATGATCCTCGGAACAAGTTGAGACTATCAGTTCAACTTTACGAACAACGCTAATTTAATTTTCAGAGCTATCAGAGTAAATCCAACAGAGACACGCAAAAATATCATATTTGATTAGCCACTTGGATGGACAAACACAGTTTTTAATTGTGGAACAAAATAATATTCTCGATAGTGATCGAACCTTCAGATGATCCTCGGAATAAGTTGAGACGATCGTCTAAAACCTGGACGATCGGTTTAATTTTATGAATAACGCTAATTTAATTTTCAGAGCTGTCAGAGCAAATACAATAGAGACGGGACAAAATCTCATATTTGATTAGTCATGTGGATGAACAAACACAATTTTAATAGTGGAAGAAAAAAAATCTCGGTAGTGATTGAACCGAACGGCCAAACAATGGCCGATCGTCCTAAGTTGAAATGATCCTCGAACAAGTTGAGACGCTCATTTAAGACCTGAAAGATCGGTTCAACTTTAAATTGCAACAACTATATTCCAACAATCATAGAACTGATGTTCATTTACACACACCAAAATTCATTTTTTTCTACTATTGTTCTCCACTATTATTATTTTTATAATCTGTATTTTAGTTCCTCTAAAATTTTCAACAAAAATGTCACAAATTTGCAATTTTTCTGAAGCTAGATTTGAAATTATTGTTGCAAAAATATGTGTTCATCAAGTAAAAAACATGGTATTAAAAAGGAAAAAAGAATTCAAGTTTTAGAAGTTAATTCAGGAAAAGTTGCGGCAAAAAAGAGATCAAAATTTTGAAAGTTAACAATCGATGTTATAAAAACCAAGGATAAACTCTTCTCAAGAACCGAACGTCCAAACCATGGCCAGTCGTCCTAAGTTGAAATGATCCTCGGAACAAGTTGAGACGATCGCTTGAGACCTAAACGATCTGTTCAACTTTAAATTGAAACAACTATATTCCAACAATCATAAAACTGTTATTTTTTTATACACACCAAAATTCAAAAAAAAAAATCTACTATTCTTCTCTACTAAATTTTTTCTAATTTGTATTTTAGTTCCTCGAATAATGCTAATTTAGTTTTTAGATCTATCAGAGTAAATCCAATGGAGATGGACAAATACAATTTTGAATAGTGAAAAAAAAGAAAGATAATCTTCGTAGTGATTGAACCTTGAGATGATCCTTTGAACAAGTTGAGACGATTGTTTAAGATCTGGACGATCGGTTCAACTTTACGAACAATGCTAATTTAATTTTCAAAGCTATAAGAGCAAATCCAATTAAGACGGGCAAAAATATCATATTTGATTAGCCACGTGGACGGACAAACACAGTTTTGAATAGTGGAAAAAAAATCTCGGTAGTGATCGAACCTTGAGATGATCCTCGGAACAAGTTGAGACGATCATTTAAAACCTGGATGATCGGTTCATAAAACTGTTATTTTATTACACACACAAAAAATCTTTTTTTTCTACTATTTTTTTAAAAATTTGTATTTTGGTTCCTCTAAATTTTCAACAGAAATGTCTCAAACTTGCGATTTTTTTGAAGCCAGGCGTACTTGAAATTGTTGCTGCAAAAATATGTGTTGATTAAGAAAAAAGGACATGGTACTAAAAAGGAAAGAAGAATTCAAGTTTTAGAAGTTAACCCAGGAAAAGCTGCTGCTAAAAGGCCAAAAAAAAGAAAGATCAAGTTTCAAAAGTAAACAACCGATGTTACAAAAACCAAGGAAAAACTCTTCTCAAGAACGCATTGAATGGAAGCCCTACATTTAATTAACTATTTCTTACGTCCATTAAATAGTCATTAATTATCCTCTAGGGGTAAGCAGTCAACGAATGTATTCTTTTAAAAATTATCAACGGTTATATTTTGTCTTACAAAAACCCATACATTGCTAACAAGTTTTTTTCTTAACACAACTCACTAAAAGCATTCTCAACCCACAACATGAATATGTATTCTAAAAGTACGGGGGAAAAAGTATTGTATATACAAAGAGGTTTGCTCATCATATAATATGGATAATCGTAGTTTGATCCAATATCCTTGGATGTATTCTAAGTGTCCAAAAGTAGGTTTTTATGGCATAAGAACGATCATTGAATGACAACCGGAAAGATTAAGTATTCGCAATGTCAACATCCTAACTGTCTTGAAGAAGCACCCTTTTCTCTCAGGTAATAAACACAACCTTCTGGCTTCCCATATCCATTTTCTATGGGCGCCTCAACAATTTCTATTGGTTTATCACAAAACTAAATTGAGAGAAACTCGATATTCATTCTTTTTATGTTTCTTTACTTCTTTGCTTTTGTTTTTTCCTTTTCTTTCAATCATCTACTGATGATTTGAGAAACAAATCTGAGGTCTCGAGATTCAGTAAAGAGGAGTTTGGCTATGATGAGCGGTGGTGGTGATATTAATTTCAGTAAAAGACTCAAACTCTAGTAATCAAGTAGAGGAAATTAGGGGTTTCAGATTTTAGTTTCAGTTTGAGTTTATATAGAATTAATGTGTATATCAAGCTATTAATAGATGAAAAACCATGGGATGTTGATTAATTGATGATCAAAAGTGGTTTGATGATATATTGAAGAAGTTACGGTTTTTGTTCTTCCCTAAAAGGGTAAAATAGGGTTTGTATTTGATTGGATGGTTATATTGTGTGAAATTGAGTTATAATTAAACTGAATAATAAGTGTTGGGTTTGCTCTTAATTGAAATATATATGGTGGTATAGTGTTTTATTTTAGTCTCTTTAGTAAATCAAAATATGGAATTAGGGTTTGGTTAAACTGAGAAAAAAGAAGTACATATGGTGGGTTGTTGTCTGTGATTGAACAATTAATTGAGTTGTAGATGTTGTTATTATTGCAGACATGAAGCAGTTATGAAATAGAGTGTGTGTATATGTGCCTACCTGATGGACATTCTACAGAAGAAAGAGATGGTGGTTCTGAAAGGATTGTAGCTGGGATAATTATTTTCTTAGTTGAGAAAGTAGAGGAGATGGTGTGATGATAAATAAAGTTGAATTGCAGTAGGAGTTTGGGAAGATTAATTTCAGGATAAATATACATGTATTGACTTACAAGATACTTAAACGTGTTCATGGAGTTGCAGGTAAACTTTGTTGGGGGTATTAGTGGTTAAAGTAAGTTATAGATGAATGTGTTAGGTTACGAGTAGTGGTTGTGGTGAGGTTGCAACTAAAATGGGTTAAGCTGAAGTGATTAATATTAGTGGTAGTAGTACTGTTGTGAAGTTGTTGTTGCAGTTAAGAAGAGTTTGTAATATTGCAGTGGTTATATGAATTATTCAAAGATGTTCTGTCATATATGTAGGAAGAATGTTCATATAGCTACTAGATGCTTTTTTAGGTATCATCCACCACCAACTGATAATTCAACTGGTGATAGAGTCCAAGCAAATTATGCTAATTCTGATGGTCAAGCAAATCACTCAACTGATATAGTTCCTTCTTCTTGTATTCCTCAACATGCATTCAAAAGCTTAAATGTCAACACTGCTGCAGTCAATGATGATCCTTCATCTTCAAATACATTGTGGATTTATGATAGTGGTGCTTCCACTCACATGACTAGAGACATAAAATTACTTCAAAATGCTTCTAACTACAAAGGAAAGGATAGTGTTATGATTGGAAATGGTAAGACTTTATCAATTTATCTTACTAGCAGGACTCATGTTCATACACCAAAAACAAGTTTTAGACTAGATAATGTCTTACATGTGCCAGATATGAAATACAATTTACTGTTAGTAGCTAGATCACAAAAGGCAATGCATGATATATCACTTTTGATCCTTTTGGGTATGAAATAAGGAGTTTGCACAATCATGATTTGTTAGCACATCGTAAAATGATAAATAATTGGTATCATATTAACTCTACTATGCTACAATATTCTTTTTCCTCTCTTGTTGCTTCCTCTGATATTTGGCATTATAGGTTGGGTCAACCCTCTTCAAAAATTGTTCAACAGCTTCATTGTCACAAAAATATTATTGTTAAGTTGAGACAATACAACTTTAAGATATTCACTTGATGATAGTTACAGTTTGAAACCGATTTACTATAGGATCAATATCAAGTGATTAGGATTACCGTACAAGTGTAATTTGCTTTATTATAATAATACAATTATAATGCGGAAGTAAAGTAAATGACACAGCAAGATTTTGTTAACGAGGAAACCGCAAATGCAGAAAAAACCCGGGATCTAATCTGGTTTTGAATACTCTCAGAATTAAGCCGCTATACAAAGAACAAAATCCAACTTTGTATTGTTGACACCAAGTAAACTACTCCTAGTTACTTAGTTCCCTCAGTATCCCTGCGTCTTTGACCTTTTGGTCACGCACGTGAATCTCAAGACATAAATCATTATCTCAAGTCGCTTTACTCCTTTTGATCGTATTCCAAACAATAAAGGAATAAATATGTTTAGTAACCACTCTATTCAATCTTTGGTAAAAGATATGTTGAGACTGTTATGTTTAATTTAATAAACTCTTTTGTCGGGTAAGATCAATATGAATCAGTAACTTAAATTCAGATTCAGATATTGAAAAATACCACCAAATGATAGTTGTCGATCTAAACGACTTTATGATCAAATTTATCAAGCGATAAACCATATCTAATTCGGATTCCATGCGATCAAGATATGTTCTCAAAATTCACAAGATACGAAAAATAATTAGATAAATCGTTTTCGTCTTCAAATCTTCGATTATCTTTAAAGTACCTGCACACAAAAACTTTAATCCTCTTGTGATCAATCATGCACAGAATGGAGTCTGTTAACAATGAATTATCACAAGATGTCTTTAGATCTAACAAAAGTTCTATAGATCCCGTCGATACTTTGATCTAGTTTGTGTGACTGTTATGTTAGAAGAGAAGGCTCTCAAGAATAATCAAACTAGGTGCAATCAAAGTTTCGACAACCGTTAGTCAATCAAAACAATAATTAAAAACTAAAATAACAATGCAATTATCTAGTTTCCCACCAACGGTCCTCGTAGAGCTTCTTGATCCCACAAAAGTCTTTAAACAAGCGGTCGTAAGAGATTTCGCCTAATTAGGTTAATTTATTCTCAGAATAGACGGCTCCACTAGAAACAACACGAATGAAGTTTTCCTGGCTCTTAGGATAGTTTGCAAGAAATGAAAACTCAAGTATTTATAGACCAAGGTTGATTGGAAAACAAGGAAATTCCAAAACCGAAAATATTCTCAAGATATGCAATAAAGTACCTAATTTCGGTTTTCCTATTTCCAATTAGTGTCAAAAAATATTTCCAAAATCTCTCTTACAAAATTTCTATTATTAGTTTAGCACATTAACTAATAATCATTTTCTAGAGTATATGCTTTAATTGCTGTTAATTAAAACATAAAAAATCGAAAATCATAATTAAATGTTTTTCAATATTTCGGTTTGGGATCACCTTGAGCATCAAGAAATATCTTTGAACAATTAATGATAAGTTATGAACATGTTCAAATAATGTCGACATCTATAAGTTTCCTATCTCATCAAATTCACACACAACATAAAGAAATATGTGAATATTGGAAACTCGGTTTTGCTCTTGGGACCGGTTATACCATGACTTCCAAACTAAGTTAGAACCGGTTATACCATGACTCCCAATATAGGTTATGTCGACCGGTTATATCCTGCTTTCCAATACAAGTTAGGATCGATTGTACCATGTTACTAGATATAGGTATGACCGGTTATACCATGCTTCCCAAAACTAGTTAGGATCGGTTGTACCATGTCACTAAATATAGGCTATGACTGGTTATACCTTGTCTCCCAATACTAGTTAGGATCGGTTATACCTTGTCACAAAAGATAGGATATAACCGGTTCTACCTTGATTCTCAACATAAGTTAAGATTGGTTCTACCTTGTCATCTTGCATTGGTCATCCAAATAATATTCAATGAAAACTTGACAAACACATTTAGGATTTCCCTTTCGATTATGAAACAAGTTCATACATCTACTTCCTTAAACCAATGTAATAATATATAGTTTTCTAGGATGAAATCACACCTATATCCCACACATAATCAAATAACTATATACATAGATTATGTTGATGTCGTATTTACGAAGTTCAAATGATAAGCGTTATACTTCGTAATTCAATATAATTCCTTGATACTTTGATCATAATGCTATGACCAAGTCTAATCACTAAAATGTCATAAATATAGCTTCAAGTGTTTTGTTTTCAATATAAAGCGACTTGAAAGATACGTTAGGAATGGAAACAAGTCAAGTAAGTATTACAAACCTCAAGTGGGAGGATGATGTCTTCATTGTAGTTGTTACTTCTTCACATTCTTTTGGTCTTCAGATTAATACTTGTAAGTCTCAACATTCTTAGACATTCTAGTCTAACCTAAACTAAGTTGACTCTAGTAATTAATCAAGTGACTCTAGATGAATTTTGATACTAAAATATGACAACCAAACTTGACATACCGACGCTTGGTTGGTTCAACCGAGCTATGCTCTGACAATATTGATTATGTAGAAACTTTTTGTCTTGTGGTTAAATCAACAACATTTATATATTGTTGTTTCTAGAGAATGGCCTATAAGACAACTAGATGTTTCAAATGCATTTCTACATAGAGATTTAACAGAGAATGTTTATATGAAACAACCACTAGGGTTTGTCGTTTCAGAATTCCCTAATAAAATGTGTCATTTAAAGAAATGTTTATATGGTTTAAAACAAGCACCAAGGACTTGGTTTCAAAAGTTCAATTCTTCTTTGATTTTTTATGGATTTGTTAGAACAGTGTCAGATTTCTCCATGATTGTTTATGTTGTTGGTTCAAATATGATGGTGTTGTTGTTATATGTTGATGGTGTTATTCTTATTGGTACTTCAAATGCTTTACTTGATCATCAGGTTCAATATTTAAGTTCTGTTTTTGCAATGAGAAATTAGGTTATTTACATTATTTCTTAGGCATAGAAGCAACAAGAACACAAAATGATATTTTACTGACACAGAAGAAGTACACACTAGAGCTGCTAGTTAAGGCACACATGACAGAGTGTAATCATTTTTTGCAAGATGTATCTGCCTACAGAACTATAGTTGGTATGTTACATACTTATTATGTTTAACAAGACCAGATATTTATTTTGGAGTTAATTATGCGAGTCAGTTTATGCGTGCTCCTACAAATGTTCATCTATTGTTGGTCAAAAAAATTCTTAGGTATTTGAGAGGTACTATTGGATATGGTATTACATTAAGAAAAGGTGATATTGAGAAGTTAACAACTTATTAGCATAGTAAATCACATGGAGTAATTTGTTTTCTCGCTGACCTAGCACAACACCATTAGCAAAATCTGAAGCATCACACATGATCTCAAATGGTAGGTTCCAGTTGGGTGCCTGGACTATGGGGGCGGTAGTGAGTAAAGTCTTAAGCTTCTCAAAAGCCTCTAAACAAGCATCATCAAAGACGAACTTAACATCTTTTGCAAGCAAATTGCAAAGAGGTCTAGAAATCAAGCTTAAATCCTTAATGAATCGACGATAAAAACCTGCATGTCCTAAGAATGACCTAATATCTCTTACGGCTTTTGGGACCTGTAAAGTCTTAATAAGGTCAACTTTGGCTTTATCTACCTCTATACCCTTAGAAAATACGATATGCCCTAAAACAATTCCTGAACGAACCATGAAATGACATTTCTCCCAATTAAGAGTTAAATTCTTCTCCTTACACCTAGTCAAAACTCTGATTGATGCCCAGTTGAACTATACTACTACAGAGAAGGAACTATTAGCCATTGTGTTCTCCTTACACAAGTTTAGACCTTATCTCTTAGGTTATAAGGTTATAATCTTCACTGATCATGCTGCTTTGAAGTATCTTCTTTCCAAGAAGGATACAAAACCTATATTGATTAGATGGATCCTATTGTTGCAGGAATTTTCCTTAGACATTAGAGACAAAAAAGGTGCAGAAAATGTAGTAGCAGACCACTTGTTTAGGCTTGTTGTGGATACCCCTGATGATTCCCCTCTTGTTAGAGATAGTTTTCCTGATGAACAACTGTTCTTTGTTACCTAATCACCTTGGTATGCGAATATAGTGAACTATCTTGTTACTGGTCGAATGCCCCAACATTGGGGTAAACAAGATCGTTCTATATTTTTAGCTGAGGTTAAGCACTTCTTTTGGGATGATCCTTATTTGTTTAAGTATTGTCCAGACCAGATTATTAGGAAATGTATACATGAGATTGACCAGTCAAGTATTATTTCCTTTTGTCATGATCATGCTTGTGGGGGTCACTTTAGTGCTAAGAAGACTGCTGCTAAGATATTGCAGTGTAGATTCTATTGGCCTTCGTTGTTTAAAGATTCCCACAGTTACTGTGTTACTTGTGAACGTTGCCAGAAATTAGGAACCATTTCCCGTAGGAACATGATGCCCTTGAACCCTATTTTAGTTATTGAGGTATTTGATGTGTGGGGTATTGACTTTATGGGTCCGTTTCCTAATTCTATTGGTAACCTATACATCCTTGTCGTTGTAGACTATGTCTCTAAGTGGATTGAGGCAGTTGCGTGTAAAACCAATGACCATAGGGTCGTAGTCCAGTTTTTGAAAGATAATATACTTACACATTTTGGTACGCCGCGAGCTATAATTAGTGATGGAGGTTCACACTTTTGTAATAGACCATTTGCTCTTTTAATGAAACAGTATGGTATTACCCACAAAGTAGCTACCCCATATCACCCATAGACTAGTGGTCAGGTAGAGGTATCCAATAGGGAAATTAAGCGTATTTTAGAGAAAATAGTTAATCCCAATAGGAAAGACTGGTCATTGAGGCTTACTGATGCCTTATCGGCTTACCGTACTGCGTTTAAGACACCCATTTGAATGTCACCTTATCGTTTAGTATTTGGCAAGGCATGTCACCTGCCTATTGAGTTAGAGCATAAAGCCTATTGGGCTATTAAGCAGCTAAACTTTTCACTTGACAAGGCAGGAGCTCACAGAAAGCTCCAGCTCAATGAGTTGGACGAGATTCGTAGAGATGCATACGATAGTGCTAAGGAGTATAAGAACAAAATGAAACTTGTGCATGATAAGAATATTTTACGAAAGTCATTTTCTCCAGGTCAAAAAGTTCTTCTGTATGACACTCATTTGCATCTATTCCCCGGGAAGTTGCGCTCTTGGTGGACCGGTCCTTTTGTGGTTCGTACTGTTTTTCCTCATGGAGCTATTGAGATCGAGCCACCGGATAGTAGTAGTTCTTCGAAGGTTAACGGTCAGAGATTGAAACCCTTTTTAGAGCCCTTTCCTACAGGTGATGTTGAGGAGGTCCCTCTGGAGGACCTTGCTTACCCTTGATTGACCATCGAGGTCATTGTATGTTATATATTAGTTTTTGATTTCTCTCTTCACCCAGGTACTATCTTTCCAACTTCTCCTCGTGTTATTTTTGGTACTGCTCTTTCATTAGAAACATTGAGGACAATGTTAGATTTAAGTGTGGGGAAGTGATTAACTTTTTGTTTATTTTTGTAGGAGTTTGTTTATCATATTATGACCAGCTGTTGAGCGGATCATCAAAAAAAATAAAATAAAATAAATATGACCAGCTGTTGAGCGGGTCTTTCTCTATGTTACACAAATGACCAGCTGTTGAGTGGGTCTAAAAAATAAAAAATAAAAATAATTTGATATGACCAGCTGTGGAGCGGGTCTATTATTTTTGTTTTCTTATGACCAGCTGTTGAGCGGGTCTCTCTCTATGTTACACAAATGACCAGCTGTTGAGCGGGTCTCTCTTGATGTTACACAAATGACCAGCTGTTGAGCGGGTCTATTCTTTTGATTCACATGACCAGCTGTTGAGCGGGTCTCTCTTGATGTTACACAAATGACCAGTTGTTGAGCAGTTCTATTCTTTTGATTCACATGACCAGCTGTTGAGCGGGTCTCTCTTGGTGTTACGCAAATGACCAGCTGTTGAGCGGGTCTTGAGGTTTTGTTCGAGGACTAGCAAAATGTAAGTGTGTGGAAATTTGATAAGCACGTAAGTGTGACGCATTTTCACCCATAACTACATTATCTAAGACTCATTTTATTTCTAATAAAGTTGTTTTAAGTCTTTTCTAGGGAAAAAGCTCTTGCGGCAAAATTGGCTTGAAAAGTTGTCTAAAGGCACCCAAGGGACATTTGTTATTCGGACTCT